>JABSTQ010010825.1:600000-1038526 GCA_013358835.2 Ixodes persulcatus
AATCGAGCGGTCGGGACTGTAGGAAGTACTCACTGGCGGCCATAGCTGTGTGCGCGAATGCTAAGAGCGTGCTGATGGTGAGCTTCCAAAGTTGGTGGTTACTGTGCCTTCCTAACTTGTACAACATGGCAGTTGAACCTCGGTTGTTTCAGACGTAGAAGACAAAGTATATAAAAATGAGTTGAGTCAGCGCGGTTCGTTTGATTTTCCTTTCGTTTTCGTGTGTAAGGAGTGAGTTCGCGGTGTGAGCGTACTTTGGCATTAGTGCTATGAAGTGTGTGTTAATAGGAGCAACCAACTCGTCCAAGCTGTTACGTTACGTGTACTCCGTTCTAAGCGCAGAAGAGATCTTCTACAACGACGCAGGTGACAGCCAATGGAAACATGTGCCAAAACGGTGTTTCAGGGATCACCTTAGCCCACTGGAACACTTCAGTGACCGCGAATTTTTTGGGCGGTACGGCTTCACGAAGGCGACCGTAGCGAGCATTCTGCTGTCTCTCCCGCTGGAGGAGAGCGCGAGTATTCAGGGCCTGCAGCCCTCACCGATGCCGCAGACCCTCGTCGCGACTCTCTTTGAGCTTTCAACTCCTTTCCTTGAAAGAGGTGCCAAGTGTTTTAAGGAGGGGGGATTGTGGGAGCCACTGGTTTCCAGCTACCCCGGAAGTGTAATTAAATATATGTGTGTGTGTGTGTGTGTGGGGGGGGGGGGGGGGTCTAGCGGTTGAAATAAGGGGGGGTTTGGCAATTAAAAAAAACATTTACCAAGATTTTACTGTAGGTTTATTATCCCTATCTATTCCGTGTGTCCCTGCATTCATCCAAAATTCCTGTCACGAAGCTATGGATGTTGACACAATCTGATCCAATAGTAGTTGCTATACGGTGGCATCGATCGCCCCCCCCCCCCCCCCCTTACGGAGTCGATGTAAAATTCACTTCAAAATCGGGCGCCTGCACGTAGAGAGCTCACATATTACGAAGGTGTATTTTAATCGCGGAGGCATTCCTGTGAAATTACTCGGCGCAACCCCGTTCCTGTGAAAAATTATAACAACGCATTCTTGAAAATTTCAAAAACGTTTGCCACCGGTGGACGCGGTCGTCCTTCGGTGATAAACCTTCACTGGTGATGCCCTTTTTTATTTCAGCATGTTTCCTGTTTTATGGTCGCCCCTGAAAGAGGGTAAAACAGTCTGGGTGTATAATTGGGTGCCCACCTAAACATAGCAGGCTGGCTCTCCATGCACCAAATGGTGTTTCGAAAACCAGACACAGAAATGCAGGCGAGAATGCCGCGATTCTTTGATGTCTCCGATGAGTACCGTGATAGCGGCGCTTCAACACAGATTGCAGTGCGATCTCTCCCTTGACAACTTATACGCCTGCAAAGGCCTCCTCTTGCCTTGGGAGCTGGGATACTTTATTCCCTCAACTTGCTACATCTGTAGGCAGTCCCTCGTTCAAGAAGGGCTGTCTTCTCGCGCAGACCATCTCCCCGCCTCGGGTTTCGGCTCTCTCCACGGAAGCAATTACCCAACCCTCGTGGTTGCTCGGGTCTAGAACTTTTCGGTGCACGGACTTTTTGGTGCGCTGACATTTCTGTGCACGGACGTTTTGGTGCGGGGACATTTCGGTGCACGGCCAATCGAAATCGCGAATTTTTTTTTTAGTTCTAAACGTAATAAGCACTATTTTTCTAAAAATTAATTTGTCGCGGTTTATAATTGTATAGACTTGGTCATCCATTTACGGTCACTTACTGATATACGATTTAAGTGGCTTTGTTAGGCGGAGCAGCACTATCCTGCGTCAGGATTGAAGACATTGGACGTCAAGGTTCGTTCACCGG
Source organism: Ixodes persulcatus (assembly GCA_013358835.2). Classification (NCBI taxonomy): domain Eukaryota; kingdom Metazoa; phylum Arthropoda; class Arachnida; order Ixodida; family Ixodidae; genus Ixodes; species Ixodes persulcatus. The sequence goes on from JABSTQ010010825.1 coordinate 601,853, forward strand.
GGTCTCTTTTCCAACGTACGCACGCATGACATTGTGTTTACGCGTCAGGTCGACAGAGGCGTTCTCGGCGTCTTCTGCAAGAGTATGCCTTTATTATTGGTATTCCGTGTAGGAAAGGCCTCAACAGCCAAAAGATTAGGAATGTTGAAAATTACCCGAGACTGTGGTAAAAAATGGGGAATTTCGTGGGAATTTGAGACGTTTGTTTTCCTTTCGCGAAGTTTCGCATCCTTTACCAAAGTTTCGGGTAACTTTCAACATGATCAACATCCACCAGCTCACCTGCACACTTACCGGTTTTTCGTAAAGCTTGAGAAGTTGTTTCTGCACGATAGTTCAGAACGATTTGGAATATCTTCAAATGTGCGTCCACCACGAAATCGTAAAGCATCGATTGTTTAGCACACCTGACAAAAGAAATTAAATTTCTTCCTATTCGTCACGCGTTGCACGATTTGGTCCTCCGCGGCTTAAAGTTGGTTTTCAATTTTTTTTTTTTGCGATTTTATTGTAAGCAATTTTTAAAGCTTTCACTGAAACGCTAGGTATAAAAACATAAGGTATTTTGCTTGTGAAAGAAATAACGCTTGGTGCATGCGTCTTGCGTACTTTTGTTTTCCGACTCACAAAGGAAGCCCGTAAAAATTGATATTGAATCCATGATGGGGCGGGCGCGTTATATTGGGGTATTTTTTCGAGTTTCACGGGCTTTTTTACTGGTCAGAAAAAAAAAAAAAATGCACGCGAACCGTACCACGTTGTAAACAGCTAATTTGGGTGTTTCTCAAAGAGCTCTAAGACTTTCCATCGACATTTCGGCTGTTAATGCAACATTACAAAAAAAAATGAGGTATTTATTTCTAAAGTTTTATTAATCAGGCCTTGTTTACGATAAATATTTTCATAGAAAGTATTATTATGATTATGAATACATTCTTAGAGAACTCTCACTACAGAACTTGCCTAAAAGAAGAATTGCCCGTGACATTATATTTTTACACAAAGTGGTTCACGGCCAAATAGATAGCAATCTTGTGTCGTCTTTAAACTTTCATGTACCGGCCCGTGTCATTAGAAACTCAAGTGTGTTTTATACATCTATTCAAACGAAACTGCCCCCTTTGGCTCGAATGCAAATTTGTTTAAATGAATTCTCGACTCATGTAGACATAGTTTTAAATTTTGCTGCGTTCGAACGACTACTTGATATGCATATTTTTGATATCTGATTTGTGAAACATTTTAATTTCGAGAGCATATTTCGTTTCAGATCGGGTACTGTTTCCTGTTCTTTTTTTCTTTTTTCTTCCTTTTTAACTTTTTATGTGCCACCACACTGTAAGCAATAGGTTGTTCTGGGGCATGATACCAATAAAGGATTATTATTATTATTATTATTATTATTATTATTATTATTATTATTATTATTATTATTATTATTATTATTATTATTATTATTATTATTATTATTATTATTATTATTATTATTATTATTATTATTATTATTATTATTATTAATTAAAAATAATGCAGCTCTCGCAAGGCGCTCGCTAACAACATGCAGCAAGTTTCATAAGAAAATAAGGATCCACTTTTGAAGAAAAAAAATCACGGCGGGTTTTTAGGGATAACCAATATTTACGCAGATCTTCGTCTGGTTGGCGCGAGAAGGGAAACGTGGCTATGTTTTCAGTCATAATTTATTTTGGGAGAAATCATGGCACCCTGTAGAGCGATGAAATAATACACGTCAAGTATGTGACGATATGAGAAGTATGATAAGTGTTGGCTGCATCACAAGCCCACACATTTCGAACTTCTCGTCTCGCTCCCCAAATACAGCCCGTTGGCAATTGTAGTAATGCAATTTTAAGTCGTGTTTTTCGAAATTTTAAAAATCAAATTTAACCTCATATTTACACCGAAACGTCCGTGCACCGAAACGTCCGTACATTAAAATGTCCCACACCAAAAAGTCCGTGCACCGCAAAGTCCGTGCGCCGAAATGTCAGTGCACCGAAAAGTCCGTGCACCGAAAAGTCCCTGCACTATAAAGGCCGCATCGAAACGCCCTACACCGAAACGTCCTACACTGAAATTTCTGACTCCCTGGTTGTTCAGGCCCTCAAAACAACAAAAACAAAAAAGAAGTGCAGCTGCAAGAACAAAAAAGAAGAAAAAAAGCTAGAAGAAACTTTTTGTGTCCTTTGGGAAACGTCACTGCACAAAATAGAAACAAAACGAAGAAGCCGGCTCTCTGGGTGGACAAAAACAGTGCGCTGCGCGTTCCCCCACTTGGCCAACACGCGAGTGCAGTATGGGAGGGCTCCAGGAAGACGACCAAGCACTGGAAGAGAGGAGATCTCCTTTACTTTGTTATGCAAACCGCAGGCGCCGTTGTTTTTTTTTGTTTTTTTTTCACAAAATCTTCTCGGAGCTGCCGCGTTGTCCGAGGTCTACTGACACTTTGCTTTACTTCGTAATTTTTGTTTTTTAAATTTCGTGGGCGAAGGTTATGCCGTGATTTGGTGGGTAACCAGCCGTAATAAAAAGAAAGCCACGTGCTTGCCCTTAGCCTAGTACGTGGATTGGCGGAGCTGAGCAACAACGGGAACACAGAGGGGAAGGGGAAAAAGGGGGGGGAGGGACGTGTTGGCATTGTTCAGTTGTTAGGCAGCAGTACGTCCCCGGACGTACCAGGTTAATAATCCTCCCCACAACTTAAGACTGCTTACGTGTAGGAAGGCGAACACATTATAGTCTCGCAGGGGAAATGTTTTCGAGTAATTTTTCTACATGTATTAATGTTTAGGACGACGTAAAAGACGACGTCGAGGACGACTTCCTAAAGATCAACGCCAAGTATGGGGTGGGTCTAAGACGGCCTCTAGGACGGTTTCAAGGACGGCGTCTAGGACGACGTCAAGGACGCGTCCAGGGCAACTTCAAGGACGACCTCTAGGACGACGTCTTGAACGATGTCGAGGACGTCGTCTAGAACGACGTGGAGAACTACGCCTAGAGGAGGGCGCCTAAGGATGCTGTGGTGTACTTGCGTGGGCAACCACGTTTGCCTGCGGAAGCCGCCGTAGATGTAGACACTGTTTCCGATGTCTGAGCTGTAGATGTAGACGCGGTCGCCTCACAGTCCATCGCACGAAGCACACAACGAGCACAGATGAAGTCCGGAGCGCACCTTTTGCACACGGCGCTCCGGCGGTGACATTACGCAGATGACATATGATGACGCTTGATGGCATCACGTTGATGACGCTTGATGACGTATTTTTATGGCCATCAATCGGGCACAACACCGCCGCCGCTTGTTTCTCGCGTAACGTGACAAGTGAGGTCGTCCTTGAGGTCTAGGATGACTTCTGGGACGACCGCAAGGACGAGCGACGTTTTTGAGCATATGACTGAGCGGTGCGTGTCGCTCAATCGCATTTTTATGACCATTTACTCTGATTTGTCGCTTAATGGGGCAAGCAAGGCGAGAGCCTTACTTGTCTTATTGAGCGGGAACAAGCAGCCGCAGCTGTCTTGTTCCCTGCCTATAAACTGGCTCCCTATGAGAGACGCTGTCGCCAATGATGTGCCTCGCTTTGTCCGTGGGGGCTCTTAACAAAGGCTTTTTTTTGCAACCCAGACCCCTTGATAACATTCACTCTCATCGCTGCTGCGATCACTGTCGAAGACCCCAACCAAGCTAGCGATGCCATAGACGTAATCATCTCAAAACCGCGTGCTCAAAACGCGGAAGCTGATCAAGGTCGATGACGGTCGAGACGCCGAGAGAGCCAAGCCTTCGAGTGCGTGCCAGTGGACGCCGCGCGTCGGGAGAATGACATTCACCGACCCGACAACCGTAACGACCTTTCCGAACGGGGCGAGTTCGAGGCTCCTACATAAAATTAATTTATCCACGTAACTATCGCATAACTTTGAAAACATATTTAGTAAAAATTTAAGAAGAATCAATTGATTCCAGCAGCGTAGTCATATTTCAAATGCCAGGAGGCTCGTTCCCATCGCTTTGGCTAGGCTCGCACTGAACGTTACTAGATCTAGGTCATTTGAAAAGCTTCCTATACTTGCATACACCTCAAGGACGTTAGTAGCAAAAAGCGTGGCTCCTCGAAAAACGTTACTATTTTCTGCCTTCCTGTGTTGAATTAAGATGCATTCGGTGCATCGATGGAAACGTAATTTTAGCTCTTATTTATTTTGTTTAGCCAGAAACTACATTAGACAGTTTTAGTGGACCGTACGCTATAGCTTTGCGTACGCAATAAAATTGCGGGTCGTGAGTGCGCATGCGCAGAACGCAATAGAAGGGCTAGCGTATTGCGTACGCACGCAACGCTGGGGATTTTGCGTGGCGGACGTTGCGGGCTAGCGGGCTCTGCGGGAAGCTCTCGAGAGATCTCGGGCTCAACGAGAGTACCAGTTTCAAGATGGCGATTACCTCGACTGGCGCAGCAAGGGCGTCGTGGTGTGGTGGTGTTCTCGATGTTCTGTGTTACTTGAACGGTGAACTAACGTGGTGTTCAGCGCGGCAATTCTTTCCGGGACGTACCGCGGTCGAATCAGATCGCCGTGCAGCTGAAGGAGTGCACAGTGAAAGTGTTCACCGCTCGCAATGTGCGTCAACGCTGCGATCTGCTTAAAGGAGCGGAGCAACGATATTCAATTGGAATGTTTTTTCACTTTACACGAGCTTACTGGCACTAGTGGGACTCAAGGATACTCGCACGCTACGCCACTGGCCAAGAAACTCCTTTGTTGCGGTGTAATTCCAAGGACAAAAGCGCTAATTTTAATTCAATCTCTCCTTTGCAAAATTTGATGACGTAACGTGGGGTTCGCAGTACACCCCAATGACGATATTTGAATGCGGTTCATAGATTGGACCCGAGCATTGCGTTGGCACTCGACTTGGGCTCGTGATAATTACTAGCTCGAGAAGCATTCGGGTAGTGGCCCGTGTCCAATCGCTGCAACGACGACAATAGCCGAGCCATAACAATGTCTGGAACTCAGCGCGTGTCCTGTGCTTTGCCAACCCCAGCGCGTGGCTATGGTCAACATTGGCGGCATATGATCCGCTCCAGATCACCCCGCCGCTTGTTCTGGCTGCGAGTTGAGAAGGTGAACACTGCTCGTTTTTCTTTAATTTTTTTTCTGGGACTTGAATTGCGTGGGGTGAAAAACGAACGCGTGTTTCATAGGTCATTAACGTCAGGGATCTGTTCTAAGCGGTATTTGTGCAAAGTACAAAAATTGTTGCATCGCCCCTTTAACGCTAGGCCTATTCGCTCAGTTCATCGCCGACGGACGAACGACTCTTCAAGAAATCGCCGAAGTTCTCGCTATGCACTGGACATCAGTAGGTCATGGATTTCATTCCGCGATAGCAGTGGTGAAAGGTGCCGTTTCCACGGGACGAGTGACGGAGGCTCCGTGATCGAATTTGGCTACGCACCCGTACTCGTAGCCTCTGTGCCCCGCAGAAAAGCGCGCTGGACGAGGCAGCTGCGGCTTTGTTTAATTTAAAATAAAATGATTGGAAACGTTTTCATTTTTAATATTTATTTTCAGGACCATGGTGGCGCTATAAGCACGCGGAATTCTACGGCTCTGGCAAATTTAACCAAGATCATGCGAGGTGTTCACTCGGAAACGTAACGCACAACTAAAATCGGTCCGAGCGGGTCGTTTTTAGCGTACGCTATACTACTGCGGATTGCGTACGTAAGAGCCAGCAACGCTATACTAAAACTGTCTATTGTGTCAGCACCTTAGAAACACCGGTATTAGCTCGTAAATGCACGAAACCTAATTTTAGATATATTAAAACTATTTCTTAATACCACGTGGTAGTTGGGAGGCCGATATAGTTATGACTTTGAATGCCTCCGTTCCTAGCGCCACTCACGGAAGTACCGCGTAGATGTTTAGACCACTCCCCAGTGGTCTAAACATTTCAAGGAAATTGCGAAGCTTCCACAGTGTTCCGTAACATGCATTTCACACCATCAAGATCGCCGTTTTTAGCAGAAGATAGGTAACAGATTGGACCTGAGGATGCGAAGACCTCTACCAGGCCAACCATACTATACTCCGCGGCCCCCCCCCCCTTCTCCCCCCCCCCCCCCCCCTAAAAACAAGTTAAAGACCCCAGGCTAGCGATTGCACTGCACTGGCTAAATTGCTCATCTGCAGCGAGTGACTCATCGCAACTTTGAAATGGCTGACCAACTACACGCTGTATAAATATCTACACAATCCCAATAGACCGATCTCACCAGCTAGTTTGAGTACGCCACCGCTGCCGACATGCATCGTGGGAGCTGTAGTCTTTCTGCACGCGCAACAACCCTGCTGGAGGTCTGCGTGAGCAGAGCACGAGGCGGCATGAGCTCTCTCGTGAACTGGCGTCTGCCTCCTACGAACTACAGTTATGGCGGCCGTCACGCATGCGTGGAACGCTTGGTGAGATCGGTCTATTATTATTGCTCCATGGTGCTTCCGCAACGTGCATTCTACACCATCGAGATCGCCGTTCTTTGCAGACGTTAGGTAGGAGCTTGATCCGAAGATGCGGGGAGCTCTGCCAGGCCAACCATACGCCATTGCTTAGTCCTGACGGATATTTCTACTTACTGGCTCTCTCGAGCCACTACCACTGCGGTCTGAAAGTTGAAACTAAAGTCCGGTTCACACAGTTGCGTTTGACTGCGTTTGACTGCGTTGCGGCAGCGAGACACCAGGACATCCCTGCTGCTTATATCGCGTGCCAAGAAGATTCCTTGAATTGGATTCCACGCTTCATACAAAGCACAGATGTGCCGGTGACTCGCTTTCGGTTCTCGCCGCAACGCAGTCAAACGCACTCAAACGCAAGTGTCTGAACCGGCCTTCACACGGTGAAGCGAGTGCTCGTGACTCATAAAATAGCGGCATGACCGCAAATGAGGTTACGGGCAACCTATCTATAAGCTATAGGGCGTACAGTTCTCGGATATTACTACTAAGTGAGATTGTCAGATGTTGACGCAACCAAGCGGCAACACTCGCAACTACCGTACCCTCGGACGTGCAGAGGTCCTTTACGCCACGAGAGCGACACGCATGGCGCTTCTCGCTGATCGATTTCGAAGCAAGAGGCAGAGAGCTCTCGGCAACGTCATTTCGTTTCCGTACTCCTTTAAATTGGCTTTACGCCATTTTACCGAGACTTGCGCGTTTCAAGAGTCAAAATCCTTCCTTCTTCCTTCGACAACCAAATCTTGTAAAAACTACATCGCGCAGCGCATGAACAGCACAGAAAACGAAAATTTAGATTCATCTGACAACGAGTCTGTGAATGCCTGACGCCTTTTCGTGGCGCGTGTGTTGGGTGCACATTACCTGCAGTGGAAAGGGATCCTGTCGTGCTTCTTGGAGTAAACGTAAAGTTTGCGGAAAAAGTGCTTCGTTCAAAAATGGTCCTTCCCCGTTGCCCGTGGAGGCGTTGACGCTGGTGGCGCTAGGGGCGCTATCCTCTCGTATACCTGCTCGCGCGCAGGCAACAGACAAGACTCTGACAGAAGAAGAATATAACTTTATTGTCCCAGCACTGACAGTGGGGTGACGGGTGCAGCCGTCTCTAGAACCGTTTTCGAACGCCCTTCTGCCCTGGAGCTTGTCAAGTCATATATCTAAAATCGTTGCTCACCCTTATTGTGAAACGGTGTATAACCATTTTCTCCGTGCTCGTAAAAACGTCGATGCTCAACTGTAACTGAATGCGATGGCGCATAAACTGTGAGAATTCCGAAGCACGAATTACTCACTTGCAATCTCAGAGGCCATGAAAAGGGTAATTGGGAAACATGCCACTGTCAGCTTCTCAAATGCGGAGTGTGATTTAATAGACAGCTTTTTTTTTTATAGAGTGTATAGCGTATGTATAGCGTACGGACACAAACCACCTGCTCGGACCGATTTTAATTTCGCGTTCTGCGAACGCTCCTGGGCCCGTTTGCTCGAAGCCGGTTAATTTTAATTGCGTAATAAATTAACCGCCCTTCCTTACTAGATACCTGCAAGTACCTAGCCAAGTTTGAGGAGGGCTGGATGAGCGATAGCTCCGTGTTTTATTATAGGGTGGTAGCTGGTGCCGCCTACAGGTTGTAGCGAATATACGTGGCTTTCGTGGAAAAGTTCCCGAAAAGGGGGGACCCAAGAACGCGCGCTACCAGGTTTTCGCGACGCAGCGCGGCATACATTTGAGCTTAAGAAACAGTTTTTGTTTCTCCTGGTACATATATTGGGTAAGGTAAACCTAGATTAACCCTCGTTTGGAAAATTTCTAAATGTTTTGCTGTCGGAAGTGAAGACAAGTTTCGTTGAAATCGCCCTTCAAGTTCGAAAGAGAACGACGAGCTTCATTCTTAGAAACAATGAGGAAGGCAATGAAAGGTTGGTGTTACACCGACAGCATAGTTGGCCAACATGTAAGAGCTATTATAACGCCATCATAAATTGAAAGCCGTGTAATCCGGCTCCAGTGAAAATAGACCTATTACTAAATTAGCCAAGCATCGAGGAGAATGCTGAAAGTGTAATTCTACGCTTCGCGCGCGCTGGCCTCCAACGTATAAAAGGTGGAAGTAAATAACCATTTAAAGGCTTTGACGAACACGCGTGCAGGGCAAAATTTGTGTTATGCTTTTACTTTAGGACAGACTTACTGAAGACGCCAGCACGCGAAGCGCCTGTAAATACACTCGTAGCATGCACCTTGGTGCTTGGCATATTTAGCAAAAGGTTTATTGAGACGCTGTCTGCTTCTGCGTGCTGATTGCCGATTGAGACAAGGCAATCCACTGTAGTATTCCAAAGACGTTGCCATGCGAACAATTACCGCGTTCATTTAGGCTTAGGAATGGGCAGAATCGAAAGACTATCTAAACATGCGGCCAGGTCATCGCTCATGCTTTGCGAACAGAGGTAATGCAAAGCGAAAGCCTCCTGCACCATTCATTGCCAACTAACGCGCCCGATATTGCAGCTATTATACGACCTTTTAGTTCCCAAGCGAGCTATGCTCGCTCGCAAGGGTAGTGGGTATACCCAAAGGCAGCTAGCATTGAGGTCTACTTCCAATCAGAGCCAATCAGAACTCGGCGTTATGACGTCGCCGGAACCTCTGCGCAAGAAGCAGACGAACTTGCACTCACCATTAAAACCAATGCGTGAGAGAGATGTCGACAGGCTTTCTAACAAGATCGCGCCAAGCACCGGAACGCTTTCGGGCAGGCAGTGACGACTCTAGGGTAGAATATTATAGTGGTGGTGTTATCACCACATCTGAAACTACAACGACAAACAAGCGTGTGCAGACAGCACAAGATAAGAATAAGTCGTTCGGCATGTATCTGTTCGATTGAGCATTTTACTTCAGTCGTTAAAGTGGTTGTTATAAGGAGTATTCACTGGGCGCCGTATTTGTGGGTGCTGTTTAGAGCGCATGCTCAGAACGAGCCCACATTAATAGTCTGCTAAGACCGGCACTCTTGAGGGTGCGGAATGCACGTTACAAAAGAACTGTGGAAGCTCGCCATCAGCACGCGCTCAGCAGTCGCGCACACAGCTATGGCCGCCAGTGAATACTTCTCTGCCATCGTATACACCAAACGCTTCCGACATTTTGCTTTTAATACGCTCAACAGCTTATTTAAAACATTTTGTAGGGTAACTTGACTATTAAAGGTCTTTAGCTTACCTGGCTCTTGGATTGCATCTTTGGTGCTATCTGTTTCTTCTAGGGCAGTATCAGCGCGATCCTGGCTGTGTTCCAAATCTCACCCAAATGAATTCGAGTTACTCCGGCGGGTCGTGTTACGTGACAACACAGATTGAAAAGTGCAGGACGCGGGTAGGTTTTGGAACGACAAGGTTTAAAACCCTTACCCTGGAGTAGGATCGAGTAAATTTCGGAACACGGCTCCTGACAAGCGCTAAGCACGCGCCTCCGGAATCAAGCCGAAGCTACAAATACTAGCTCGTGACCCTTAGAAAGCCCCTTAAAGAAAAAAAAAGTTTATTTTTTTAAGTCTGGTTGGGACACGCGTATCAAACAATTAATTTTACGCGAAAAACAAATTAGAGCAATATTGACGGCGCGAGATTTATTAAAAATTCTGCGCGCGAAGTCCATGACGTCACGGAATGGTCATACACTCTTTCCACCCCAACGAAATGGTCATACACTATCTTCACCTCAACGTGATGGCCAAGCCAATCCACATATGTCCTCCACGAGCCAAAAATGCCGAGAGAGAAAACAAGTGGTCTACCAACTAAATGGCGTCTCGCGCCGTCAATGTTTCTCTAAAAAATATTTTCTTTCGCGTAGAATTAATTTCTCGACACGCGTGTCCCAACCAGACTGTTTAATTTGTTTTTCTTTGCAGGGACCTTTTAGAAATAAATGGCGTAGGACAGAAAAATTAAACAGGTAGATTATTCTTCAAATGAAACTCACATAGGCTACATAATATGCACCAAGTTTACGTGATTTTTAGAGCTCTAGTAATTGCAATAATCAATTTACGAATGATGACCATTTTCATCTGGCGACCATGTTGACCATTTTCGTCGCTTAAGCTCGCCTCGTCACGGTATGACCGCACGCTGCCACGCTACTCTCAAATAGTTTACCGGGGGGAATACATTCTAGAAATAAGAGTTGTGGCGCAGGCTAGCTGGTGAACGTTCATACTTGATAAATCCCCGAGACAAGGGAAAGGAAAGAACCAACGAAAACGAAGTCTCAAATTCATTCGGTGAGTATAAATACATTCTACTCTCTGATAATTTGACCTCGGCGCGGACAGGTTTGCCGCAGTTTGAATGGCTGGATGATCAGCGACCTTGCGTTTTCCCGCATTAAATTCTATGTGTGTGTGTTTGTGTGTGTGTGCGTTTATGTCTGCGTGTGTGCATTCATGCATGCGGCGATTCCCTTTGAATTGGGCGTGGTGGGAGTGGTGGGAGGCGCAAACCTATTGCCAGGGAAGTCACGGTTGTCAGGCATTTGCCGCCGGTGGCGAAGGGCACGCCGCAAGCCATTCGGTCGATGCAAGTGTTTGCTGAATATGTGTCGTAGATTGTTCTCTAAACATTTTTACAGCAAAAATATGTTGTTTTGTTTCCGGCGCAGCGAGACGTTCAATCCGCCAGGGGAGAAATTGGCGCAGTAGGCGCGCGCCGTCTAATGCAAATGAGTGGAGTAGGGTGTATTCCCCCAAGCAGCGGCGTAAATTCCGACGCGGAGGGGGGGGGGGGGGGTCACGAGGGTCCGGTCCGCCTCTGTGCTTGTTGAGGAGGACACCTAAAGCCCCTCTATCCTGGGAAAAGTGGCGCCATTCATTGTTGTGGAAATGTTCGAGACACGTGCCGCGCGCAACTTCTGGAAAGAACATGCGTCTGAAATCTAGCCCAGTGCTGCGCTGTGCCGCCATGATTTTCCCAAGGGCTGCACATTGCACGTGCCTCGTGCCTCGACGCACGTTGCGCTACTTTTGAAACATATAAAGGAGCTTTAGAAACACCATGTGCACGTGTTCCCCTTCAAAAATTACACCGGCGGAAAACGGCCAACCAAACGCTAGTTCCACAAGCCGCTCTATCAAATAGCGTCAAGCAGCGAGCTTTAGCTGGCACTACCTCTACGTCCTCACCCGTTACCAAATAATCAAACCGCACCAAGCATCTGGGCGGCGACATTATTGCGAGGCGAGCGTCGACACCACTTCCCGGGAGATGCCGCGAGAGGTCACAATACCTGCGCGACCCCTCACAAATTCTCTACGCCTTCAAGCGAAATCAGACCTCACAGAAACCTCATCGCTTCGCGCAAGCCCCACACGCAAACGGAAGCGCTTCATTTGAGCTCAGAACCCTCATGAACTGATGCCCCTTACTCCCCTCACCACCCTCATGCTTTTCATGGTGCTCACGCCCCCCACGCACTCATGCCCTTTACGCACTCACTAGCCTCACACCCCTCACGGTCCTCACAGCTTTCACGGTCCTCATACTTTTCACGCACTCATATCCCTCACGCACTCACACCCCTCACGCGCTGATAACCCTCGCGCACTCCCCACCCTCACGCCCCTCACCGTCCTCACGCCCCCCACGCACTCATGCCCTTCACGCACTCAATACCTCACACCCATCAAGGTTCTCACACCCCTCAGGCACTCACACCCCTCATGCACTCACGGTCCTCACAACCCTCACGGCCCTCACAGCCCTCACACCCACTCACGACCTCACGATCCTCACACACCCTCACACTCATGAATTGTCGGGGTTCAGAAACTCACTCACCCTCAACTCACCTGTGAAGATGAGGGTGAGAGAAGGCCCTCATGAGTGAGGTTTGCCGAGGTATGCATCGGACACGAGTCCCAGCCGAGTGCTGACGCGGCACTCGTGTCCAATCCGTGTCTTCGCTCGATCTTACTGCGATGACGTCAGAATTATAGTGGACAGGCTTTGATTTTTCTACGCTCGTATTCACCTCAAGAACTGCAGTAAAAAGACGTCCAGCTACTCACGGAATGTCAATAATTTTCCCTTGCGTTCAATTAAGATTCACGTATTCTTAGAGTAGACTTATGTTACTTAATCGAGACCTACACGATTCAAACAGCAAAAGCATCATCTCTTCCTTCGACAGCCAAATCTTGTAAGAACCACATTGTGCGGTGCATAAACAATGCCCAGAACTATTTTTTTAATGTGATAAGTATTTACCATACAAAACAATACAATACAATACAACAAAATACAATTCAATACAATCTTTATTTGCTTCTTAAAATAGAGGTCAAATGTGAGTCCCACATAAACTAATACTGGCTTGTGCGTGGGACGCGACTGATTACTGTGCATTGTTTTATTCGAGAATTATGTAACTTGCACTGGGGCGCGCCGTTGCAAAATAAATGTAGTTTCTGGTTACAGTCTATTATACTAATACATTAAACAGCAGTAATGTAGAGGATATCTTGGACTATGGCACCACTTACGTCACGTCGTTGACTACAATTCAAGTTATCCAAGCGAACCAATTTTCTAGGGATATTTTTTACTCTGTTCAAGTGTCCAAGTCTTTCACAGCTTTTTTTTTTTTATTTTGGGAGACTTTCTCTTGAGGAACCCTTCGGGTAATTCAATAAAAATCTTGTGTACATAATAATTTCTCCTGGCCCCTCCATATTTGATACAAATAAATGGTTAGATAAATTTTCTATGCGGTCTTAAAGGGACCATGAAATGACCTTTTTACTTTTGCCAAATGTCTTCTACATTAAACCTTCAATGTTCACTGAACGCCGAACAGGCATTCGTTTTCGTTTCGGTTTAGTAACTTCTACACAAAAATTATTGCAATATCGCGTTTTTCCTCCTCTCCAATTCACCGCAAAAGAAGCCGCGGCGTAATTTTGCAGGTCGCGAACGAACTCTATATGGCACCGGGAAGTATATAGGAGAATGGGAGCGTTAGCGGGAAGTTGGCGGTGTGCCGGTAGGTTTTACCGCGGGGTTTTACTGCGCTGATGGCGCTGATGCCGCCGACATATTTTCTGAATAGGCGCCTCTCATCACCGCGATAGCCATGGACACATCGCAGCTGAGCGAAATTCAATTAAATATGCTGCGCTACAGCGAAAGCGTGGTACTGATCCCACACGCCGGTACGAAGCGCAGCAGGTCGTCAGTACGAAAGCCGCTTCTCCGCCGCCGTCAGCCGTTTCTGCTATATCTCTAAAAAAGGAACGCGCTGTCACTCACTGGCGTAGCAGAAAACGCACAGAGTTTTCTATGGGCTCAGGCTTTATTAACTTTTATTTTGTCAGGATAAGCTCGCAGAGCAGATTGGATGAAAAAGAAAAAAAAACAATGCAGGACGCCGTCTTGGAAGATCACGACTTTAAAACACGACTTTACTGATAGTACATACCTCGCCACACGTATTTTATACGATTACAAAAGACGATGTAATCTTAGCAGCGATATAGCAACCTCGAAATTGATTTCGTGATCACATAGACGTTGCGAGAGTTCAGAAATGCTAACACTAATCACTTTTCTTGGTGATGAAGACGCGTAAAAATTCGAATCCTTCATACACGCCTTTAGATACAGTACGCACCAGTACTATCTTGAACTTGAGCAAAAGAAGAAATCCGGGCGATGTTCGAGGAGACAAATGCTAAGAAAGCACCACTGTAGTCGAAGCGACGGCACGAGCGTTTCTGCTGTCTGCAGGGTGCCGCCACAACATCGCCGCACGAGTAGATGGATCTTCCCTTCTATACTCTGTTTCACCTTATGATGTACCGCAGGAAAGGCTACAAGCGCGAGCTCCTTGCTCTGGGGCACATCCCCGCGGCACAAGCTCTCGTGACTTAAGAGCAGCTCCCAACGCTATGAGCTCGCGCTCCTAGCCTTCGCTGCTGTACAACATAAGGTGAAACGAAGTATAGGACGTGCTGGGTTATCATCGCGACCCGCGATGAAAACTCAGTCAAGGATAGCGCTCTACGCGATACGATGAGCTTCCACCACGCCGACCACGTCGACGACCACAACCGACGCCATGTTTTTTTAGCACAGCAGGAACCGCAACCGGCGCAGGCGCAGTCTTATCTTTCTCTTGCTTCGTTTACCACACGATAGATGGCGCATACAGCTACAAACATTAGAAAATTCAGCAATTTCCGTCACATCGCAATTATTCAACAAAATGTGGATCAAAATATTCTCTAACAAAACTTTTAAGAGCCATTCGCCGCCCATTTATTGCTTATGTTTGTGGTGCTGGTGATGTAGGCCCTTATCCAATAGGCGACGTGGATTTGGCTGACGTGCCGTGGCACCGCGGATGCATCGCAGTGAAAAGGCAGAGAGCTTTCGAAGGAAAGAAGGTGTAAGAGAGTCCGCGTTTCTTTTAAAAGTTCTATCGCGAAAATGTTTTTTTTTTGGCTATTTTTTTTTGTGTTTTGGTTTTCTTTTCACACCTTTTACGACGAGTGGTGGATGAAATTCGATTTCAAAATCGTTTCACGGTCCCTTTAACGTTCTTCCTTTGTCATTTCCCACTTTATGTTTGTTGCAAGGAGGATGTAACGAAGTTTGCTGGAGTGGAGGGGGCGCTCGTCAAGTGACGCCGGCGGCCGCCATCTTGCCGTGCGCAGAAAACGCGCCAGACTGGGGTGAACGCGGTCTTTGTTGTGGACTAAAAGCAAGTGGAAATTGGCGAAGAGGGCAAATAAACAAGACTCCTACAAGAATGGTTTGCTCCTGTGTTGCCTACGGATGTACCAACAGGGCGAAGGCGGGGCAAGGGATCACATTACACTTGTAAGTAATTTTGTTCTTAATGGGGATGCGGTCGAGGTTCCCTACACCCTGGCGATGCCCGGCGATTTGGCACCTGCGCACGACAATTAACAGCCTCGAATTCATTACAGATTTCCTAAGGATCCGGAGACGCAGAGCCTTTGGGAGCGAGCCGTTCGTCGCGAACGCTGGCAAGCGAAAGACGGGGATCGTTTGTGTTCCGTGCATTTCGCACCGGAATGCTTCGACCGCATTGGACAAACGACGCGACTGCTGCCTGCAGTGGCGTAACTAGATATGACGGCGCCCATGGCAAATGAAACTTCGCGCCCCTCATGATGATAGCGGTAATGACATCATCATCATCATCGTTATATTATTATCATGGGTGGACTCCGCTCGGCGCCCCCCCCCCCCCCCCCAAAGTGGCACCCGGGGCACTTGTACCCCCCTGCCCCCCCCCCCCCCCCCCCCAAGTTACGCCACTGGCTGCCTGGGAGTGTGCCCAGTGTGTTCCCTGCCTTTCCAGTGCATCTCCAGAAGCCAGTGAGTATTCGAAAGGAGAATTGTGACAGCAAAATTAATGTTTCGCGCTTATCACAAGTCGGTGTGTGTGTGTGAGCGTTGTAAGTGAAGATGGGGGGGGGGGGGGGAGGAGAGGGCCACAAGTCGGTTCGTGACGCTGGATGTGTGTGTCAGTCCGCGACGTGACTGGATGTGTGTGTGTGTGTGTGTATGTGTGTGTGTGTGTGTGTGTGTGTGTGTGTGTGTGTGTGTGTGTGTGTGTGTGTGTGTGTGTGCGTGCGTGCGTGGGTGAGAGAGAGAGAGAGGTGGTGTAATGGGTTGTCTACAACTTTTTTTTCACCTGATTTTTGCCTCACGTGTAGCCAGTAGGCTGTGGCGTCATCTCTTTTGACACTGTCATACGCATCCAGTGTGCTTGTAACTTGGCACTCAGGAAGCACATGTATGTTTTTTATTACAGATTAAAAGGAAGCGGCCGGCACCCAAGCCTCGAGACTGCGCGGTCGCTGCGACTGCTGAAGTGCCCGAAGCGGAGGGAGAGCTGCCTGTAAATTCACCTACCAAGCAATGGTATCAAAACAAGGTGCGTGCCACTGAAGAGCAACTAGCACAACTGAAGAAAAAGGTTAAAACCTTACAACAGAGCAAACGAAGGCTCACCAAAGAGGATTGAAACAGCTCAGGAACTCATCAGAGAAGTCAAAGAAAAGAGGTTCTTGTCTGACGAGGGTTCACAAGTGTTCACTGCAGCCTTTTCGTCTGACGTTTAGCAACTTCTCTGCAGGGCAGGAAGCGAACAAAAGGGCAAGTACCCACCCGAGCTACGCGCATTTACGCTAAATTTACATTTCTACTCTCCGGCTGCATACGAGCTAGTATGTTCGGTCAAAGTTTAATGACGCCCTTCCATCACAGCGTACAGTTAGGGAGTGGTATAAATCAGTCGTGGAGCTCCTGGTTTCACAGCTGAGGCGTTGTCATTTCTGGAGAAGCTCGCACAAGCACGGAGTGGAGACTTGTACTGTGCTCTGGTCGTCGACGATATGGCGATAAGGAAACACGTGGAACTTGTTGGTGACAAGGTAGTCGGCTATGTGGACTTTGGGACTGGATTCGAAGATGACAGTGTATACCTGAAGCCAGAAATGTCTGTGTCTACATGATTGTTGGTATAAATTCGAGAGTTAAGATGCCAGTGGGGTACTTCTTAATTGATGCACTCACGGGTGCAGAGAGAGCTGAGCTGGCCAAGCAGTGCATTGAAAAACTTGCGTCAGTGGGGGTTGAGGTAGTCTCTGTTACATTTGACGGGGCCTCGTCCAATTTCACGATGGCGAGATGTTTCGGTGCTGACCTTTGCCCTGACTCTGAGCAGTTTTCTTCAAGCTTCGTGAACCCGGCTAACTGCTCTAAGAATGTTCACAATATTTTGGATGCCTGCCACATGATAAAGCTAATCCGTAACTCTTTGGCATCCGTCAGTCACCTTGTTGACATTGAAGGGAAACATGTGAAGTGGGCCTATATAAAGGCATTGGAGGCCTTGCATCGGGAAGAAGGTCTGAGGCTTGGAAACAGACTTACCAAGGTCCACATTGCGTAAGAAAAACAAAAGATGAAGGTGCGGTATGCCGTTCAAGCACTGAGTGCATCAGTGGCTGACGCTCTGGACTTCTGCGAGCAAGTGCTCAAGCTGCCCCAGTTCAAAGGTGCAAGTGCAACAGCAAAATTCATCAGTTTTCGACCACTTGTTTGACGTCCTCAATTCTAGGAACCCGTTGGCAAGATCCTACAAGGCGGCCTTACGGAAGCAGAATGAAGCATGCTGGAAGGCATTCTTTTTTGAGGCTCGAGCGTACATCAAGGGACTGAAGGACCCATCAGGACGCCCTATTTTGGAAGGGCTAAAGAAGACCGGTTTTGTCGGTTTCTTGATCTGCATTGCAAGTACCGAAAAGCTGTTCAATGAGCTTGTCGGTCAGGAGCGCCTAAAGTACCTCATAACACACAAGCTGAGCCAGGACCACGCTGAGAATTTCTTCGGGTGCATTCGAGGACGGGGAGGGTTTAACAACAACCCTACGGCTGCGCAGTTCATGGCTTCGTACAGACGACTGTTGATTCAGACAGAAGTGAAGTCTTCCAACTCAGGAAATTGCTCTCAAGACATGGTATCAATCCTGACTGGATCTATCGTGCCTGAAGAAGATGCAACCAGTACTCTTACCGACACCAGAAGGGAACCAATCATGCAGCCAGAAGACCACGATTACAGGCACCGCATTGACTGTCCTGAAAGCCTTTCCCCTTTTGTCACTTCTGTGGTGCCATACATTGCGGGCTTTGTTGTGCCCAAAGTTCGTTGTACTGCAACATGCCAAGAGTGTATCGCAGCCCTGCATTCACAAGAGCTGGCACCTCTTGTTAGGCAAAAAAACCGGGGTGGACTTGTTTCTCCATCACAAGACGTCGTCGGGCTGTGCGAAGCTGTCGAGAAAGGGCTGCGGCGGTTGCAGGCTGAGTGGGAAACCGTCAAAGCGGTGCAGCATAGGACGAAACAGCTGATTTTGGAAGTGTTGAGTGCGTTGCCAGAGAAGAAGTGGTTCTTGCAACTGGAACCACACCTTCTAGACTACGATCCTCTGGACAGCCATATTTACAGCTTGTGTAAGTAGCTGGCTGAAGAGTATCTGAGGTCAGAATTCACCACATGACAAAGGAAAGGAACAGAGAAATGATCAAAAACAGGGTGCGGCCGTTTCTGTCAAGGGTAATTATTTTCAGCCATCAGTAAAAGAAACCCATCAATGTGACAGTTTTAACCAAGCCTTGGTTTTAACTCATCAATGCGATATTTTAGATGGATGTTTTTTAGATTTGTAATTGTCTCGCTGCTTGTTAGAGGCCAACTGAGTGTTAAGAAACGACAAATAAATTGTTATCACACGAGCTGCTTGTTGTTTTCACTGTTTTGTAACCACCACTACCTTCATAAAACGCGCGGCAAAGCGCGAACGCAGCTGCGGCGATATGCGGGTTCTTGCCCACGGCAAGAAGGCCGCCGCCCGCTCAGCCGCGCTTCACCCCCTCCCATTTGTACGTATAGGCGGCCTCCACTCCAGCAAAATTGTTTACATCCTCCTTGGTTTGTTGTCGAAAAACTGTTTTATTTTAATATCATACTTCATCTCTAACACGCCACATTCCTAGTTCTTTATGCATGTAGTTTTGCAGATAAGGTTTTCACTTAGGTAACCCATATTTTCGGCTATCCTTTGTTGGATCGATTCTATAGATCAGTGGTTCTCAAATGGGGGTCCGCGGACCCCTTGAGGTCCGCGAAGGCATTTTAGGGGTCCGCGAAGCCCGGCCTCATCAGTCAAGCCCGCCAATAAAAGTTGTCTTTTCTCAGGTCGAGAAGAAATGTTTAATTTTTCGGGCGAACTTTCTCGTATGTTTGTCAATAAGAGAGGTCTACTTAACATTAGCCTTTAGTTAGATCTTATCTATTTATTAAGCCATTCTTATATTTAACCCATACCTTTCCCCTCCCCTCATCATGAACGGGGTCCTCCATGATCTCCGCCGATCCACAAGGGGTCCGTGAAACATCGATGGTTGAGAACCACTGTTATAGATATTTGGCGCAGTGTCCGTAGACTGTTACGCCGTATTGGGGCGTGGACTTGCTTAATGAATTGTATGTCATTCATAGTATGGATCTAGAGACCAGATCTTGTATGTGATACATCTGCGCCATTATAATCCTTACTACATGAACATCCCATTTAATATATTTGTCTATGTGCATCCCTAGGTATTTGACATTACCAGCGTTTTTCAGCGGAACGCATGAAAAATTATTGCAATTCTGTTCGGGCATTTTTATTGGTAATTCAGTTAGCATTTGTTTCTTTGGGTCTTGTTGTACATAGAAGCTACCTGAAAATAGTGTCTTTCGAATTCTGACAGATGTCATGGTGAAGGGGAAGGTAGTATGTTTAAAGCTTTTGTTTAACTAGAATACTAATTGAAATGGGATAATTTATTTCGGCAGTCCCAGTCATTATTTCAGAGTTTCCATCGATGCGCTTGCTCCAGGAACCGCTGGTGGAAGCTCTCCATTGAGCCAGCGAAGCAGGCCTGGTATGCCCCTTTTCACGTTGGCAAGAGCGACCCGGACCTCGTTAAGTCCTGGATCTACGACGCTTTTGGTGCAGTTAAGACTGGGAAGCTTGGCCATGTACTGCATCAGATCAACATTACACGCTTAAGTGACAATATACGTTTAAGTGTTGCTAAATAAATTAGAAAAGACAGTGTGTAAAATTGTAATGAGGTGGCAAAGAAACACCTTACTTAAAAAAAAATGCAAGTCGAAGTGGTGTCTGCTTTGTTGCATGAAGTTGACATTGTAGCCGTAGAGAATGGGCAGGTACAAGACAAAGACCAACTCGGTTATAATAATCCCAAGAGAAGGGAAACGGGGGGTGCAAATGACAAACACAAATCTCCAAACACAGATAGGTGGAAATGGAGAGGTCCCTGGTTCGATACCAGGGCCAGGCGGATTTTTTCGGTCGCGCACCAGTCACCTAGCTGCGTTTGGAGATTTAGTTTTGTCCTTTGTCCAGTCATTAGTATCCTTTGTCCAGTGATTATTATCATCATGCTTGTCCAGCTCGCTTTCATGTTGCATTAATTGTATTATCATCACAAACTTGAAGCAACCTCATTGGTGGATCGATGTTTCGGGGCTTAAGATGCTAAACAATCCTCTGGAAGTGGTGAATAAATAATTTATCTGACGCAACTAAGTAATGTGTTTCAGTGACATAAATTTATCAAAACAATTTACTGTTTAGTAAACGCCTTAACGCCCGTTCACACTCTTGCAACCGAGTACGACCGAGAGAGACAAGGCCGCTTTTTAAGCACCTTGCGACGTGTTAGGACCAGATGCGCTGCTGCGGAGCTGGTCCTAAGACGTCGCAAGAGGCTTCAAAACCTGTATTTTTTCTCTCCATCCTACTCGGTTGCAAGTGTGTTAACTACACTCTAAAAAAAGCCCGTGCGTTTTCTTTCCTGCAGAACACGCGGACAGCTAATCACTTCTGTTTGCGGAATCAGCTCAACGAATGACAATGCCGAAACATACGTTTAGACCAAAAAGCGAAGTCTGCGATGTAGCATTAAGCAATGCAAAACGTCACGCTTGCATTGCGTGATGCTACATCGCAGACTTCGCTTTTTGGTCTAAACATATGTTTCGGCATTGTCATTCGCTGAGCTGATTCCGCAAACAGCAGTGATTGGCTGTCCACGTGTTCTGCGGGGAAGAAGACGCACGGGCTTTTTTTAGAGTGTAGGGTGCCTACATGAAGGCTCCCTAGTGTTAACGGCTCTTTACGCTCAATCGCCATGACCGCCCCCTCCAAAACTACGCTCCAGGATTCCAACCCAAGTACTAAAAAACGCTTGCCTGCACACTCGCCTGGGCTGACCCTACTTTTGCAAAATACTTGCCAGAGGTTGTTAAATAAACAACTTTCTTAATAGCACATTGAGCCAACATTTATTGCCACAGAAATAAAGAATACAAGTTTTCAAACCGTTAAGATTTCTTTACGATTTTACACGGTCAAGTTATTTACGAATGACCAAAAATTCTGGGGGTAATGCAAAAGCCACTAATAATATTCGAGCGGTGCGTTCTTATTAATACACACAAAGCATAAAATACTCTGCAAAAAAAAAAAAAAAAACTCAGCTCAAAGGCATAATTTTAAATAATTCTAAAAATTTCGCCGAAATATTCATGTTTATGAAATAGTTGCCCACGAACCAAATTTTGACTTTTTTTGTTTTTTTAGAGATGTGCTCAGATAGCACAAATGAAACCAATTTCAATTGAACAGTTTGTATGTGTTGTAGATTTTAAAAACAAATGTAGGGTGTACAGAGTTACGTGTTTTATTCGTGCGGCCTTCAAAGTTCCGTCGACACACAATTGTAAATTAGTGTTTTCTACCTCCTCTAAAATGTTATATTTTCGCACATAAACTAACCTCGAAAAGTTAAGGTTGTGTGGACACGTTTTGCTACTTCATATGAAAATTATCTGAAACTGAAAAATAGACATGTCACACACCTATGATTGTTCTTTTCTGGCCATTTTTTTAATGAGTAGAAGTGATTACATTCATCTGCTGATATCATGGTGAATGCAAATAGACGTTATACCAATGCAAAACAATAGATTTCTTGGAAGTACCAGCCAAATCAGAAAATTTCGAATTTTTCCTATTCTCTGAGTCACGTATATCTTACGAGAAAATAGCGGGCAAACCTTGGCACGATTTAGGGGCATATATAGAAAGAGTCTATTTACGTTCTATATATGGGAGTGTATCATTTGACTCGTTGTTTCTATGCCTCCTCACTTATGTTTACACTTCGAGGTAAAAATAACACAAACTCTTTTTTATTATGATAGTAGACGGAGAAGAAATCACCAGCGCTCGGTTATTTACTTTACATGATTTGCATCGGCACAAAGTAAAAGCAATGTCAAGGAGAAGGTAACGCTCAGAGGTATTATTCGCTGCCGAATATTAGATGTGAAAGCCATCTAGATATTGCATTCTAATCTTCAAGATGTGTCCGCAAAGGTACAGTTAGCTTGTAATTTCATTCAAGTATGCTAAGTTTCCCCAGAGCAACTTAACATCCGCATCTCGTAAGAGCATAAAAGCGGGTGTATATCAATATACATTTATGTTCAGTCGCTGCCGAGGTCATAAACGTAGTTCTTTTTGTTCGATCTTAGTAACGCACTCTTTTCTTGCTGAATTAATTCGATGGACACTCTTGCGAGCTGTACGGGTAACGATCAATCGCAATTCTTTGTTTCATTAATTTTTAAGTGACGCGTGGATGCCTGCGACCTCATGCGAATTTGTTGTCTTTCTCCCAGCTGTTCTATCCAAAAACTCAATCGCCGGACGACACTTCAGGGTAGGGTAATTAGTGCCGATTCACGGTGTGTTATAATTATAGTATCGATATTTCACAAATTTACCATCGGCACTTGATGTATAAATAAATCTATTGCGTGATTTGTTGTCGTTTTAAGTTGCCATCTGGCGGTTATTCCGCATGAGCATCGAATTTTGATTCACTGCTTACCATATTGAGCTCTTCCTCGCTTTCAATAACCAGGCTTGGGAAACAAATATATAGTCCCAATATATATCTGCAATGAAGTGCATCGAATTGTGGCAGTCAGTTTTGTTTTCTTTTTCAACGTGTGTTAATAAATTGGGAAGTGGTACACTCCGTTCACGCTTCAGCTGATGGTGCGGGGGTGTCTACGTGGTCGCCGTACCATTCAACCGCTTTCCTTTTATCACACAACACTTCGCTCTTCAGGACACTTCGTGGTTATAGTTGGAAGGGGGGCTTAATCACAGTGGCAAAAGATAGACGCACGTCTGGTCCAAAGAGCTCGTAGCTCCCACCGCACTTTAAGGTTGAACGGAGTTGCAGACCTTTTTTGTTGGTTTCGGAATCACGAGCATTTTAGTGAGGCTCAAAAAAAAAAAGAAAAAAAATTGCGGTGGCTTAGCTCGGCTATGCCAGGTTATACGTAGCGTCAGCTTATGCGCACAAAATGAGGGGCGCTATGAAGCGGCTCCGGTGCAGCGTCAGACTTGGCTACTGCGCAACGGAGGCACACAGCAGGGCACGCGGCGGCGCCAGTGCGTCTGCCGCGGCTATGACGTCACTCCTCTGGAGTGTGCAGACCGGCGAGGCGCGCGCGGTGGCGGTGGAGCGCGTGGCGGCGGCGGCTCCGGCGCGCCAGCTGTGCGCCGTGTGACGTCACTGCTCCTTGCGCATGCGCAGACCGGCGAGGCGCGCGCGGCGGCGGTGGAGCGCGCGGCGGCGGCGTCTCCGGCGCGCCAGCTGTGCGCCGTGCGACGTCACTGCACCTCGCGCTTGCGCAGCACGGAGCACGGCTCATTATGCGAGTCACGCGAAACTGCTCAACCTCGGCCAGTGTAGCTCACGCTGCATAAAGAAAAAGAGTAACCTCTGGCTATGGGTTTTTGTTCATCTCCTATTGTGTAATGCCACGACAGAGTTTTTCACCGGGGAGGGGTTTAAGTATGGTGCCTGGAACGCGTCTCCGACTGGTGTGTTTACCGCGCCCAAAAAAGTGGTCCCTTGATTTCCACCTGATGACGTCATAGAAGTGTCATGCTGTCGCCGGTCGCGACTCTGGCGGCGTCTCAGCAGTTGTGGTGTATGTGGCAGACGCCTGTTCTGCTGCAGGTCGCTCTTCACCTCGACAGTCCACGGAAGCTCACTCGCGTTCGCTCGTGCTTTTCGCCAGAATTTCTGCGGCCAACCGCCAGGATCGCGACAGGCTACAACATGACACTCCGGCTTCTGTGACGTCATTTGTTGCCACTTCGGGACCACTTTTGATGTGTGGGCAGCATAGGACGCTAAACGCACCAGTCGGAGACGCGATCCAGGCACCATAGTTTAAGCGTCATCGAGTTCGAGGTCACGTGTGCCGCGTCAAGGATATTCGCTAATCTCAAGAGCACGCGGCGATCCGCGGGCTTACAAAATACCATCGCCCCATGGGAGTGACAGCTCCTCCTGCATTTGGGAAAAGACTGCGGCCAACAACATTGAGCTGTGGTGTTTTTTTGTGTTTTCTTTCAGAGCGCAGCTTTTAGGCGCCCGTTTCCGGCTTGAGCGGCGTCACCGTCGCCGTCGGCGTAACCACGCGTTGCATTATGGGACGTTTCCCATAATGACGTCACCCGTGACTTCACACGGCGCCTAAATTTGGCGAAAAGTTTGCCGCTAAATTTAGCAGAGAAATTTTCACGCCAAATCTAGCGGGGAAATTTTCCCGCCATATTAAGCGGGGAAATTTTTCTCCAAATTTAGGGGACATTTTTCCGCTAAATTTAGCGCAAAATTTTTTTTACAAAATTTACTGGGGAAAGTTTCTCACTAAACTTAGCGGCGAAATTTTCCCGCCAAATTTAGCGGAGAAATTTCCCCGCTAAATTTAGCGGGATAATTTACCGGGAAATCGTCACACAATTTCAGGGCAAATTCCCCTTCGTACCCTTCCCTCCCCTCCATACCTACCCCTCCTCCTCCTCAAGAGCTGCGCTCTAATTCGGCATTACAGAGAAACGTCTTTCATTTTTTCTCCTTCCCTTCCCTTTGTTCGATGAGCCCTCGAAGGTCGCAAACAGGTTCACGAAAAGAAGGACTCCGCCGGCTCAACTACCGGGTGAGGCCGTGAGTACCAGCACGTTTGGCAAGCCTTGTAGAATTCGAATTAATGACGTGCATACCTGAAATTTGGCACAAGAATGTCGTCTCCCAATAAGTTTAAAGTCAAACATTTTATTAAAGCTGAACTAAGGTTAGTGAAGCATTAAAATGCAAAACGGCGGCCGTGCACTTCTATGTCCTATGCGGATCGCAAGTTCGTCTGCTTCTTTTGCAAAGGTTGTGGTGCCATCAGAACGCCGACCTCTGATTGGTTCTGATTGAAAGATAGCGGGTAGACCTCAAAGCAAGCTGCCACTATCCTTCAATCAGTGCCAATCAGAGCTAGGCGTTCTGACGTCACCACAACCCCTGCAAAAGAAGCAGACGAACTTGCGCTCCGCATACCAGCCTGCTCTTCGTCTGCTCACTGGTTTACGAACTCGTTCCAGGGCGTCATGCTGAGCACAAAAACGATGAGAAAGCCATAGTAGAGACTGGCGACGAGCAAGATAATTGCGGTAAGTAATAATTTAAACGAAATATACGAAGGGTGACCACCTGGGAGCAAGCTCGCAAACTAGTGTGCAGACGACGAACATCAGGTATAGGGCATAGGAAATGCACGGCCGCCGTTTTTGCATTATTTTTAATATTCCACCACCTCCGAGTTAAGTTCTAAAAAATTAAAAAATATATATAGACATACGACTTTTTGCGATACGTTATTCGCGTGCCCAGTTTCAGGCAGACTTGGGATGTAATCCGTTACAAGTAACGGACGACTTGTAATCAGTTCCTTTTTCAAGTAATTTTGTAATTGCCACGTTACTTTTTCGCGGCAGTAATTTGTAATAAAATGTCGTTACAAAATATTGCTAACAGATTACTTTACTCGTTACTTTAAAAAAATATGAACATAATACGGAAACTGGTGCAATATGAGCAGTTTAACAAAAAAGAGGACATGGTGAAGGGGAGAAGAACCGACAAGAAAACGCGATTTTTTCTATGACCGGTCACTAGAACCACTAGAAATACGTGCAAGGCATATACAAATATGCGAAAAGCAAAGACCAAGATGAGAACGCCGAGTAGGCGTTGTCTCGATCTCCTAGCGGAGGTAGACGCTGCAGCTGAGCACGAGCACCGCTAGCTTTCTCTGCAGAATTCCAGGGATCATTTCCGATCGCCGTAATCTGGCGGGATGGTGGGTGGGGTTGCAGCCTTCGCTGCCTTGTCAGCTTACAGGTGAACGGAGTGCACCTACACTGTCTCTCTTAAATACAATATTTTATTTTTACAAGGACTATTATAATGTGGACGTATGAGAAATGGAATGTAGAGAGGAAAATAATCCCTGGATCCGCAAATCTCCAAACATAGCTATAGGTGACTGGTGCGCGACCGAAAAAATCCGCCTGGTCCTCCAAGGAATATTTTCGTCATTCTTGTCCAGCTCGCTTGCACCTTTGCATTCAATTGCATTTAATCGTGGAAAGTAGTGTTGCGGAACATTTTTAAAAATATAAAAATAGTTTCTATTATTTTCTTGATATGTGTGCGGGAAAAGTAACATGAAAGTAATTAGTAACGCACGAGTAAAGTAATCCGTTAGTTTTCGGCGAAAGCAATTTGTAACGGTAATTCATAACAATTGAGGCTCGGTAATTTGTAATTGTGATCCATTAAATATTTCAAGCAACGGGCAGAAGTCTGGTTTTAGGTATGTACGCGTACATTTTGAATTTGGCAAGGTAGGCCTTGCGTGCTGGTCCTTGCGGCCTCACCCTGTACATGCGACTCCCTCGTGCGAATACACCATTAATGCAATAGTATGCATATCGGCGTAGCTCCGGTGTCGTGATTAATCGATTCTGCCAAGGCTTTATGCTACCAGTATTGATCCACGATCACCGTCAAAGCGGGTAAGTACATTCTCAGAGAAAGTATCAGCTTTTAGGCTTTTGCCTGCGTCATGGTTTAGGAATGTTTACATTGTGTTAAACATATTCGCATGAATGGAAAGGTTCCATACCCGTCATTTCGCCGAACGGCTTCCGGCATGCTCATGGCAACCCTGAATGCTGCCTTGTGGTAAGCGATTGAAACCAGACCGTTTGGAGGCTGTATCTCATTTACATTCATGTAGTTCTCTCGAACAAACCTAGTGTAGGAAACGAATATTACATAATTTCTAGAATTATTAAAAGTACAAAATTCAATGAAGCCCTCTTGCCTAAAATATTTTCTATTTTTATTAAGACGAGTTTTAATAAACGTTCTTTTATGTTATTAAAAAGATGCTTTAAAGAAAAAAATATTTTTGAAAAATGCACTTCATATTATTTAACCTTAGAAAATTCTGAGGACATGTTAAAAAATAAGCCTTTTTAATCATGTTTTTAAACATTGGTTTATATCAGGCGAACGCAAATGAAATAATAGAGCGCCCTATTGTTTGAGGACCGGTGGCTTCGCTGCGTTTCCATAGGAGTTAAGCGTTTTTCTTTTCTTACTTTTCCCTCGAGTAAGATCGCTCTTTGTAAACTTTATAGAAAAAATGCACCACCTGGGGGCAACGCTGCACAAAATCGTAGCACGATAGGTTAAGAAACCGAATATTGCGGTCGATTTAAAGAGCCTGGCCGCTATTTGAGAGACCCGGTAGTTTAGGACATATACCAAGACCGAAAGTGTGCCAGTGCTGCGCGATAGATGGCGCCACTGTGTCCTCTCGTCGTGAGCAGCCCCTGGGGGTTGCAGCGCAGTCGGTTACTCCAGCGCCACTTTGGGAAACACACTTAACCGTTCAAAAAAGGCAATTGTCAGCTTCGTTTCGCTTCTTCGTAGGTTTGCTGATAGAATAACGCGGACTGTTTTGAGTGAACTAGCCGATTAAGAATGGTTCCCCGCTATCATTTGTGACTATGCTTTCTCGGCTGACACGGCAGAACGAGCTACGTCTCTGTGTCACAAGTTCTACCTGACTTTTTTTTTACGATTAAAGAAAAATAAAAAAAGTTGAAATACAATAATTATGAAACAGATGTTGAGACAATAGCAGTTCTGAGATTGAAACAAAAGTACTAAGATACAGGTATAAAACTATTTATCTAAAAACAGCATAAATTTGACATTCCGAGCAACTCTTCTGTTTTCACACTATGTAAATAAAACAATTTCGCTGCAGTTATACGATGCTCACATTTCAATGAGAGACACATTGCTGCAGTGGCCGATCACCTCCAGTGCAACTTTTTTGTTGTTCGTTTCACCAATCCAGGATAAAATGGTCCCCTGTTCTTCGGGGGAGCCAAAACGTAGAAGCATGCCCATAACCACAACTCCGGCAAGGGAGGACCTATTCTTCACCCACCTGAAAATTTGTTAAATGCTTCATTATCGTGAAAACAAAAAAAGATATACGACTCAAATTACATGACCCGTAAACTTCTTCGGAATCGAATCATATTTAATCAAATTCTTTAATTCGATTCGTAAACATGGCAAGGAAATTAGGAAAAAAGCTTGAAGCTTGACATGTCTTCAGACCACGCGTAGGCAATTGGTGAGCAAGAAGTTTGTGCTTAGTGACAAAACAAACGTGCACAGAAATAGATGTTTATACGGGGATCAAAGTACCATCATAAAATATCTACTGGAACGAAAACAATATTTTTAAAATTTTCACTTTTTTTGCGTTTGAAAGGCTCAAAATACGGCAAAGTTTCTTAAAACATGCGAAGTAAATATTTGGGATGTATCAAACCAACGGAGGGCATACGGCACGCCCTAGCAGATTATTCGACGTGCGATCGAAGGCTCCATTTGTGTAATCGAGATTTTGATTACACAAATCACTTTTTCTGCCATGAACCTCCGTCAGATTGCGGGCACCTTGGCGGGGACTCGAACCTGCCAACTGGGAATCTGTCGCGCTTTGCCTCAAAGCCACCGAAGCTGCTGGAAACATAGTGATGCTTCGTAATCAACTCACATGCATACCTTCGCCTCTTATATCGGGTTATAATTTAAAAAAAAAATGCAGTCAGAAGTCAGCCTCAAAATTGGGAAATGTTTGGGAATGTTTTGATTCGTTATATTCCTCATAGTGCCAACGTACAAGCAACATAACACAGTGGTCACTGGTGAATTTGGAGGGTAGCGGACATTTCATCGAACACCGTTTCATCGAAGGCCATTTCATTGAGCGCCGTTTCATCGAATTTTTTTTTGTACCGAGTTTTGGAGCATAACAGTGCTTTATAGTTGTTTTACTTTGCGTTTTTGAAGTCTAAGCTAGTCACCTGTGAAATTGTTTTGAAGGTGGTGTCAAATCACTGGAAATAAAATTACTACAATTGTCACTTTGTCTCCAAAAATTTGGGTACTGAAGCATAGACGGTAGCTAAATAGCAATAGGTGGCTGGGTATGCGACTTACTGAAAAGCTTTACTCCTGCACATGACTGAAACCCTGAGACTGCAGGTACAGAAGGACAGACACCTAAAATACTTTTAAGTGTCTGTGTCGTTTTTTTCCTGCTGTCTCGGGGTTTCAGTCATGTACAAGTTACACCAGCTCGTTCGTACCCTTACGGTTTATTCACGGAAACATTTAACTGCCAGGACGGCACACTTGAAATAAAATATTATAACGATACTCTGATTATCAATTTATTCATGAATTGATCTTATCTGCTCTATTTTTTTTTTTTCAAACTCTTTTGGGACGAAAGTTGACCAAACGGTCTGTCAACAGGTCGCTTGCAGCTGGGTTCCAGCGTGCGAGAAAAACAAATAAGATCAGCTTTGAAATTAAATGCCTTTTATTTCTCAACACTAGAGGTTACCATTTTACAAGTCCACACTCTTTAGTGTTTGAGATAGTGATCAATCAAACTGAGAAAATCTGGTACGCTCGTGCTGAGTCGATTTGTGGCACAAAAAAACGATCCTTTCGCTCTCTCTTTTTTTTTTTGCTGCATTTTTTTTTTTTTTTTTTTTTTTTTTTTTGCGGTGCGACTTTTCGCTTTGAAGCGTTCTCTTCAGCTTGTCCTCGGTGGCCTTGTGTTCGGCGGGCATGCAGACTAGGAATTTCCAGACACCCGGGTGTGCACTTCTAACCACCTTCAGGAAGCGCGCGTGCCAACTCTCTACAGAGTTTTTTCCCCTCTGGTCTTGGTTCATGAGTAGGTGTACGGACCATAGGTCAGGGGGGAACTTGGGCGGCGCGCGCGCGACCAGGCCACTGGGAAGTGTCCGGGGTTTCCCGACCACGTAGTTATTCTCAAACCATTTCAGGAGTGCAGCTGCCTGTGCTGGAAAGCTGAGCTTGATATGCTCATACCCCTGGACATAAAAAAGCAGAAATAATAATTACACCTGTTGGAATTTTGACTAAAACTACGAAACTGCTAATGAAACTGTAATGCGTAGGTACCCGACGTATTCGATGAGAAGTCAGGAAGGATAGAGCTCAGAGTTGCTGCACTAAGCTCGGACATTTGGCGTCGTTCACGTACAGGGTCTGAATCCATGTCTTCTGAAAATGGAAAAAAAAAAAAAAACATTTTGAGACAAACAAAAGAAAAGCGAGGAGTACATTGGCTTGAAACACGCGACGCAACGTATTAATAGCAAGCCAACTTAAAGTCAGTTACAATAAACCCCGGAGACAAGGGCAGTCCATGGCGCCTGGCAATGTCGACCGTGGCCTGCATGATAAATCACGAACACAGCGCTAGAGTATGCAAACGAAAATAAAACATAAAATGTGTAGCTATTATTGTGTCTTAAACATATACAAGGTGCTTGCTATTAATTTGAACATACTTTGTTTAAAAGAGGATGAGGGTTAAACGAATGCCGTCTTTACCATAGATTTATCAGACTACGGGGACATTAGATGAGGGGATAATCGTCGTAATCTGTTGAATAATTACTTAAATATGTTAATAACCTTTTTAATTATCTCTTAATTGTCACATATCCGCTTTTAACAATTACATTGTGTAAAGTATTTGTTTGAATTAAATCATACGCACTTTATAGTTACCGATGAACAGCTGATGACATCGAACTTACATTGAAGAGGTGCAGGTAAGCACTTTGGGACTTCGAAGATAACAGGCTGTAAACCAGAGGCATAGCAACTGTGTGCCTCCGATCACTTTGATGCCATGGAATTCATAGAGCTGATAAAACTGGAGCGGCACAATTTTTAATGTCCCGTCGCACGAAACCGTTGGCGACTGAAAGAAAAAGATTATTTAGGATGGACAGAGGCACACACAACCCGAAGTCAGCCCCTCCACATGTCATATAGGACCGACATAATTACCTATGAAAGGTGACCTAGGCACTCCACAGTCGCAAAAACTATGAAGCGCTTTCCGTCTGGGGCCGTGTCATCCAACTGCAGGAAGTCTCGTTCCCCGTCAATTTTGTCGAAAGGGTCAGCATCCACCAGACTGGCCAAGTTGGGTGGCTCTGGGGGGAACAGTGACGCCCTGTTCCTGCGTAAGGTTTTTCCTAGGGCGTCTGCAGCTTGAAGTGATTGGCGCGCCTCAGGATTCCTGATCCCACTAACTTGCTGTGGAAAGACTAGATGAAAATGGTAATACACAAGCTAACTTGTGGTTATGTTTATGCAGAATATTCCTCACAGATATGGCGCGTAATGTGCATAACGGGACGACTTCCCGCATTTTTTGTTTTTCTCGCTCTTAAAACTGTTATGAGTTAAAATTTCGCAGAGCTGCATCAAGATCATCTGATGGGCTAGTTGGTTGAACATCTAGACTATGTATTAAAATCGCAAACGGCTAAGACTAGAAGAGGACAGGGCATAGCGCTTATTTACAACTGACGCTTTAATAAAGCATGCTTTATAAAAAGTCAGTTGTAAGTAAGCGCTCTGTCCCCTCCTCTTCTCTATCTAGTTGTTTACGCTTTTTAATACACAGCTTACGTGTTCGCAGGGGTGATCCAGTGGCAATACACAGAACGCACCTGAAGAATTTGGACCGGTGCACTTGTGGTCCGCAGCACCTTTTCTTTGATGGTTGTCACTGCTTCGAGCACATCAACCATGGTAGAGTCTGGAAGGTGACTCTCATGGGGTTTCAACAACACGACATCATGCTCTTTATTAAATGGATCGCGTAGAGTAACCACACGTCCCCAACGTTCACTATATTGTTCACATTTCCAGTAAAACCGGCAGTCGACTTTTTTGTCAGCAACGTATTAATACCAATCGAAACAGTGCTTCGGCTTGCCACACTTGGCATCCAGCATCTTCATGTCGAGAGTGTGAATCCTTGAAGAGTGAATCATTTTATAGCGCACCACGAACACGAAGCTTGTAAATCCCGGATTCTGTGTGGTATATTACAAAGAAGACATCAGGTTGTCTTTCATGTTGTGTTGCCCTTTATGTTCAGTGACCTCGGTCCACTGAGTATGTTTTCTGGTAAGGTAAGCGACTGTTCACCACACTTTGTTCTCTCTCCTGTCCTTTGTCCCCAAAACAAGCCTGGACTGAAACCACCTCCCCTTAACAGTCATTTTTATCACCGACCCGTTTGCCTATAAATGTTCTTCAAAACGCTTTTCTAGAAAGGCCAACCAGCACCAAACAATAGTAAAGACCTGGGTGCACTCTGTCACCCAAAAAGACTGAACCCTTCCGTACCCTCACATAGCCCGGGCTATGTGAGGGTACGGTTTTATTGTCTGACAGCGTGTACGTGTAACCTTGGCCAAGGTTACACGTACACGCTGTCAGACAATAAAACACTACCGGCTTCCCTGATAGCCCATCGTGCTTTCTGTTTTCTGTCTTATTTGTTATTGTTTTATATGACATCGAGAGGGGTCATTGTTTCATGGAGGTCTGGAAGCAGGGCGCGTTCATGATGGAACGTATCCTCGTCACTGCACCCTGTGAAATGAAAAAAGGAATGAAGATGCGTAAAAAATAAAAATAAAATGCATGCCGTAACGGCGTTCGATAAAACGGTGTTCGATGAAACAGCTTCTATGAAACGGCGTTCGATAAAACGGTGTTCGACGAAATGTCCGGACTCGCAATTTGGTGGATTCACCAGTGGTCGGTCTGCTACGTTGTTCGAGCTTGATTGAAACATTTAGCCTGTGGACTGCAGAAAGCTTGCATGTTGGATGGAAACTCATTTCACGCTACATTTAATATTTTTTTGATGGAGCGAGTTATATAGGTAGAATAATGAACTGGATAGAAACCAACGTAGCACTGGGTACACTCATTGCGTATCCTATCAGAGTGCCCGAGAGTTTTGTTTCCGCAAAACAATTAAAACACTGAAAGGTCCCAAAACTATGTTGGAACGCCCTTGTGGCAGCGCTGTTTATGGTGTCCTAGTGTTTTTCATGATAGACACCTAACGCATTTCTTTGAAAAGGTCGGGGGTTTTACAGAGTGACTGAAAATAGAAGCAATACGAAATACGCTCCTATGTGGGATACTAAAAATTCTAATCCGCCATACGTTTTGAAAAAAAAAAAAACAGAAGTACACAACTTACCGGTTGAATTCTTCGTAACCCTTCAGCCAAACGGAGCTGCCTTCATTCCAAAGCAACGTCGAGGCCTTCACACAGCTGGGGTGGCCGATACCGCACAGGGTCTTGACAGCGCCGGTTTGAACGTAACTGAGCGTGGACAAGTAATAGTAGGACGAGAAAGTAAATTGTTAGCAGCTTTCTGAGTCAGGAACCACGCGAAGCCCTCGGCGGCGTCGCTCATTTGCTCCAGACGCGTTTGTTCACCACATTTCTCTTCCTTATCCTTTTTTATGGAGTGTAAAATTTTCTTCTGTCTATTTATCCTTGGTAAAGTTTCGCTCTAATAAGAATATTTTAAAGTATTATACTTAGCGCAGACTCCAAACTTCGTCACTCCAGAATGATACTAGTACTCGCCAAGACCGAATTTACCGAAACAATATTTGTGCAGCCGGCTTATTCAGAGCAGAGGTCGGCATTTTAGGTCGCCCTCACTCACCCTCACCCTCACAGCCACACTCACGTCAGGCCCTCACTCACCCTCACCCTCACAGCTACACTCACCCTCAGTCCCTCACTCACCCTTACACTCACACTCACACTCACCTTCAGCCCTTCACTCACCCTCACTCACCCTCACGCACTCACCGCCCTCACGGCCCTCACACCCCTCACGCACTCACGGGCCTCACAGCCCTCACAGCCCTCACGCACTCATGGCCCTCACGTCCCTCACGCACTCACGGCCCTCACGCCACTCACGCACTCACCGCCCTCACGGCCCTCACACTTCTCACGCCCTCGCAGCCCTCACGTCCCTCACGCACTCATGGCCCTCACGTCCCTCACGCACTCATGGCCCTCACGCCCCTCACGCACTAATGGCCCTCACGCCCCTCACGCACTCACCGCCCTCACGGCCCTCATACCCCTCACGCACTCATGGCCCTCACGCCCCTCACGCACTCACCGCCCTCACGGCCCTCATACCCCCCCCCCCTCCCCCACACACTCATGGCCCTCACACCCCTCACGACCTCACGGTCCTCACTCACCCTCACACTCATGAATTTTCGGGGTTCAGAAACTCACTCACCCTCACTTCACCTGTGAGGATGAGGGTGAGTGAGAGTAAGTGAGTGCCCTCATGAGTGAGGTTTGCCAAGGTATGATTCAGAGAGCAAGTCGTCTGCTTCTTGCGTAGAAAATGCGGTGACGTCAAACGACGACGAGCTCTGATTGGCTTTAATTGAAAGTATGGTGGGTGGACCTCAATGCTAGATGCCTTGAGGTCGACCCACTATTTTTTTTTTTCAATCAGCCAATAACAGTTCGGCGTTTTGACATTATCGCAACCCCTTCGCAAGAAGCAGACGAACTTGGTCTCCACATGGAGTCAACACCACCTGGAATAATCAAAGCCACTGAACAGCCTACTCTACCTCCTCGTGACGACATTACACTCGAATGGCGCCAACTCAGCCATTGGGTCCGAGCCCGATGGCGAGCGTCCTTCAACGCGTTGGTTGGACACGAGTTCAAGCCGAACGCTGACGCAGCGCCCGTGTCCAGTGTTTGAGCTCCAGCTCACTGTGATGACGTCGGAATGCTAGGGAACGGGCTTTGATCATCCTAGATGGCGTTGAATGAGTTGAATCTATCACGTGGGCTCAGGTAATGACTATAGGAAATAATTATACCAGGCAGCTGCAAGCTTACATCGCTGTACTCATAGGCCCTGTCAGCAATGATGTGAAATGTAAAGTTTAGGGGTTGAGGGCCATCCAAACAGCAGTGGGGAACGCAGCTTCTCTGCCGCTAACATCATCGTAGATCGAAGTTAAGCGCGAAACATACGTACGACGAAACCGTCCGATCCGACGTCCGATCAGGCGATACGACGGTCGGAGGCGACGGTTTTCAACGCTTTCCGGTGCTACGAAAACCCTCGCCCCCCAAGGTCATTCCGGCAGTGCGCACGTCGGATCGGACGGTTTCGTCGTACATGTGTTTCGCGCTTTACTCTTCTGCCTTAGGACTGCAGATCGGACACATGCGCGAAAATTATAGTTGTGGCCGTTCTGGCACCGTAGTACCATCACAACAGAACCGCCTCACTAATTTAAATTCACACGCATCGATGAAATGTTACTTGACTTATACACATTATCCGGAGGTTCAGCTTCAGTAAGAAGATCTTAACAGACAAGGAAGACGAAGTCACTAGTGTTCGGATGAGCTCACATCGAGCTCCGTAAAAACACTGGATTTTGACCGGTTTCAGTTGTTGGATCGCATTGAAACAGCCATTAATTACCTACGGAACTCTTCTGAGACACGTAAGTCAACTTGAGACCAAATTCGTAAAATGTTCGCCATCTTACGAAGAATTGTTCACCACGCAAGTAAGAGGCGGTGCTTCGCCTAGTGCCGGCTAGGTCGAATCGCGCTTTGAGCTCGCCTAACCTGGCGGCTCCTTCTTCTCTTCACACCATGGAAACCAATGATATCAATGAAAATGTTAGGACGTGGCAGACCGTTGGTCTCGCACCCCGATCGTCCCAAGCGGCCATCATCATCATCCGTTTCGGGTCGGCCATATACCTCTAAACAATTGACGCCCATGACCTAGGAATCGCAATTTTGGAAGCAGCGCGCCTCACATAAAAAACGATCGGGGAAACCTATGTCAAGGTGCGTTCCCTCCAAAACCTAATTGCCATCGACACTTACCGCACGCTCGCAGAGCAGAAAATCTTAGCGCTCAGTTTGCTAGCCTACGTAAATGTAAAGCTTGAAATCAAGTCTTAAGGCCGAACTCCATGGGACGAATTATGTGACGAATAACTGGCGAACGCCGCTCGACGGCACGCTCGCTTTGCGCGCGACGTAGCAGCCACAGTGTTGATTCCACGCGCAGAGCAAAAGCCGCCGGGCAAAATTCGTCGGCTATTCGCAGCATATTCGTCCCATGGAGTTCAGTCTTTACAAGGTCAACAGTCCAAAAAACGCTAGGGGGGTTATCCACCGTCTCAAGCCTCACTATTCCGACCAGTACATCCAAACCGCTCTCGTCCTTGAGTACGCCAAGCTCCTGGCTGCACGAAGGATTGGAAAGACTCAAACTATTCTTATCACGGTAGAGGGACCCACGCTACCCAGACATGCCCTTGTTAACCGAGTCGCCTACCGTCTATATCACCATCGACCGCCTAGCACCCAGCGCTCACTGCTACGATGTAGGCCACCGCGCGGTCGCCTGCCCATTCAAAATAGCACATAACACGTGCCCCAGCTGCAGAAAACGCTTCCCCTCGAACCAGTACCCCACACAGACCCCCCACGAATGTGAGCCGCACTGTGCTAACTGTCAAGGCAAACACCCTCCCAACTCTCCCCTATGTCCTAGAAGAGAGCAGGCTGATCAAACCGTCAAACATGCCGCAATGAAACGCCTGGAAAACCTCCAACGGATCCTCCACAAGAAATCACTCCAAGCCGGCAGGATTCTCTAACAACTACGAACAATGGCCAGCGCTGCCGATGTCAAATCGCTTTTCCCTACTTTAAAGTGAGGAAACCCTAAACAGAGGAACTCAAGCCTGCACCAACAACCCCCCAAAAAAGCAGGCCACCCTCAATTCGTCGAGGGAACGGGCACGCACCCTACAACAAACACCTACCCCAAGGAGATGCACTCCCCCAGCTCAATACCGGGAAGCACACTTACACCCCTCACTATGACATCTCACCTCCCAACACGGGAACAAGAACAGGGCAACAAGGAAGCCCAGAAGAACGCCAAAGTGATACACTTAGAGCACCCGTCGCTCAGCTACGTTCAGAACCTACAGATTGCACAAGAAAATCCACGAACAGAAAACATCGCAGAAGCCCTAAAAGAAGGCATTATATCAAGAAATAACGGATTATCAATTCCCCAGCACACAAACGACGCGCACGAGGCACGTCTTAACGCACTCGAAACCAAAATGAACAATCTAGAGACAAAAGTCGACAACACTCTGGACAAACTCTACTTTTTCATCAACGGTGTCGAAGCTTCGATTACTTGCAACGCAAGTAATCAAGCCAGAGACAGCCTCATACAACAGACACCTGACCCAGATATCCAAACAAGTTGAGCACATAGAGGCCGCCATGCTCAAAATCGAGCAGCTCATTGCCAACCTCCAAATCATCAGGAAGAGACAAGTGCTCTCACCTAACAGGCCCCACAAAGCTTATGGGAGCCGAGGGTGAAAGACGAGGCAGAAGGCACGTGACAGGCGGTCGGCGGGGAAGACACGAGCTGGCGCGAGAGAGTGCGTGCTACGCGAGGCTAAAGCTGGGCAGGAACATCGGGGCCGGGCTGCCTGGCCTGGCCCATGGCGAACCCCGGAGCGGTCCACCAGCGAGGTCTGGAGCAAGACCGGTGGAAACGGCGAGCCCTGGCCATCTGGTCTAGGCTATGACGATCCCGGGGTGGTTCCGCAGCGAGACTCGGGCAGTGATGGCCCGGGACAGCCAGCCTACGCAGCGCGGGCGTGGGAAAGGCGATCCGCAGGCCTGGACACGGACTCCGACTGTGAGCTCTGATCGACAACCGACAACAAGGGTCGGCGTGCCTGGACTGCCGGTTCTCGACGACGGGCAACCGAGAGGTACAGTAAACCCATTCGCTGTCTTCTCGTTGTGCCACGTCACTCCCTAGGTGACGGGCGGAGCGCATACCGATTGGACGGCGATTATTGTGGGACCTCCATAAAGAACCCCACATTAGAATGGCGCATCCAACGTAGGGCCGTTCGGTATGCCTCTGCTTCTATTCGTCCCCAGGGAGTCCCACGGATTCGTTGAGCGGGTTGTTCACTTACGCTAACGATGCCCGTTGAGACAAAGTATGTTGGGATTTGGGCGACTTGTCTCACAGCAGAGCTCAGCAGGTGTCTCCTCGAATCGAGTACCTAAAGGGCTCGAAGGACGAGGTTGCGGACGCGCTTTCACGGGTACCCCAGAATAGTGGTTGCCAGGAAGTGATGCAACCGGGGGAAGCCGAAAAGCGCGGTTAAGATGTAAGAGAGTAATTTTCGGAGGCAGAGGAGAGACACGGCATGTTCGCTGGAAGGCAGGATAACGACTGGCAGGAGGGGAAACAGCCAGGAATCATTGCAGATTTAGGATTTAGGCTTGGGGTGATGCGGTAGGCAAGTAAGCGCTTGTCGAGGCCCGGGGTGCAGATGGGTTTTGTCAGTGGGTGTCGGAAAGATTGCGGGAATGGCAGTCGACACCGGGAACACTGGCGGACGAGATTGTCAGCGGGTGTCGGATAAACTGGCGGAAATTGCGGTTGACACCGGGAACGCTGGCAGGCGAGTTAATGAACACTATTATTTGTAACTGCTGGGCCAAGACGGCTAGTTGCTTCGCGTCACTCCAACAATCGACGAAGGGCAGAGGGACGACTCTCCCTGGAGGGGGGTCGTTCCAGGAAAGCTACGGAATGATTTATATG
Organism: Ixodes persulcatus; assembly: GCA_013358835.2. NCBI lineage: Eukaryota > Metazoa > Arthropoda > Arachnida > Ixodida > Ixodidae > Ixodes > Ixodes persulcatus. Next base: position 641,155 of record JABSTQ010010825.1, read on the forward strand.
ATTCTTTCTCGACTTCACTCTGGCCGGTCGTGGCAGTGACAGCAAGACTTTTAATAAGTTATGTCGCGTCACGACATGGTCGGGGATGAGGCGGTAAACATTTAGGTGGCTTGTAGCTGTCCAGCTTGCCTTGAGGCCTGAACGGTTAAAGCGGGCTTGCTCGCTGAGCTGCCGCCCCCTCCGAGGACCGAGCAGTCCCTAGAGCTCGTATACACGTGGACGGAACGGGACGCTGACGCTTACATCGAGTAGCACATGGTATATGTAGCCGTTGCGGAACGCGGGTATGGTATATGGCAATCCCGCCACAGGCTTTGGATCCCTTCGCTTGCGCAAAAGATGGACTAGGTTTACATCATCGTTACCTGTTCTGAAGGAAACTCACGCTTTGAACAACGCAGCTAGTGGTTTTGCCGCATCGCTTGCTCTGAGGTGTGAAGGGCAGCCGAGGTATAAAGACACGATCGTCGTGTCTCACTTCTAGGCTTACTCGGCGAGATACAAACGAGGAGGCTTGCCCGGTTCACATCGCTGACTTAAAAGGATACTACCGTCGTCGCGATGGGGAAAACGTATGACATGAGGTTGCGGTAGGACACAAGAAATCCCTTGTTCTTGGCGACCCAGGAGCGAGCTCTGGAATGCGGACTTGCTGAGTTAGCCGCATGGTACACGAACCCGTCGGCAAGCAATTTGGCGGTGGAGGCTATGGCCACTGCCACAGTCTGCGGCAGAGTACTTGTTCGTTGTGCGTTGTTTTAATACTTTGTTCTGCGCAGAATAGCTTCTTGGAAAGACGGCCATAGACGGCGTAACCCAGGAAGCCCACCGGGAGGGAAGACGGGCCCATTCGTTTTCCCAAGTGCTCAGGGTGGCTGACAGTTGTTCGGCCTGACGAACGGTTCAGGTGGGCAGTTCTAAGCCCGCTGCGACCTCTAAGCGGAACGGGGCAGGTCCGTCCGCGTCGGGCGAACCAGCTTAGAGCAAGCCCCCTGCTGCATCGCGGTGAGTGGGACAGCGAGCGACGGACAGGTCGGCATTGTCTGCCGGCTTCACCAGCCGCCACCACCTACGCCGCTTTCGGACGCTGCAACGTGGCCACTCCGGCAACAGCAACAGCGGCCGCCCATGAAGCCCAGCGGCTCCCTGAGGCTCATGAAGTCCCCCAAAGTCCGGGCCTTGAGGGGGGGGGGAGAGTGTGGGAGCCGAGGGTGAAAGACGAGGCAGAAGGCACGTGACAGGCGGTCGGCGGGGAAGACACCAGCTGGCGCGAGAGAGTGCGTGCTACGCGAGGCTAAAGCTGGGCAGGAACATCGGGGCCGGGCTGCCTGGCCTGGCCCATGGCGAACCCCGGAGCGGTCCACCAGCGAGGTCTGGAGCAAGACCGGTGGAAACGGCGAGCCCTGGCCATCTGGTCTAGGCTATGACGATCCCGGAGTGGTTCCGCAGCGAGACTCGGGCAGTGATGGCCCGGGACAGCCAGCCTACGCAGCGCGGGCGTGGGAAAGGCGATCCGCAGGCCTGGACACGGACTCCGACTGTGAGCTCTGATCGACAACCGACAACAAGGGTCGGCGTGCCTGGACTGCCGGTTCTCGACGACGGGCAACCGAGAGGTACAGTAAACCCATTCGCTGTCTTCTCGTTGTGCCACTTCACTCCCTGGGTGACGGGCGGAGCGCATACCGATCGGGCGGCGATTATTGTGGGACCTCCATAAAGAACCCCACAAGCTCTAGCCGCATTACCTGAGAACGACGACACAACCATCAATGATGAAAAACTAGCCAACGGAAACTAATCCTCCCCCTCGAAACCACGTATCGCACATTTATATACTTCAGTGGAACTGCAGAGGCACCCGCACCAAGAAAGGACTATTCATACAGCATCTCAATTCACTTGGGTTCAAACCCGACATCATAGCCCTACAGGAAACGAACGGGTGAGTCTCTTTACCTGGCTACAGGTCATACGCGCAACCAAGCATAACCAGCAAGAAGGGAGACCAAACCCAAGCCAGATCCATGGCAGTTACTCTAGTGTCCAAAAGTCTGGCTTCACGAAATGGACACCACCCATGTAAACACTACGGCACAAGAAACAGTCGCGGTCAAGATTAAGCATCCGTTCTCACCAGACTCCGCCTCAGAGATCCTTGTTTTTGACGGCTACTGGACACCACGGCAGTACGAGGCACAGACTAAGCTATTGAGAGAGCTAATGAAAGAAAACAGAGCTGCAACATTGCTATTCTGTGACTTCAATAGCCAACATGAATCATGGGGTTACACAACCAACACCACAAACGGAAGGAAACTGGAAACCGTAGCCTCGGAACAAGCGCTGACACTCCTCAACGACACGACAACCTCAACGCGGGAAGGCAACAACGTTGAGAGAGATACCTCCCCCGACCTAACATTTTACAAGGGCCGACTTAATGACTCCTGGACAAACACGCATGAAAGTCTTGGAAGCGACCATTTTATTCTTGGAGTCACCGTCCAAATTCGAAAGGTACGCACAAAGAGCGGATCCACTACCAATATTACTAACTGGAACTCCTCGCAGAACAAACGGGCGATCCTGAAAACCTGAGCTCATGGATTCAAACTCTTCACAAATCCCGTGACAATAACATAAAAAATATGCGGATCTGAAGCCTTCCCTCATATTCACACACACCTCTTGGTGCTATAGGATAAAAGGCATAAGATTGTTCAAAAATGGCGCCAGAACAATAAAAACCGTAAATTCAAGAAAGCCATACAAGACATAACCGAGGAAGCAGAGGACTACGCACAGACACTCGTGACGAACAACTGGCTCGATCTCTGTGATAGCCTAAACAGCCAATTCCACACAGCAAGGGCATGGAACATACTCCGCACGCCCCTCAGACAGGCTAAACCTAAACACACCAACCAAGACACTGCTCTAACGTGCAACACTAAAGATAAAATCGGGACAGCGCTGATCAATTAGTTCTATCCTAGCATTGCGTCTAAAGACGCCACAAATATAGTAGATCAAACACCTAGGGAAACGAACGAAGCAGAAGGAATAAGCTCGCCTTTTACGTTGAACAAGCTCACCAGAACCCTGGCCATTATCAAATGAAATTCTGCCCCAGGAGAAGACGGTGTAAGCTACCACATGCTCCGTAACCTTCCGGACAACCAACTTGGACACTTACTAAAAATCCTCAGCGCCGCTTGGGAAACTGGCGAAATTCCCCAAGAATGGAAAATAGCAACAATTGTACAGATCCCCAAATCGGGTAAATCGCCTGACCAAAGCTCTAATCTCAAGCCTATCTCACGAACATCCTGTATAGGCAAAGTTATGAAGAAGTTGGTCATTGAAAGACTGATTCGACACATCGACAAGAACGAATGTTTGCCTTACACGATGGTAGGATTCAGATCCCATATCAGAACGCAGGAAGTCATACTCCGCATTAAAAATGAAATATATGAGACTGAAGGCGCCACCCAGCTACGAACGATCGTGGGACTTGACGTCGATCACGAAGCAATAGCCCAAAAGACAAAGGACCTAGATGTCGGAAATAGACTTCCCGAATACGTCCAAGAGTTTTACAGCGAAGCTGTATATGACCCGTATGTCGGGTTTTTTTTTTTGTCCGTCAAACAAAAACTATCGCGCGCGCCTTATCACCGTTCGCGCGCACCTTATTGTTTATCATGTAGTTATGACACTTGCTTCGATAAGGAAACAAATCCACAAAACTCTTGTCAAAACCACGTGATAGATGATAAGGCGAGCGCGAACGATGATAAGAACGTAGCGCTCCCCACATGTGCTTCTCGGTAAAGATTGCGGTTGCACAAGCTGCCGCGGCAACAGCAGCGTACGAAGTATTTCATATGTAAAAAAAGGATTAATACAGTGCATTCACATTTCTTTTCGTCAATCATTTGGTATAGACCCTTTTGCTGTTTACCAACATGAACTGCCACTTTCATCCAAAGCGACTTCCGGTCGCACAGCTTTTGCAAGCCCGTTGAGCTTGCCTATGTCACCAGTGCTGGAAAGCATAATTGCTACACGGACAACAAAGTTGGAGATTTAACGAGGCCTTCGGTTGTACAATATTACATCTTGTAGGAGGTAAGTTGTTTAACAAAAATACTCGAAACAATTTAACAGACCTCGCACTCATGCGTTCTTTTGGCGTTCACCCGGAGAATTGGTGGTTAAACGTTTCATCTGCATTTCAAGCAGCGGTGTTAGGGTGGCCCTTGTTCATCCTTTTTATAAACCGGAAGTTCTTTGGGACATCAAAGACTAGATCCCTACCTGGTAGAGTTTGCCATAAAAAGGGTCTATAGTGCAGTGGGCAATAGTTGCAGGTGGTACCACAGCTTTGCTGTCCAACCACCTTCACAGCTGGGATCGGAGCCTTAATTTTTTTTTTTTTTTTACAAGACAGGTTTTTTCAGGTCAGAGTAGACGACCATAATACTCCGCAACACACAGCTGAGAGAGGAGTCCCACAGGGGGCATTTTCTCTCCCACTCTTTTTAATATAACCATGAAAGACCTTCCGAACAGATTTGAGACCATACTCAAGCTTAAACACGCCGTATACGCAGACGATATTACGCTTGGTGTAACCATGGATCCCAAGGGAAACAAGAGGAAACGATTCAAAATGGCATTCACGCTGCACATCAATATACTAGCGAGCTCGAGCTAACCTGCTCCCAAGAAAAGTTCGAATGCATATTTGTAACTAACGCGACTGGCAGGAAGGCCGAAGAAATCAGGAACCACATTAATCTCAACATCGCAAACACACAGATTTAACTCAAAGACGTCATAAGCATTCAGGGCTTCAGGCTTCAGGACAATGGCAAATGGAAACTTTGGCTAACCGAACTCACCGTACAAATACAGTAAATACATGACATGATAAAGAGAATCACACTCAAGAAGAGAGGCGTACGAGAAGAGCATCTAAAACGTATACTTAAGGCCCTCCTAAACTCTTGGACTCTATACCAGCTACCCCACACCTCACTCATCAAGACTCAAACCTCCAAACTTGAAACGGTTCTTCGCAAAGGCCACAAGCTTGCACTAGGTATTTCACGATTATCAGCGAATTACCGTATCGAAGCAACAGGCACCTTTACCGCGCTGGAGGAGCGGTGCGACATACAACGGCAAATCCAACATGACCACCTACTAACCTCGAGGCAAGGAAGACAGGTCCTCAGGCAGCAGGGTTACCTTAGACCTCCACCTCAACACTAACTGTTTTACCTATCCCTCGGAACATGAACAACAAGGAGGCGTCAAGCATAGAAAGACTCCGCAACTCTCCGATCCCGGCCCACGTCACACGATACTACACAGACGCCTCACACAAAGAAAAAATGTGCAACACATCAGCTGCCAGTCACCACCTCACTTGGCAGAACAGAAATGCAGAAATCCAAACACCAGAGGAAGCAGAGATAACTGCTATCGTCGAGGCGATCACGCTACCCTACCACCCTACGGAAGACATCCTCATCCAGACGTATAACCAAGCTGCATGCAGGGCTTTCCGAGACAACACGTTGCCCCCACACATTAGGCATCATATCCAGGATTACCTGCATCTGCGAAGAAACATAACGGTCACGATACAATAGACACCAGGCTATGAGGACCTAGAGGGGAATGAGGAGGCTCACCTCCTCCCCCGAGAACCTTTACCAGGAACCCCTGCTATAAGGCTGATTACAACTCACGCACCGAGAGAGCCATCTGCAGGACTACAAGGAAGTTCACACTTAAGCAACTGAAGGAAAATGTCAGAACTCTGCCCCCTCCTCAACGCTGACGTAGTAGTCAGGAAGAACTACGCCTAAGAAGAGCGCAGACATTATCGCTGCTTATAGACCACTTCGTCCATTACATATCTAGAAATGCTAGACACCCAACCTGCAACCACTGTGGTGGATACCCAGGAAATCACCATACACTCTGGGCATTCCACAATGCCAAATCTTCAAAACAAACGGCTTTATTCTGCATACCACCTACTCCACGGACCTCATCCTGCAAGAATGGCTCACTCCACCAAAACACTACACCACCATGTGCCAAGAAACTCTCCTTCAACACACCATTACCACCCTCCCAGGAGAGTAATTGTAGACACCCAAAAATTTCCCTCACGAGCGCCGTACCAGGCGTGTAGCAATAAAGTTTATTTTCGTTTTCTCTCTTAAAAGAAACTTGCTCGCATATGCACTGAAAAAAAAACGCACATACAATTGAAGGAAAAATGCATACAGCAAAACATAACGACCATGTCGACGTGAAACCTGTTATTGTTGAAAATGCTTCCCTGAACATGTGCGAGGATTGCTGTATTTCATTTTCTGTCCTTCCTGCCAGGACAATTCATGTGGACTGAAGTATGCAATAAATCAATAAAAAAATAGTTGCTTAAACTTAGGAGAATATACACCAGGCGTTACACGAAACAATATCGATCTAATGAGGTTTACAAATCTCGCATGACTTCATAAAACAAAAATCAAAGTGAAAGGTGTTAAAGAAATCTTGACTTATATTTCCACAGCGAAGTGTATTCAGATCACATCCAATTCATACTCACTTAGTGGCATCTGCCACGATCCTGAAGTCCACTTTCTTTGCTAGGTTTTCCATAATAGACCATAGTCGTTCCTGAAAGAGTGCCGTCATATAATCGGTTAAAATGATGAAGCTACTTTCGTTCCAACAAAATATTAAGATAAACAATAAGCGAAGCTGCATAAAGTTGCAGCGCATAAAAAGCTTAATAAAATAAAGTTAACTGTGCTGCATCTTATTCTGAATTCAAATAACACTTCGCAGCACCCCAATTTTGTCCTAAGATAAAAATCGAAGGATTAAAAAATATTGACTGACAACTACCAGAAGGTGAACAAATCTATCGGTCGATACTTAAAACCCGATATTCAAAAGGGGACACACACGTGAGCTCGACAGGATCGTGGACTCCAAAAGCGTAGATGTAAAATTAATTCAAATTCCAAAATGCTGCAATTCTCAAGTTAAAATGGTTAATTCAATACTGTATATTGAGCATAGACCTTAAACAAAATGCAAGGATGCAAACAAGCTGGTGAAGATGAAAAGTAATAAAGAATCAGGGGCTTGACTTCTACGGAACCGCGATGTTCGTGTCATATAAATGTGTAGGGGTACAGCGCGATGTGTTACCACAAAGGAAATAGTAGAGTTGCTGTGTGCCCATTTGCTCTACAGGTGGTTTGAATGGTATAGATTAGAAAAAAAGGCGGTCGAAAGAAAAGTTTGTTCACTTTCATAGAGAAAAAAAAAATTAAGTGTAGAGAAATAGTACGAAACTTTCCAATGAATACCGATATTTTGATCCTCACTTGATCTGGGCTAGCGTTATGCCCTTCCTTGGTTAGCTTTTTAGAACGGGGCATAGGCCAAAATACAAATTCTGCCTTCCGAAACCGTCGCAATCCAGAAGGCACCGTTTGTAAGACGCTGTGTGACGATTACATAAAACTAATCTTGTTAACAAACTAACTCATCTGCGTTGATTTCGTTTCCGTAAAAGAAGTTTTATGTAAAGTAACTTGAAATAATCCTATTGCTTTTTCGGCTATTTCTAAATTTTTAGTATGCTTAATCTAGGTTTGATAACAAAAAATAACGGAACTTAATTTAACAACTTTTGGGGGGTTAATCTGAGGACATCTAGAATCAGTGTAACACTGCAACGCGTAGCGCTATTGTGAAAAGTTTTGGATGCTCCACTTCCATTCTGGTAGAAAGCAAGAGAGTAATGAAGTAGCGTTTGCTTACCATGATTGACTCCACCATGTCAGTCCGCTTAAAGTAACTATCCGAAAGATGCAAGAAATGATAATAATGATACGAATTCCAATGTTTCAAGTCAGATGTCCGTGCCCCATACTCCATCTGCCATAGCATAGTCTCCAGGGTCGTCTTGTTTTGCCTACGAGTAAGAGTCCTTCATTTCCGAGCAATCCACAAAGGGCTAACGTATCTTGTTGTGGCGTGCTTACTCAAACAATTTCGTTGACTGGTCAACCAGCATCCAAGCCGTCACCGTATCAATTTCCTGGGAAAATACACAACGCTTAAAAAAAAAAAAAAAAAAACATGCGACATAGCTGCGATCACACAGCTTATTGAAGTTCTGCGCAGCCAATGTTTTTCCGAATATTTGTATACCTAATGCATACTGGAAGGGAAGACTAGTATACAATATTGTAGTGTCGTCATACCTTTTTATTGCACAATTTTGTCTTCCCCATTGAGGATACACGTTAGCAAACGTTTGTCCGAGAACACCAAACAAGGCCCTACCGGTCGTAAATGGCGCTTATTGAGAACGTATTGCGAATATAAGCTAGCCTTTGCTGCGTTCCGACAACATTCAACTCCCATCCTACAAATTTTCCCATTAAGAAAACAGTGAATTTCCTACTCTACTCCGTTTGACCTTACGATGGACAGTGTAGGACGCTATGAGCCACGAGAGCCAATCCACTGCCGTGCGAGCGTCCCGTGACTTTCTGGAGGTGCGCAGCAGCGCGCGAGGCACGTGGTCACGTGATGCGCTCAAAGCGCGGGATCGGCTTGGACGTGGCTCGGTGCGACAGCTGTGGTTCAACTTGCGGTGAAACGTATGAGCGTTGACAGATGGTCGCGCAATACAAATCCCCGTCACAAGATTGGTGTACAGATTCCAAGAAGTAGCCTTCTCCGCGATGCACGCCAAGTGTCATGTTTGCGATTCACAGAGGAAGTAAATGGTGAATCTGAGATATGTTTTATTTCAAAAACAAACAATCGACGAACACTGCGCATGACAGTCGGGCTGTTAGCATGCCGCTCTCGATCGCGACGACAGTCTTTGTGTTCGCTCGATAAAGAATTGCAGTTATGCGGAGCGCAAGTCCGTCTGCTTCTTTTGCAGGGGTTGTGGTAACGTGAGAACGCCGAGCTCTGATTGGCTCTGATTGAAGGATAGTGGGTAGATCTCAAGGCAGCTTGCTTTGAAGTCTACTCACTATCCTTCAATCAGAGCGAATCATAGCTCGGGGTTCTCGCGTCATCACAACCCCTGCAAAAGAAGCAGACGAACTTGCGCTTCGCATTGAATCCTTACTTGACCTGCGGTTAAGTAGACGCGCCGGTATTGCTTAGATTGTCGACGTACTTATGTGGGATGGAATAGGCTTCAACTTCAAGCAAAGGTTTTTTGTTCTTGTTTCGTACCTTAGTGAAAAGATGTCTCCATATGAGGGCCCAGTTACGTGCGTCGTAATTAACAAAATACAATCCTGCGTATCCGGGATTGACAATCACGGCTGTGTTTCCGTCGGATGAATCCTCTATCATTGCTGTGCGGAAAATGCAAGAAAAAAGCTGCGATTATAATTCGACCTGGCACAAAATCATTCTTCAAAGAACGTACCTTTCACAGTTTCGCGAAAAAATAGGCGTCTTTTGCACAACTTTATCTCTTTGTCCTTTTTAAAAAAAAAACTTTTGTATAAAAACAACCTATGCATTTTTTTTTAATTTGCTGATAAGATCTCGACAAAAATATGTGATCTACGTTGTCTGCGCGAGCGTTTCAATGGACCCTTCTGAAAACCTCATCGAGCAACATTGGCGGTCGCCTTTTCTTGGCCATCCTGGTGATATATCCCACACTGCCTGGTGATAGTTAGGGGGTGACAATTGGTCTTAGAAGGGCGGGCGGAATCATATAATTTTTTGTCTTTTTAGACTTAGGCTAGGTGGCGCAAGCTACCGCCCGATACAAAGGCTATAGCCATTAACATCCATCCATCCAACCACTGGACACGAAGCGTGTGATTGGATCCGAGTCGGACCCGAGTGCTGCCGCAGCACTCGTTTTCGATACGAGCTGAGCCGAGTTCACGTCGGACGCTGTGGCAGCCCTAGTGTCCAATACTCGATCGGAGTACGTACCTGAACAATGGTGAATTCTGATAGTTCGCGCAGTGGCTACTAGATGGTGCGTACTTTTTAAAAGGGTCTATGAAACGCCAAAAGCAAGACGAACCGAGCGACCACTATTAAAAATGTGAGCATGCACGAACCGCGCAAAGGGTGGCTACGAAACGTTTACTTACACCCATATTAGCAACTTAGTAACGTTTCGACATCATTATCTTTGTGTGCCCCGTGATACTGGAAGAATACCCGGATATCGGTCGTCTAGACAAAGCCATACTGCGTTTTACTTTACGATGGACCCCAGAGGACGCCGCGAGTCATTATCCAATGTCGTGTGAGTGTCACGTGACCTTGGAGAGGTGCGCAGCGAAATGTGGGACGCGTAGCCACGTGACACGTTTACAGCCCTGGATTGACTGTGATGGCTAGTAGCGCCCGCTGTGGTCCATCGTGAAACGGAGTGCCATTTCCGTGCCGAGCAGCGAATAATAACGCCTAAAGAAAAGTTTTTGGTCTTTGTTTTGGAAATCTTTCCAGTAAATTTCAGCAGTATGGTTCTCTAAAAAAACTATAGTGACCTTATTATTCTGCACTTTAAAGAGCGTGATAATGTACCTTCTTCCGTGGTCATCCAACGAACTTTCTTCTTGGTCGGCGCAAACCTATCTGGTAACTCTGATGCGTCCAGGAATGTGATCGGTATAGAAAATATGTTTCTGAAAAACGCAATACAAAATGCATAACACACTTTAAGCTGCGGCTATGCACCAAACGGTAGTAAACAGGAAATATACTTTATTAGGTAAAGTACTTAAATATTTTGAATATTAAAAAGATGTGAGCCTTCTTAGATTCTTAGCTTTGAGACACTGTGAAAATGTTCTTCGCATTATTAACTTCATACATTTGCAGGAATCTGGAAACCACTGCCTCCGCGAATAGAAAGACATAGGATGCGAGTCACCGACCTAAATTCCGGCGAGGTTTTGAGCCAGGAAGTAGCGTTGCATCATGGTCGCGTGCAAGAACCCTATACAGCGAGCAAGTGTTTCGGAACACGTCTTGGGCGCATCGGAACGTAAACTGGGGAAGGCCAATCAAAAGACAACACAGAGAACGCTCAGAGAACAGACTATGGCTGCTTCGTTTACATAGATGCGACAGTAGCGCATTAAATCGAGAGGAGGAAAAATCACACGCTCCCAGTCCCCAGGCTTCTTCCCCTTCTACCCAATCAGGATCGTCATATCTGGATTCGATGCGCTACGGCCGCATCCATGTATCCGAGGCTAATGGCTGAATTCATATGGCAGCGATCATCGAATCGAGCGGGGACCAATCACAAGTACCCTATATTTCTTCCTCTTCTACCCATCCACTACCAATCAAAGTCGATGAGGTGCGGTCGCATCCATGTAAACTCAACCAATGACGAGCTGCCAAGCGCGGGCCGTCACTGATTGAGATAGAGGGGAAACCAAATCAGCTTCGAGCGTTAGGTTAGTAGACGAACATTCAAGGAGCCTGAAGTGCAGACGAACTTGCATGTCGTATAGAGTTGCGATATTTTAACTACATGTTGCACCGCCTTTCACTATTCACGTGAAACGCTGTCCCTGGCACGAACAACGACATCTATGTCCGCTGAGAGGATCAGAAAGTCGGGGATGGCCTTCATTTGTCCCCAGGGATCCTGGGTTCAATCCCCCCTGTCCGTTTCGATCTGGTTGAGCATCGTACATGCATCGTGTCGTGTATCACTACTGCGCGTGGTGCACGTTAAAGACCCAGGCTAGCGGCTGTACCGCACTGGGTAAATTGCTCATGTACAGCACAGAAACACGTCGCCCACTAAGGCAAGGCAGACTAATACCCCTGTCAGACGGGAAAGTAAATGTCATTTTGAACGAATGTCATTCACCGCTCGGCGAATCAGCTCGTGATCCTGGTTCTTCACGTGATCCTGGTTCTTCATCGCTCACGCTCATTGGCCGAGCTGTAATGTCATTTTGCTTAAATCTCATTTAACGTGCCCGTCTGACAGGGGTATAACTTCCAGTTGTATAAACATACACGCACGAATTTGTTTCATTTGTCCCGCCCTCCTCCGCGAGCCATCTTGAGCGAGAAAGGGGAAATCTTTATTAGGAAAAAAACACCTCGTCCGGCCCTCGAGCGAGCTTCCAACCATCGATGACGCTTCGGCGTCTCGTGGGTCTTGAGCGTGCACGCACAGCCAAAGCACGACGGAAGGCAGCGAGCGCATGCAGGAGGCATTTGAAAGACGCGCCTTGCCCTTTTCATCCTGTCAGTGAACATAGAAGACAAAACACCCGCACGACGCCGTCGTTAGTAAGCCTTCGATCCGCCCCATTCTGCAAACACGCTCAAGTTTGACGAGAGTGCGCGACGAAGCTGGAGACGCACGTGTGTTGGCGTCGCCAACGTGCTAGCGCGTCTACGCGCTCGTTGCAGACGCTGCAAGACGGGCTTACAGCGACGCCGACGCAAGGTAAGGACGAGGGGGTGCTGGGTGGATCCACTAGTGGTGACGTCAGAGGAAAAAACACGAGTTTCTCGTCTTTTTCAGTCAGCGACATTCTAAGAAACGCGGGGCGTGGCGAGTGCATCTTAATATCGGTCCGCAGCCAATGAGACTGGGGCTGATACGAAGGCCGAATAACGAAGCGTGAACATGAAAAACCTTGCCCCGCATTTCTCCATTTGTACTTGACTGATATTGGCGCCGAGTCGGCCCTCAGAGTACGAGTCCGTCGCGCCATGCTTTCGCAGGAACGATACTACGCCTTGAGCTTGCACCAAGTGCAACATACTCCGTTCACCATTAAAACCTCCTGAGACCCTGCATCCGCAAGTGTAAACATTTAATCCTGAAATGTTGGGGAAAAAAACAAAAAAAAAACGGCGCTGTACACAGGAAAAGACGCCTGTACACCATTATGGACATAGTCTGTGCTGCCATGTGGAGGAGTGTTGAGCAAACAGCGCTGAGAGCTGGCTGCTCCCTGTTCCGAATGGCGACCTGCAGCGCTCGCACATTTTACGGGCGATGCCAAGGTATGTAATCATTTTACATGATTTATACAAACGGAGGCTTTTTAGAGCGCAGCTCTTTGGCGCCCGTTTCCGGCTTGAGCGGCGTCGGCGACGGCGTTGGCGTCGCCGTCGCTGTCGCCGTCGGCATAACCGTAAGGTCACGTGACCCCCAGGTCACGTGACCCCCCGAGGTCACGTGAACCCCAGGCCACGTGACCCCCCGAGGTCACGTGACCCCCCCCCCCCCGTGCCTTCCCCTCCTTCTCAAGAGCTGCGGTCTAATTCGGCGTTACAGGGAGTTGTAAACGGCATTCATTTTTAATTTATATTTCTAGTGCTCTTGAAAGTTTACAGATGGTTAGTGATGCTTAATATTGACAACAGTATTAGCATGGGTTGCGGTAGTCGCTTGTCAAACTGTGTGTCCACCTGGGGGTATGCTGGAACCCAAAACTTGTGACAGAAATTTCGCAATTACCATGTTTTGCTCACCATCAATGGCAAACACTCACGGAGTGAAAACAATTAGTTTGATTGATTGTGTTAAATTTTTCAGGACTAACAACCAATCAGGCTGATACCATTTTAGACAGTGTGTGCGGTGCCACAAGTTCTGATGTTGACGACTCCGACGATGACATTGATTTTGTGGCAGCAGAAAACGAAATTGGAGAAGATTATTCGTCGTCCGACGGATCAAGTGATGAAGATGAATCCCCGCCGCCAGCCAGGAAAGTTTGGAAACCCTCTGCCAACCCCCTGCCACGTCTGGCATACCAGTGATGGAGACTGGGTGCCGAAACGATCTAAGCAAGGGAACTTTCACACCAGGCGACTACTCTCGGCAGTACTTACTTCCAGCATGTATGAGACACTGGCTAAACAAAACTAGCATTACGATCCTGGAGCAAAATGGGACGATCGCAAAAGTAACAAGGCAAGAGCTGCAACATTCTTTTTAAATATCTATGTTGATGAGTACAACTGGGTACCCTCGTCTTCGTTACTACTGGAAGGCTGGACTTGGAGTGCGGTTGATAATGAACAACATGGCCCGAGACAGATCTTTCTTGATCCGTTCTAACCTCACGTGCACACCATTAATCGAAGTGCTTGGTGCAGTAAAGAAAGGGGACAGGCTGTGGAAGGTGAAGCCATGTGCAAACATGATTCGGGATGGATGCCTATCTCTGCTTTGGCCGAACTGTTCTTCGATCGATGAGCACATGGTTCCTTTTACGGGAGGGACAACATTAAGCAGTATGTTCCAAACAAACCGCACCCCATAGGCCTCAAGAACTTCGTCCTTCCGGGACAGGATGGGTTGGTTTACGATTTTTATCTGTACCAAGGAAAATCTACATTCCCAGACTATGGACTTGTGTTGTCAGGAAGCCCTGTCGTACATCTGTGTCAAACCATCCCACAGGATTCCACGCTTTATTTTGATCGGTGGTTCACGTCTGTACCACTTCTTGAAGCATTGTTTAGAAAGAAGATATTCGCAATTGGAACAATTGGAATGGGATCCCGAAAACGGCAGATCTGGCTTCAGACACGGAATTACCAAAACAATGTCGTGGGAAATCGGATGGTATTCTGAAACACGATGACAGCCTGTTTATGACCATGCGGTATGACAAAAAGGCAGTCACGCTTGCATTCACAACATTTGGTGTTGAACTCGTGTGCACATATCAGTGATACAGTAAACAGGGGCACAGAAAGGTCACAGTCCCTTGTCCAATAGTGGTTCAAAAGAACAACAACAAAATGGGAGGCGTTGGCCTCTACGACAGGATGATGTCGTTTTACAGCCAACACCGCCGTACCTCCGAGATGGACCCTCACCTCGTTGACCTGGCCTGCGTGAATGCATGGATCAGTACCGGGCGAACAAGAAGAGTCTAAAGCAACCTGCCATGCAGTACATCGCATTCAAAATCAATGTGGCTGAGTCACTTTTCAGTACCACACTTGAAGGGGATTCAAGCTCCAGCGATGAAGACACGGTGGAAGTTCCGCGCAAGAGAGTCAAGCCGCTGCGAAGCTTGCCTGTCCGGACGGCGCAGGCACTTCACATGCCAAAGAAAGGCGACATAAAGAATGCTGCATGGTGCAGGAACCCTGGCTGCTCAAAGAAGACTCGGCACCGTTTCAAGTCCTGTGATATCTACCTCTGGAATGAATCTCACCGGCACCGCTTCTTTGATTTTTATACCAAGAAATGAGCCTAATTTTTGGGGGTATCACTAGAGTTTTGTTATTCTTATGCCCGAAACCTAACTTGTAAAAATTAACTAAAAAATGTTGAATAAAATATGTGTTCATTTTCCTGGCTTGTATTGTAAAGTCCCACTGTCCATGTGGGTGGACATTCATTTTTACTGAGCTCGCGCTTCTAGCCTTTGCTGCGGTACAACATAAGGTAAAACGAAGTATAGAAGCTCCACCTTCAGCGCGAGGTCGCTGGCTTCCGCAGTGCTTTGGTTGCGCGTGCCCGCGCGTTCGCTCTTGTGTTAGTAAGGACAGAAAGCTTGCGCTGAATGCGGTGCTTCTTGTCTCAGCTTAGGGGTGAACGGAGTATGGGCCGGGAAACTGAGGGAGAAGAGGTGACAAGAGGGGACGTCAGAACGCCGAGCTCTGATTGGAACGATTAGTGGGTAGACCGAAAGCTAGCTGCCTCTGTCTCCACTGCACTCGTCCAAAGCGTTTGAATGCGAAAGCCAAACGCTGGACGCTGGCGTTCCTCATTCTAACGCGTTCGACGAGTGCATTGGACACGAAGGCAACCGGCGCCGCTTTTCTCGGCTCTTTCTACTAGCACCGTCGTTATTTGTGAAAACGTAAGAGTGCTCCAATATTTCTACGGAACACTTACTTTTTGCTGGATTGATACCTGGCCTGTCTCAGGGAGATGGTTTTATTCAGATAGTTCCGGTGAAAGGACAGCTCGGGAAATCCATCGCTCTCCAACCAAGATCTCGCGTGGTGAGCTATGTTCAGCCTCGGAGGACTCTGGTCAGCCTGGCAAGTAAGAATATAAAGTACGACGTGTAAGAGTTAACGCGAGCATTAAAAACATGTAAAAATAAATTGGTAGTGCTTTCATTTAATTCAACCACACTTCATCAATGAGTTGAATTCCCCCTATACGTTCATAAATTGTTGCGCATAATATTTGCCAGTCTTCAACGTAAGTCTGGCCGCAGCGTGAAGTGCCATTGGCAACGTACGCGACCAAAAGCGTCGCTGTAATCGGCCTTCCACGATTGGCGAAACGCTCACTATAACGTCTTTAGTAGGATTATTTCTGCTCTCATCGACGGAAATAAGAGTGAAGTCGGGCTCTCAACAAGGATGGTGTTGATTTAGCAGCGTGAGACTATACTCCGCTCATCCCAAAGCTACCGGACCAATCAGCCACCTCCCTTTGGTCACCTGACCCGGCTCTCTGCGCCTGGCTATGGGCAAGAGCGTGATGACGTGGCTAAAGAGAGACGCAGGTCTGGACCACGAGGACGTAGCTTCCATCGCAATCTCAGCTTAGGGGGACCGCACTTTTTACGCACCATCGAACTTGTCGCTAGCTGATAGTAATCTTGGTCGTGATGACAGGGATAGGAATGGTAAGAGGGCGCCACCGAAATGTTTCGTCCCCAGTAATCAACGGCAGCTTAAAAAGCGCAGGGAATTGTTTAATAATGCGAGGAATTGTTTAATAATGCGAAAGCATTAACTGTCCCATGGAGCGACCCGACGTCATCAGCTTTGAAACCGCGCCAAACGGCACCTTAAATCTTTTCTCCAAGTGAAGCCAGCTCCCAGCTATGAAACCACGTGAAAAGCCTAGACAACGGCACCTAGTTTCCCGATCCCAAAGGAGCGCAGTAAAGCTGATATATTTCGGCTTCAATCCCATTGGCTGGAGCGCGTCGACGAGGCTCCCATTGGCCGCTGCGCGTCAGTTTCAACGACCGCCACCCGATGGCGCTGGGTGTCCGCGAGGCAGTGGCTCCACCGATCCACGCCCAAGGCCAGCGCGCGCGCGCTCGACTGTCGACAAACGAAGGGAGCGGAAGAGCGGCGTGCATGTTTTTGCATTCACAACTAACAAGAAGTGCTTAGGTGTACCTCGAGCCTTTTATGTTTATGCCTCTTGCTTACTGATTAGTTCTTCGGCATCCTTATCGGCTAGTACCCCAGTTTGATTTGCTACGACGCGATAATATTATTTTATTTTCCTTTTCATTTGAGGCGGTTGCTTGGCGCGTCGTGATACCCCCAAAAGTGTTTTGATACACAGTTGCGTAGATCGTTTTTTATATCAAAAAGACCAAACCGAAAGTAAAGCACCTACGCGGACTCTCGCAGTACTCTGGGACGTCACGCGTTTCGGAATGATGAAGGTAGTGTGACGTCCCATACTTTCAGAAAAGGTCACAGCGGTCGGAATAAGGGCATCGCCGGAAGTCAGGTAGATTCCTTATCCCGCGACCAAGCGCGACTTTTCTTTCTTTTTTTTTTTTTTTTTTGCGCTTCATCGGGATTCATTCTAGCAGACGAAATTTCGCACCGTCCGCTTTTCTGGGCTGTAAATTAGTTGTCAGATTGCCGTATTAGTTGAAGGTGTATAGTCTTGTAGTACAACAACAACAACTCAAGAGCAACAATCGATCGACCCCAGTAGGGGCTGTGTAAAGGGAGACCCCACTCTTCCAACGTAATATTGCATTGCGTGGCTTCACAAAGAACAGACAGGAGTTCGGCCGGTGGCTGGCAGAAATTCTCGCAGGATTCTAACCCGTAACGTGGATGCCACTTCGGAGCCACTCGCAAATCAGAGCCACTACTTTGACTATACTTCGTTTCACCTTATGTTGTACCGCAGCGAAGACTAGAAGCGCGAGCTCACAGCGTTGGCAGCCGCTCTTAAGTCACGAGAGCTTGTGCCGCCGAGATGTGCCCCAGAGCAAGGAGCTCGCGCTTGTAGCCTTTCCTACGGTACATCGTAAGGTGAAACAGAGTATAGCTCGTGCCCCGCACCGGCCGTTGGCCCCTGCGGTAGCGGCGGACGCCGGATGGACAAAATCCAGCTCTCCTAGACCGGCGGAGAAAAGCCCGTGGCCCGAGCCCATCTCGTGCGCCCGACTTTCATGCGAAGCTAAAAACAACTCGTTTGTTTTGGAAAAAAAATAAAAAAAAAAAAACCTTTGCCGCCTATGAGCAAAAGGCTACAAACAAATCGAGGGTGAGTCCCCCTTAACAGACGAGTATACGCTCCGTGCGGGAACTATGGGGGGCGCTTTGAAAAACGCGCGTAGCGCCGCTAGTGGAGGAGCTGGCGTTCGACAGTGAGGCGCGTTCAGCAGCCTGCGGCGCCTTTTCGCATGCCAAGCTGTGGCGGCGGAAGCGCGCACGGACGAAACTTTTGCTTTTTGAGCCGATACGTTGAGGGTGACGTTGCATGAGTGCTGGGGCAGAAGGGCATTTAGCTGTTCCCCACTTCTTATACATTGAGTTGAGTCGTTATTAGGGGTAATTTCGCTAGTTGCGGCCGAAAAAGGAGTTGGAGCAATTTTCCGAAAAGCAAGACGGCCGCCACCATAATTGCTCTGAGTGGGAAATTTATTTCGCTCGTCGCTGTAAACGTAGGACTGCTGGAACGATGATATTTGGAGGCGAGTGAGATGTTCACTAAGTTTGTGCACGAAGTGTGCCAAGTTTCATTAAGACAGCAGGTGTGAAAGTTATGTTTCTAACGAATAAAGAAATAAAGCTTTACGGGATATCCAATATTGGACCCAAAATGTTGTGTTATAGCGGGCTGTGCGAAGTGAAGATTTGGGCACATAAGTGCTTGGACTTGACAGTAACATGACACAGCACTTATTATAGCAAACAGAGGTGGCATAGGGAAACCAGGTGGAAATTTGGTTTGGGTGGCGTAACCCAATGGGAACCGGTTTTGACCATGAAAGGGCTGTCAAGAGAATACCACTCGTCGTGGGAGGTGGAGACTTTACAGGTAGGAAGGGACTAGTGGACTGTACTTCCAATTGAAACACCTTTACGAAAGGCGGTTCCAAAGCCAAGAAAACAATGTTGTCGGCCAACACAAGGTTTGTCCGTCAAGGGCTTTTGCGGTCAGCTGTTGTGTAATAACCTGTTGTGCGAGGTGCTGATTTTCGGCGCACAGGTACTTTGACATGACCGTACCTTGACACAACACTTATTATACCAAAAAGAGGTGGCATAGCGAAACCAGGTAGAAATTTAGTTTGGGCGGCATAACTAAATGGGAACTGGTTTTGACCGTCAAAGGCTGTCAAGATAATACCACTCATCATGGGAGGTGCACACTTTGCAGGTAGGAAGGGATCAGTGGACGCGGTACTTCCAGTTCGAACCACTTTGCGATAGGTGACTCTAAATCCGAGAAAACAAAATGTTGTCTACAACTCGGGGTGTCAGCGTTTCCACATCCAAAAGGAGGCTGATCAAGAAAGAAAGCACACCACATAAACTTCCATACTCAAACGTCGATTCTCCAGGGATTCCGAGTTTCATTGTAGCTTTCCTTAGATTCATATGTGCCACTTTTTTTTCTTTTTTTTTTTTTTTTACCGTTCGAATCTTTCTTTATGAAGTATAGATTGCGTGCCATACTTGTCAGGAAATATCATCAACACGTACGATGGGGACGAAACTTCTTTGGAGGGCATTCCTCCAACGAAATTGGCACCGCATACCCGCGAGTGTGGGATGGCATTTCAGTTCGTCCCATCGGCGTTAACACATGTAGGCGTTACTGGTACGAAAACAAACGCAGAGCGCAAAGCGGCAGTGTAGAATATGTCAGCCGTGCCGACACAGTGGCAGACATGATCGGGAGACCACATTTCTCGCGTCCTACGGCACGGGTCCATCGTTGTCGCTGTCCCACAAAACATCGGCGAGGTGAAAAACTGTGACACTTTGTCCCCACGAGATACGACGCATAACTATTTGAAGCACTTAATGACGCAGCACAGGCAGCACAGCACTTCATGCTGTCAACCCAGCGCAACCGCACCGCTCCGACTTCAATACGTACCAACGTACACGGCGTGGTTTCGGTTTCGTTTTCTTTGGGGTTCTCACTGCCTACCTTCGGTACCGGCCGCGCGGCGGCGCGCCAGTCGCGTCGCACGGAGTGTATAGTCGTCAGCTGCTATGGAATTCAGCTTGGCCATAACGCCGTCCACCTCCGCTGGCAGTAAACTTGAGAACCTTTGAGGCCATCCCAGCTCTACAAAACCCATGTTAGTACAAGCCCTTTCAAATTTTACAAAATAGAGGTCTGTATCTCCTTCGACACGTTAGGGTTGCAAAAAGCTTCGCATGTCCACATTTGTCGAACTGTACTACCATTTACCGCAATGACTTCACCAGCGTTCAATTTACGTTAAGGCATTTCTAGCTCGAGTTTTTACGAGCGGCGCGGCGTTCCTTCTATTTTCGCTTCTGCAGTTCACTCCAACACTTAGAAATTTCCTCGCCGATTGAGCCACACGTTTCGATGGTGGCGATTATCTGGGGCTTCCTCACGGCCTTGGTCACTTTAACCCCGATCTTCCTCCAACAGCGTAAAATCGGGTTTCACTATCGCCGCGGGATTCATCGTGCCAATTTCCCGAAACTACCTGAAAATATTGCTGCTTTTCTCCCGTGCCTATATGATCCATTAGTGACACTCACGAAATGTCTTAAATTTTTAACCTTAACGATACAAGTGCGAGTTTGTTCGTTTGTTACGCCATCTGTAGTTGGTGCGAGAAATCTTTGAGTCTGATATCTAGTACACCTCTCCTTGCCAATTCATCGAAACATGAAAAACAAAAAACTTGTATAATTAAACAAAATTATTTAAAATCAACTTTAAAAAAAAAAAAAAACGCTGACGAAGAATAAAGCAAACAAGGTTTGACGGATATGTATAACATTATCACTTCTATTCACCTCAATACCTCCGCAACAATTTTATATGCCGTCGCCAGTTAGAGGAACTTGTATTCACCTCGTAGCATTATCATTATCTGGTTGCTTTTTTGTGCAGTTGTGTTTAAGGTTTTCTCTCGGTTTCTTCCTTCTATTCTTTGCAGGTGCCCTAAGGTTAAAACCGTTGTCGTTCTTTCGGACTATGAAATAAAAATAACAATTATTACTAATAATATTCTTATAGCTAATTCTATGCATATATACCACAGTAGGAATATTGCGTCTACATACGTGATTCAATGCCTTGTAGAAGTCCACTTCTTTGAAAGTTGAAAATTGGGCTCGCTGTACTAGTAGCTGCAAAGGGAAAACATGTTCGTTACAAGGAATCAGTGATCGTGGTTCTCAACCACCGATGTTTCGCGGACCCCTTGTGGATCGGCGGAGATGATGGAGGAACCCTTTCGTGGTGAGAGGAGGGGGAAGGTATAGGTTCAGTATAATAATGATATAATAAATAGATTTTACCAAGGGCTAGTGTGAATTAGAATTCGCTTATTGACATACACACGAGAGAACTCGCCCAAAAGTGGAAAACATTCCTTCTCGATCTGAAAAAAGACAGCTTTTATTGCCAGGCTTGACTAATGAGGCAGGGCTTCGCGGGCCCCTAGAATTCCTTCGCGGACCCCAAAGGGTCCGCTGACCCCCATTTGAGAACCACTGGTCTAGATAAGAATCAAATAATAATTTAATTTAATATTTTGTCAATAATGTATGCGAAATAAAATATTCCGTCGATCGAAATGGAAACAATGAGACCACAAAAGGTACCTTGATCGCCAAATGAAATTCGTCCCCCATCAGCATGTGAAACATCCTCATTATGTTGTACGCCTGTAAAGAACGAATCATTACTGCCAGAAAGTTATGAGTTAATGCGTTTAAAAATGTGTCATTTATTAAGTACGTATACTGATCATTTTCGTTGTCAGTTAAAGTATTTCTCAAGAGATTTTCTTCACTTCGCCACGTATTGTTCAATGTCAAAGGACACAATATAAGCCATGAACATGACATTCTTTACGTAATCATACTAACAAAACAATAAGACAAAACTGCTCACAAGCAACGCCAGAAGTTTCCTTGTCGTGGCGTAATTTCGGAAATTCAAGTTGTCTATTTCTTTCAATCTCTTTTTCTCCAAAATAGCGGACAAAGTCGTGGAAATCACGACGGTTTTTGTCGTCACGGGAGTCGCCCGAAGATGGAAATCGACGAATGCAACTTATTGATAGGACACGAGAACTATGAAAGCACTCGATATGGGATCAGTTACGGTCAACGCCTTGACTGTCATTTGAGTTCGGGCTTTTGTCCAATCGCTGGAGTGACGCAAATAGCCACAATTTACCAAAATCCGACACTCAAAACGCGCCCTGTGCCTGGCAGTCTTAGAACTGGCACTGGGTCTGCTTTCCCGCAGAGCACTCAGATAACCAATCACTGCAATTCAAGAAGGAAATCCGAGTAATGAAGAAAAAAAAATGATAATATGGTTCGGCCCAAAAATAAAGTCTGCGATGTGCCACTGAGTGTCGCATGGCAGACTTAACGTCTAATAGATCACAGAAAGTATAAAACATAGAGAGGACGAAACACAGACGACTACATTCTTTCAACTCACAACAAAGTTTATTCCAAGGAGTACGAACGCAGGTTCCCCTGCGCACACTTAGGGAAAGGAGGGAAAGGGCAGAGGTAGAGGGGGGGGGGGGGGGTAAGAGGAAGGAAGGGCGGGTGGGAGAGGCGGATGGGTGCGTCGACCCGTTGGGTTCGGGCCGCTCACCGAGGTCGTCTAATCACCCCGGACAGCTCTTGGCTAAGATAATCTATCTCTCTATCAGAGAGGGCTAGCGATGGGGAAGAGACATTGACTCCGGAGTTTATTATTGCAAAAGATTCGATAACTTCCCTGCCGAACCTCTGAGGATGGCGCCCGAGCACGCGCGTTTTTTTGAACCTTGGCTCACATCCTCCGCATGTGCGGCGATGTGCTGCAATCGGATGCACCGAATCCTCGCTGGGGTCGGCGACCTCTCGGAAGTGCTCCCTCAGGCGGTCATTGAGGCACCGCCCCGTTTGCCCGATATATTCTCCCCCGCAAGAGAAAGGAATGGAATAGATTCTCTCTCTCCGGCAAGAGACGAACTGCTTTTCATGTTTCTTGGGACAGGGATTTGGAGGGGAAGGATTATTGACCTGACGGCACATCTGCTTCAGTTTGAATTTACACTTGAAGACCACTCCTACGTCGAAGCGTGAGGCGAGCGCCTTGAGGCGATGTGAAGTGTTGTGCGTGTACGGAATGACGGCGAATTGTTTTCGGCGGGGTCGGGGTGTAGAGGGAGGTGTGTTTGAGGAGGTAATAAGCCTCTTGAGAATATTCGTCAGAAGGTCTTCTGGGTAGCCGGCTTTCCGCAATCTATCTATTTGGAGGATAACGCTGTTTGTGGCTAGATGAGGGCAGGATCTAGATCGTGCAGTCTTCATGAGGGACTTAACCAGGCCTAGCTTGACTGTTTTTGAGTGTGCGCTGGTGAAGGGGAGAACTGGTTTTTCTGATCTCTGTTTGAATTCCCAGCACAACCCCCCGGATCGGAGACTAAGTTGTAGTTCTAAAAATTGAAGGGTTCCCCCTACCGGGTCCTCTTTTTTGAACGTGAGGCCGGCGGGGCTTGATGTGAAGGCTTTGAGAATGGTCTCAGGTTTGGTCTGTTCCTGGTGCAGCACAAGATAATCATCTACGTACCTGAATACCTGGCACCCGGGTGCCGTCGCCTCCAATTTTGCCTTTATAGCCCGATCCACATACATTAGGAAGATTTCACTAAGAATGGGAGCCAGGCAAGACCCGATGCAGACGCCTGCCTTCTGGATGTAAATTTTTCCTTCGTACTCAACGAGCGTCGAGCGGAGGTATAGGTCTAGCAGAGAAAGGAAACCTTTAACGGAGACTCCCGACGCGTTTTCAAACTTGCACATGCCGTTCTCATCTATGGCGTTGCTCACAGACTCAAGCAGGTAATGGACATCGAGATTAAAATACATGTCTTCGATATCTAAGGAAAACAGACCGAGGGGGGCAGGCGAATCATGGAGAGGGGTGAGGTCTGAGATCAGGTCTAAGGAGTTGGTGATGCGGAAAGGTTGAGGGAGAGTGAGAGAGGTTAGGTGCTTAAGTAGGAAGGATGCCAGGCGCTTCTGCCAACAGCCGTTTTCTGATATGATGCTGCGGAGCGGAACATCGGGCTTGTGAGTTTTTGCGGAGAAAAAGACAGTCAGGTACTGTTTTGAGGGGGCGGCTATCGCGTTCCTCAAGGCTGGCAGGTCAAGGTTCGTGCACAGGTCTTTAACCTTGGATCTCAGAGACCCCGAAGGTCTTTTTTTTGAGCAAGATAAAGTTCTTATCTAGGGCAGCTCCCACCTTAACGCCGAAGAGGTCTTCTTCCATGATGACAAAGAGGTTAAAGATCCAAGGTTAAAGACCTGTGCACGAACCTTGACCTGCCAGCCTTGAGGAACGCGATAGCCGCCCCCTCAAAACAGTACCTGACTGTCTTTTTCTCCGCAAAAACTCACAAGCCCGATGTTCCGCTCCGCAGCATCATATCAGAAAACGGCTGTTGGCAGAAGCGCCTGGCATCCTTCCTACTTAAGCACCTAACCTCTCTCACTCTCCCTCAACCTTTCCGCATCACCAACTCCTTAGACCTGATCTCAGACCTCACCCCTCTCCATGATTCGCCTGCCCCCCTCGGTCTGTTTTCCTTAGATATCGAAGACATGTATTTTAATAAAAAATAAATAAATAAAAAATCTCGATGTCCATTACCTGCTTGAGTCTGTGAGCAACGCCATAGATGAGAACGGCATGTGCAAGTTCCAAAACGCGTCGGGAGTCTCCGTTAAAGGGTTCCTTTCTCTGCTAGACCTATAACTCCGCTCGACGCTCGTTGAGTACGAAGGAAAAATTTACATCCAGAAGGCAGGCGTCTGCATCGGGTCTTGCCTGGCTCCCATTCTTAGTGAAATCTTCCTAATGTATGTGGATCGGGCTATAAAGGCAAAACTGGAGGCGACGGCACCCGGGTGCCAGGTATTCAGGTACGTAGATGATTATCTTGTGCTGCACCAGGAACAGACCAAACCTGAGACCATTCTCAAAGCCTTCACATCAAGCCCCGCCGGCCTCACGTTCAAAAAAGAGGACCCGGTAGGGGGAACCCTTCAATTTTTAGAACTACAACTTAGTCTCCGATCCGGGGGGTTGTGCTGGGAATTCAAACAAAGATCAGAAAAACCAGTTCTCCCCTTCACCAGCGCACACTCAAAAACAGTCAAGCTAGGCCTGGTTAAGTCCCTCATGAAGACTGCAGCGATCTAGATCCTGCCCTCATCTAGCCACAAACAGCGTTATCCTCCAAATAGATAGATTGCGGAAAGCCGGCTATCCAGAAGACCTTCTGACGAATATTCTCAAGAGGCTTATTACCTCCTCAAACACACCTCCCTCTACACCCCGACCCCGCCGAAAACAATTCGCCGTCATTCCGTACACGCACAACACTTCACATCGCCTCAAGGCGCTCGCCTCACGCTTCGACGTAGGAGTCGTCTTCAAGTGTAAATTCAAACTGAAGCAGATGTGCCGTCAGGTCAATAATCCTTCCCCTCCAAATCCCTGTCCCAAGAAACATGAAAAGCAGTTCGTCTCTTGCCGGAGAGAGAGAATCTATTCCATTCCTTTCTCTTGCGGGGGAGAATATATCGGGCAAACGGGGCGGTGCCTAAATGACCGCCTGAGGGAGCACTTCCGAGAGGTCGCCGACCCCAGCGAGGATTCGGTGCATCCGATTGCAGCACATCGCCGCACATGCGGAGGATGTGAGCCAAGGTTCAAAAAAACGCGCGTGCTCGGGCGCCATCCTCAGAGGTTCGGCAGGGAAGTTATCGAATCTTTTGCAATAATAAACTCCGGAGTCAATGTCTCTTCCCCATCGCTAGCCCTCTCTGATAGAGAGATAGATTATCTTAGCCAAGAGCTGTCCGGGGTGATTAGACGACCTCGGTGAGCGGCCCGAACCCAACGGGTCGACGCACCCATCCGCCTCTCCCACCCGCCCTTCCTTCCTCTTACCCCCCCCCCCCCCTCTACCTCTGCCCTTTCCCCCTTTCCCTAAGTGTGCGCAGGGGAACCTGCGTTCGTACTCCTTGGAATAAACTTTGTTGTGAGTTGAAAGAATGTAGTCGTCTGTGTTTCGTCCTCTCTATGTTTTATACTTTCTGTGATCTAGTACATCTTACCAACACGCTCGTTAG
This sequence comes from Ixodes persulcatus, assembly GCA_013358835.2. Lineage (NCBI taxonomy): Eukaryota > Metazoa > Arthropoda > Arachnida > Ixodida > Ixodidae > Ixodes > Ixodes persulcatus. Next base: position 667,600 of record JABSTQ010010825.1, read on the forward strand.
GAATATAATCTCATCGTGTGAGCTACATGTTTTGTCCCTGTCCGAACGTCCGGTCCCCAGCGTTTGACCCCTGTGTGTTCTTCCAAGCCTCCTGTTTCATCTCTAAAATGAACTTCCTGCGTCTCCGACTTCGTTCCATCGGGCTGTGCTTACGGCACAACGTGGCCCACCCTTCTGTGGATGCCGTGCTTGGGTTCCACTCACACAATTGGTCTTCAAGCTACCGGATGATGCAAATCTCGAGAAAGGAGGTCTCACGGGAACTCCAGCTGATGCACAAGATGCTGCCGGGAGAGATGTCGGCCCTCTTCGGGGCGCGATTCTCCTGCCACCCCTCGTACCAGTTTATCCGGAAGGCTGCTGCAGACCTCCTGGAATCTGCCTGGGTCAGGATGCTTAGAGATTTTCGAGCATCCAACAAGAAGCACCCCACCGCCGGGTTGGAACCTCCTGTGAACCTCTCGCACACACCGCTATCTCCGGACGCCGTGCGGCTTCTCTCCTACGGACCTAAGTTTGCCCCAGACCTGCCCGGTTCAAGAGTCGACCAGCTGTCGTCTGTCTACCAGGTTGCAGCCTCCATCCCAGAACAGGATCGCCAAGACTTCGTGGGCTCAGCGGTTCGCTCAGCGTGTGCCCACCCTCCCCCGCCCTCCTCGGGTGGGTCTCTGGTGCCTTCGGTCGTGGAGGAGCTGCGCGGCGCCCGACTGAAACTATTGGAATCTGACAAAACAGGCGTTTTTGTCATCATGGAAGAAGACCTCTTCGGCGTTAAGGTGGGAGCTGCCCTAGATAAGAACTTTATCTTGCTCAAAAAAAGACCTTCGGGGTCTCTGAGATCCAAGGTTAAAGACCTGTGCACGAACCTTGACCTGCCAGCCTTGAGGAACGCGATAGCCGCCCCCTCAAAACAGTACCTGACTGTCTTTTTCTCCGCAAAAACTCACAAGCCCGATGTTCCGCTCCGCAGCATCATATCAGAAAACGGCTGTTGGCAGAAGCGCCTGGCATCCTTCCTACTTAAGCACCTAACCTCTCTCACTCTCCCTCAACCTTTCCGCATCACCAACTCCTTAGACCTGATCTCACACCTCACCCCTCTCCATGATTCGCCTGCCCCCCTCGGTCTGTTTTCCTTAGATATCGAAGACATGTATTTAATCTCGATGTCCATTACCTGCTTGAGTCTGTGAGCAACGCCATAGATGAGAACGGCATGTGCAAGTTCCAAAACGCGTCGGGAGTCTCCGTTAAAGGGTTCCTTTCTCTGCTAGACCTATACCTCCGCTCGACGCTCGTTGAGTACGAAGGAAAAATTTACATCCAGAAGGCAGGCGTCTGCATCGGGTCTTGCCTGGCTCCCATTCTTAGTGAAATCTTCCTAATGTATGTGGATCGGGCTATAAAGGCAAAATTGGAGGCGACGGCACCCGGGTGCCAGGTATTCAGGTACGTAGATGATTATCTTGTGCTGCACCAGGAACAGACCAAACCTGAGACCATTCTCAAAGCCTTCACATCAAGCCCCGCCGGCCTCACGTTCAAAAAAGAGGACCCGGTAGGGGGAACCCTTCAATTTTTAGAACTACAACTTAGTCTCCGATCCGGGGGGTTGTGCTGGGAATTCAAACAGAGATCAGAAAAACCAGTTCTCCCCTTCACCAGCGCACACTCAAAAACAGTCAAGCTAGGCCTGGTTAAGTCCCTCATGAAGACTGCACGATCTAGATCCTGCCCTCATCTAGCCACAAACAGCGTTATCCTCCAAATAGATAGATTGCGGAAAGCCGGCTATCCAGAAGACCTTCTGACGAATATTCTCAAGAGGCTTATTACCTCCTCAAACACACCTCCCTCTACACCCCGACCCCGCCGAAAACAATTCGCCGTCATTCCGTACACGCACAACACTTCACATCGCCTCAAGGCGCTCGCCTCACGCTTCGACGTAGGAGTGGTCTTCAAGTGTAAATTCAAACTGAAGCAGATGTGCCGTCAGGTCAATAATCCTTCCCCTCCAAATCCCTGTCCCAAGAAACATGAAAAGCAGTTCGTCTCTTGCCGGAGAGAGAGAATCTATTCCATTCCTTTCTCTTGCGGGGGAGAATATATCGGGCAAACGGGGCGGTGCCTCAATGACCGCCTGAGGGAGCACTTCCGAGAGGTCGCCGACCCCAGCGAGGATTCGGTGCATCCGATTGCAGCACATCGCCGCACATGCGGAGGATGTGAGCCAAGGTTCAAAAAAACGCGCGTGCTCGGGCGCCATCCTCAGAGGTTCGGCAGGGAAGTTATCGAATCTTTTGCAATAATAAACTCCGGAGTCAATGTCTCTTCCCCATCGCTAGCCCTCTCTGATAGAGAGATAGATTATCTTAGCCAAGAGCTGTCCGGGGTGATTAGACGACCTCGGTGAGCGGCCCGAACCCAACGGGTCGACGCACCCATCCGCCTCTCCCACCCGCCCTTCCTTCCTCTTACCCCCCCCCCCCCTCTACCTCTGCCCTTTCCCCCTTTCCCTAAGTGTGCGCAGGGGAACCTGCGTTCGTACTCCTTGGAATAAACTTTGTTGTGAGTTGAAAGAATGTAGTCGTCTGTGTTTCGTCCTCTCTATGTTTTATACTTTCTGTGATCTAGTACATCTTACCAACACGCTCGTTAGGAATATATTAACGTCTAAGATCGTAGAGATTGGCTCACGAGGGATCTGAGAAAACTTAGAGGCATGGATATTTTTGAGGTTCTGCTAACACCACATTCCGCAGCTTTCTTAATTATTGACGGCATACATTTGAGGTAAAAGTCAAGTGGTGGCTTGTTCTATACTTTGTTTCAGCTTAAGTCCAGATGCAGGCGACGCTACGAGGTAATGGAAGCAATCGGGCAGAGTCAAAAGCACAAGTCACCGGGACTTTTATGTTTATGATTTGTTTAGCCGCGATAGAACGCGCACAGAAACAGAAGAAACACCATAATGGCGCACGTTTGACGCTGCCTGATTGGTAATATTAGCCAGGCCGGTTGCGTCTAGACTTAAAGGAGCTACATGTGCAACAATTTTAGTGCTTTGCTTAAATATTTTGGTAGATCAGACCGTGGCGCCCCAAGCGGCTACCTTTAGAAAAACACGGGTGGGGATTGAATATATTACAATTAAATGCAAAGGTACAAGCGAGCTGGACAAGAATGACGAAAATAATCCCTGGAGAAGGGGAACAAAGAGGGACAAAGGACAAACACGCATTTAATTGCATTATAATCATAACCTTAAATTGCAAGCTTCACCTTTGTTGGTGTTAGACTGGAGGCAGCTGGTAAAACCCGTTTGCTCTACTGACGTCTAACCCCTGGTTAGCTCAGTTGGTAGATCGCTCCACTTGTAATGGAGAGGTCCCGGGTTCGATACCCGGACCAGGCGGGTTTTTTCGGTCGCGCATTGCACTCGCAAAACACATCCACGCGGCGTCAACTTTTGGTCGGTATCCAAGCGTGCGAAGTCACAGAGACACGGCAGTTCGACGTACCAAGGAAGCTTTGAACACGCCACCAGACCGGCGAAACTCGCTTTCGACGAGTTGCGCCTTTTTCCTGCGGCACTGCGCTTTCGTAAAAATTTCCACGTGTTCTCAACGGCAAGTATCACACCTCACACAGCATCTTAAAGACCGTCTTCGGCGAATGACAATGAACGTGTAGAAAACGTGTCTTTAGCACGCTGCCGCCGGCCTCTGCGACGCTAGCAAAACAAGAAAAAACGGCATGCAAGATGGCCGTCCGGTGTCCGCACTTGCGGAGCGGGGATGCGCGATCCAGCGATTGTCATTGAGATCAGTGGTGCATATGCCCATCTCAGCACAAAAGACGAAGTGGGTCAAGCTCGCATTCTCTGACGACTGCTTTTGAGAGAGATCCGGCACTAACAATAAACGTGACTCGTTTATTGTTAGTATTTTTACGTTACACTGTGCCCCACGCTTTATTGAAGAAGATGACGTAAAGAATCAAGTCCACAGGCCATGTGTTGGGTAAACATCGAGGTGTGGGGACAACAAACGGGTCAGAGCGCCCCTTATAGTTCGATCTCCTCGCCCTAGTGGCGAGGAGTCTACTTATGAAATGTTCGGAATCGCGTGCGACAGCTTCTCCGCACTTCTAGAAGCTTCGTGTTTACTTTATACTTATACACCGAGTATAATAGACAACGAGGCCAAGATGACCTTGTCAAGGTAATAGATAAGAAACCCAGCGCGGTCTGGCCGACTCACTCACTCCTAACCGCACGTTTTTATCTATGACCATAGCTACATTCGCACGTTGATCTAATAATTTTTTGTCATTCAGTTTCAAGATTCGTGACAACTTACCCTGACGTTTGAAGAAAAGCTGAGCATATCCGAGACGCTGAGGTTGTTCTTTTCAGGAATGACTGTTGGTCGCACGTCTTCCACCATCCTTCTACTGTCCAACTGCACTTCAAAAATCTCTTGCTGCAGGCGCTAAAAAATGTTAATACATTCTGGTGCTTACTCAATACAACCAATTGACTGACTTTGAGACTACCGTATTACCTACTCTGTAAATTGCACCTTTGCGTAAGTCGCACAACCATTTGTACGATCGGCACGGCAAAACCGCATTGATCAGCCTTCAAATGTGTATGGGAAGCGAGCATGCCGGCCGCGTCGCGGCGGTCGCCTATTGTTTGCCGCATCAATTGTTGTGACTTTCTTAGAGCGGAATAGCTACCTTGGAAATTACAGCGCTAACCCGCTACAACGCACAACCAACGCAGCGACTGGCAGAAGTTCCCCGATGGAACGGACCCGTTTGCCGCTAGGGGCGCCCTGGTCGGGGCTTGAATTAGATCCGCACCTTTTCTATGCCGGCCGCGTCGCGGCGGTCGCCTATTGTTTGCCGCATCAATTGTTGTGGCTTTCTTAGTGCGGAATAGCTACCTCGGAAATTACAGCGCTAACCCGCTACAACGCACAACCAACGCAGCGACTGGCAGAAGTTCCCCGATGAAACGGACCCGTTTGCCGCTAGGGGCGCCCCGGTCGGGGCCTGAATTAGATGTGCACGGTTCCTATTAGTTCGGGATTTATTCCCAAGCAGAATTCAGTATCCACGGCAATAACAGAAAAAAATATTTATGGAGGATTTCCCAAATGCTGCGAGGTGATAATTTGTCTTAAAATTGCATTTGCGTTCCTTGTAATTATCATTGTGAAAAAGGTCACGTGCTTAGAAATTTCGCCTGGTTAAATAACGATGCAATAGATCTTGATGGCGTTTTTAGCGAGCAGCACTTCCCTCGTAATGATATGCAATTTGACACGTGGAAAAGGAAGAGGCTGATCTCAAGGCCAGCCAGTTTCATTACTCCACCGCTGCCGCCATGGGAATTGTAGTCTTTCTGCGCGAGGGATAACCCCGCTGAGGGACGGCGCGGGCAGAGCACGAAGCGGCACGAACTGTCTCGTGAACCAGCGCCTGCCTCCTATGAACTACAGTTATGGCGGCGTCACGGATGCGTGGAACGCTTAGTGAGATCGGTCCATTGCTAGTGTGTAAAGGACGTTTCTTCATTCATCAACCTCTTCTTTGGTGGTATTGCGTCAGTTTCTCTGACACGGTGCCGCGCATGCAATCTGCCCGTGAAATGTCTCCGCGCCTACTAAACGTTTCACGATAACTTAGCGAGCTCTGGAGGCTACGGCGTTCGCGACCCAATTAGAGCGTCGGAGCGAGGCACGTGACACCAGGTCACGGTAGCGTGACGAGGCTTCCTTGGACAAGCCGTCGCCTCGGACTGTTGTCACGTGCCTTGCTCCGACGGTCTTATTGGGTCGCGGGGGCTGCAGCCTCCGCAGTTCGCCAAGGTATCACGAAACAATTTATCGAGGGTAGCGCGATTTTGAATACTCTAGCGCCATCTAGCGAGCGTCAGGTTGTGCGGCCAGGCTCAGTGGTTAGAAACGCCGGTGAAAGTGCACTTCGGGGCGCCGCTCCCGCGTCGCGTGTGGTAGTTGGGTGCTCCAAAGTGCTGGGCATCCGACTTAGGGCGCGTCTTGTGTTCTTGTGTACCGCAGATGGTGTCTTTCAGACCGTTGGGAACGTTTCTTGCCCCGCATTATGGCATCCGCCAGTGCCGCGATGTCGAGAAGAGCGGTACTGAACGCGCCACCGATAGAAATCGGAGGCTAGTACTCCAAATATTGTATGCGTTTGCAGCAATTGAATTTCCCTTCAGATTTTTTTTCCTCGTTTTAGATGTAGTACACTGAGAATATTTTTTGTGTTTTGTGTCGTCAACAACAATTAAATATAGTAGAAAAAAGGACGCGCGAAATAACAGCATTGCAGGGAACGATCAAAGGCAGATCCCTCTGGTTGCAGATGCTCATAAAAGTTTTAATTGAGGATTCCGTGTCGACGACCGTGTTCTTTGTCTAGAACTGAAAACAACGAAGTCGAGATGAGCCCATTGCCGGAGCGAATCGATCAACAACTCAACTATTCGAAACCAATGCATGAACGTTTCAGCAATGGGAAGCGTGCGACAAGACAGTGGCATCGCGTTGCGGCTCCCAGCAGAGTCGTTTGGCGGGAACATCAGTTCGATCGACGCGGCCCCTTTAGGTGCCGCACGCTCCCTATACAAATTTAAGCTTTCTTTCCAGCTACGTCATGGGACTACTTTCTCAAATAATAAAAACCCAGTCGCGTTTTGACGATAAACGTAAGTTCACGACTCTCTGCTATTGCGCAGGAGATCGCAATTAAGAAAAAACCGATAGAACTAACTTTTCGACAGTTTCCAGCCACACCCGGTGGCGGAACTAAGCCTTCAACTAAGCGTTGGAAATGATAAAATCGAACCAATGTTACCACCGCAAGCTATCAAAATTAAAATTAATTAAGCTACTAAAAGATACAAGCTGAAACAGCGATTCTCACGAGGAAACTTGCAACCACCTAGCGAGCGTAACCCATGTTCATTGACGGTACAGCGGTAAGTTCGGTGCGCGCTCTATTCACGAAATGTTCCTAGCACACTCGAGAGGATGGCGTCGGGGAAATGTCTTTTCTGTTCAGGCACGTAACCCACTGCTGCCGGAGGTTTCGGTTTTTTGAAAAGCGATGAAGTTTGAAGACATTGCAGCCGCAGTTGCCTTGTCGGATCCCGTACGCGATACAGACGTCCTCCGATTATATCCTGCGCTTCCGGCTGTTATTCGTGCAGCCAATTACCGAACAATGAGGTTCCGATGACCAGGGAGGGATTGTCGTCATTGATTACGCTCTAATTACAATTAGGAGTAAAATAAAATAGAGAAAACCGCGAAGACAACCGAACTTGGAGAAACACAGGCGTTCAAGGCGTTCATCCGGGCCTTTCGCTCGTTCGTAACCATTCAGTAAGGAGGAAAGTGCCGGCAGCCCTTTCCCCTCCACTGCGCTGAAACACATTCACCGTTTCAGCGCAGTAGAGAGGGGAGAAAAAGGAAGTGTTCGCGCTCTGCTTACCCCCCCATCGCAAAATGCGCTCTGCCTACCCCCTCCAGATCGCAAAATGGACGGAGACTCTGAAGTGCTCAGAAATGTTGTCATTAACAGCCAAACGGCAGCGTTGGTTAGCAACTCCGTTCCCTTAACTAAGCTCAGTACTAAATACCTGCGCAACTAATATCACAAAGTGTTCGCTCTCAAAGTCCGGCTGGCAAGGTACTCTGTGACATTTGTCTGGGTGTACTGGAGTCCGGACCAACACGATGGCCAGAAAGTGGACACTGAACTGGATCAGCTGCCGAACTGATGCCACGTGTAAGGAAACTGTTGTTATTAGCAGTAAGCTCAATGCCTGGCATTCGCTGTGGGGTTGTACCAGGGACAGTCGGAGGAGCGTCAGCATTCTCAACGACATGAAGGCGGCAAAGATGGAGCTCTTCAATGACCCGGATATCCCCACCCGTGTTGTGGCGCAAGTTCGCAGATGGACACGACACCGGATTTGACATGGGCCTCCCCAAGCCTTCGAGAGAAATGCTGAGCGAACCCCGACACAATCGGAAGTGACCACCTACCCATCTGGGTCTGGATTATTGAAGACGCAGCGTTGATAGTTCCTGTTAAACGTTTGTCTATGAAAATACGATATGTTCTTCATTATCTGCAAGATTCCCGAAATAAAGATAAAAGTAGAAATTTCGGTTGTGCTAGCTATTTTGAGTAAACCATTCGATGAAACGGCATTCAATGAAACAGCGTTCATTAAAACATACACAATTCGTGTACAAAGCCTATCACACGAAGAACAACCACGAATGTTTTATTATTAATTACAAAAACTAGAATAGCCTTTCCTCTTTTTTCCCCAGAAAAAAAAGGTTTTTTGTTTTGTTTCTTTTCATCAGCTAGTAGCGCTGAAAGACAGGACTTCTAGACAGCACTTTGGACAGGTTGTCATTTTGAAGACGGGTCATTAGACATGACTTCTTTCCAATATTAATGAACCTTTTCGTTGAAAATAAGGAATTCAAATGAATAATGTAGTAGCCTAAAAAACGTTTTCTGGGAGGGAAAAAGCCGCGTTGAGGGGGTTATGTTCTCGACGGCGGAGGCACTTCAAGCGTGCGCCTTAGGCTTGTGGGTGGAGCCGCAATATTTTTCTTAAGCAGTCACTGACTATACTCATTTTTTTGTCCTCGTTTTTTTGTATATTGTTGTTAAGAGTGTGAACATAGTGACCCACTCCATATGTTCCTTACGTTGTCAGTGACGGGTGTCACGCCCCAAGGACACAAATCATAAATAAATGCGCCACAAAGCAGTGCTTACAGGGTTTTTTGTTTCAAGCTTCTTGGAGGACACCAATGATGCAAGGTAGTATGTCGAGGCTTCCTGTATCCAGATGGCGGACCACCAGAAATTGGTGGCAAGGTTCCCGAGCCACTGAATAGAGGTGAAGGGAACCGTCAATAACTCCTACCTATATCTCTGCTTTTCACCAAAAAAATATAAATAACTAAATAAATAACGAGCGTCTACTTTCCCTCAAAGTGCTTGTGATTGTGAGTCTTTGCTGCAGCACTGAGCATGGTAAAACGTCGTGCTCAGAGTCACAACGCGAACCGTTTTTTTTTTTTGTTTTGTTTTTTCAACCTCGTAATTCAACAAGCGCACTCCAGAAAGACTTTACAGACTTCCGCACAAAAAAAAAAAAAGAAACGAATATAAAACTTTTATGTTAACTGACAACTTAAGCAACGCGGGGATTGGCGAGTCCCCAAGCACCTTGTAATCGTTTCATGGCCAAACAGATCGCGGCATTAAGCGATATAAGGACGCTCAAGAACCAATCGCGAAGCAAGAAACGTTATCATAATAAAGTCACGCCCTGCATTTGTTAGAATTTCACTCACTATCAAATTGTATTTCAGGGGGAAGAGTTACCCGAGATATACACATGCATACCTGATGAATGAGTTCGTGAGCAAGAAGAGTTCCACCTTCGTCGACATCCTTTATTAAGTCGTAATTTCTCGCGACAATGGCGCCCCAACTCTCCATTCCAGCAAACGGTAACTGCGTCGTTGTAATAATGTCTGAAACATGGAACGTGGGACAATTACGCCTCATGAACGTAACTTCAAAATAACTTGCACCAATTATGGTACGTTAACCACTCCGGTAATTGCGGTCCGAGTAAAACGTTAAAACTGAAAGAGTTGGAACGTAACTCACCGAGCTTCGGCAGTGTGTAATTTACGCCAAAGTAGCGCTCAAAATATCTGAGGTATGCTTTTGTCAGAGCCAGCACTTTGGAAACAATATCGCCTTCCAAGCCCACCCCGTACACAGTTACCTGCGTAAAATGAAGAACATAATCAAAGGGTAATACGTGTTTGCCGAGTTCTTGCCACGAAGCCTGTACAGATTCACACATTAAGGAAGCTCGTGCGTCTGCTTCCCGCAAAGCATTTGATAGAGCAAATCACTGCAGTTTACAGAGAAAGGCAGTGCTAAAATATGTTTAGACAAAAAAAAAAAAAAACAGTATGCGCGGTGACATTTTTTTAATTAAAAACTAACAAACAACGAGATATGCACCTGCGTCCCATATCCTATAATTAGGGTTCGGAGTTTTCGGTTTAAACCGATAAAAACCAATAAAAGTACGTCGAATCCATTCTCTAAAATTCAGTTATAACCGGAAAAGGTTACTTTGACCTTCCAGTCGTACCGCAGAGCCGTGGCGAAAGAGTGGAGCGACAGTGTCTATCGAAACGTGTCCGAATGTGTGGGATACACGGGTGCCATCACGACGTTTCGCTTTAATGTGCGCATCACTGATCGGAACGTGAATGAAGTCCGAAATGCCCCATGACTTCGCCATGAACGCGTGTGTTTCCAAACTCGTTGTAAGGTAAAGCAAGCTCTGCATGTTTTTTTATTTATTTATTTATTTATTTATTACCTACAGCGCCCCAAGGGCATTACAGTAGGGGGAGTCACCATCAAAAACAAGACACTGAAATTTTAACAACCACAGATCGGCAAGACACTTAAGTTACACAAAAATAATATGTACAGATTCATACACAGATATAAGCACACATAAAGAGAACAAACTCGGTTCGCACGGAAGAGAACACGAATACAATATCCGATTCAAATAAATTATTGTGTTGTGCTTCAAAACGTCGCACCGTGCCTCTTTTGGCGGTCACAATAGACCTATTGCTAAATTACCCAAGCATCAAGGAGAATGATGGAAATGTATGGACACGCGCCACACGCGCTCGCCTTCCCCGTATAAAAGATTCGAAGTAAAACACCAAAATAAAGCGTTGACAAGCGCGCGTGCAAATGCCATTTGTTTTAGACATTTGCTTTAAAAAAGCTACTACTGCTGACGCCAGCACGTGCAGCGCGTGTAACTACACTCGGAGCATGCTCCCTGGCGCTTGAGAATTTTTCAAAAGGTCTATTGGTTGATTGGCCAATTTTGGCTCAGGCAGCGCTTCGTCTCCTCAACCTGCCAGTGTCCAATGTTAGCGTTGAGAGGGCATTCTCGAAGCTCAGGGTAATATTAACAGGAAAGAAAGAGTGCGGATCAACGAGGAGAACTTGGGAAAGTGCATGTGTGCGTACTATAATAAGATCACGTAATCCTGATGTACATAAGGTGAAGTTCCATGTTTTTTGGGCATATGCTTCATATCTGACTTGTCTGTACTTCTGTTTTTTTCTTGTTTCTTTTACAGTTGCACACATTTGCCAAATAAAGTGTCCATTTCTTTTTCAATGTATCTGTGCCGTTATTCTTTGAGTGATCACAAATATCTGAGCCACAAGGATCATCTGATCCGGTGTCCGTTGGTGTTTATTTTATATTCACCGAAAAAAGCCGATAAACCTTTTGTGGGCATAAATATACGCCAAAAAAAAAACGAAAATTGAATTTTATATTAAACACCTAATATTGAAAATTGAATTTTATATTAAGCACGCCGAATTTTGAAAAAATAGAAACTGAAAACATGGAACCTTATACCTATAATACTACATGAAGAACTATACAATACGTATCTATAAATTTTTCTCAATGAAGGACGCACATCTCATTTTAATGTTTCGCCCTGGTTGTTTAGAGCATACTTCCGCTGTGAGGAGGCACATGAATGGTTTGCTTTTTCTTGTTTTTGATCATCTTATAAATAGCGATAGTTCAATTAAACAAATCCGGAGCACAACACCGACAATATTTCGTGGTTTTATGAGCATAATATATGTATAAAGTACATTTTCTTGAACCCCTGAAATTGTGAGTTCTGCTGATAAGCCTACATATTTTTTTCAAATTTGACTTCATATGGATCTTTAGTATGGTGAAATGGAATATGGGTCCGTACGTTATTTTTGTTTTGTTTTTCTCAATAGGATAAGCTTGGCGTTTCACGTGCTTAGATAAAAAAATACCAGCAGTGGCCTATATTTTGTTTTTACTCTAAAATGTGAAGGCTGACATCAAAACTAGCAGAATGTGCTCATTCAGAGCGCCAGCCTAACTGTTGACAGGGATTGCTCGTCAGCACCCTGGTTAAGTAAAACAGGAAAAAAAGTGTCCGTGTTCGCGCTAACTGTGGCGCGCAGTGTACAATATAACATGAAGTCCGCTTACTACGACTGGTAGTTCCAAAAATTACAACAAAAAAAAAGGCTCGCAGTAAAATTTGACAAAATTTTGACAAGTGCGTTAAACTCCGACAGTAGTTTAGTACTTTTATTATATTATTTGATTATTATTATTATTATTATTCACGATGTTCCGCACAACTCTTACCTTTCCAGTTTGTTTTTTTAATATGCGCGCCAAATAAATACCAAGCCAGCGTGTATGTAGACATGACAGGAGTCTGTTGAAAGGTGTCTTCAATCAGGGAGCTTGACCTGTGCAAAGACACAATTATCCCGAGCATGAGTTTGTGTTTCTGTGAAAGACAGATGTCAGTAATCCTGTCATGGTAAAATGCAGATTTTAATCTTGTATTAAATGTATGGCGGGGTGAATGGTCAAAAGAATACGCTCAATTTCTTCCGTATTACCATATTACAAGTAACTTTTAGTTTGGTAATGCAACTAGTTGTGATCCGGAAAAGTGATCTTTTTAGTAGCTTTGAAAATAACATGATGGTTAGAAATTACAGAGAAGATGCAAGCAAGCTGGTGTACTCAACAATGTAAAACCTGAGACGTAAGACTGTGTCTGTGTTGTCCCCTTTTTTCTTGTCTTGTTTGTCCTACGTCTGGGTTTTACAATGTTAACATGATGGTGCTTACCCCGAGGGAAGGGTAGAGAAAAATACGGACGAATGAAAGAGCTAGTACAGTCAGCTTCATTATGAAAGGGAACATGTGTTTGTCGGTCGATCGGCAGTGCCAGTACCACGTAGCGGCGCCTTGTGTGTACACGAACTCATCTCTGTTACGACGGGGTGGTGGCGCGTCGGGCGCACTTCCGGTCTGGAGCTGTGGGCGGAAGTCGCCACGGGGCACGTGCATTCCTGCGTTACTTTGGAAGAAACCGGACAAAAACCTGCCCTCTCGTCAAAACGCCGCGACTGGGGCTGTACCAAAAGAGTCGGGAAAGGTTTGAAGGTCAGCTTTCATGTGTTTTCTGCCTGCTCGGTTCGTCCGAGAGCGTGAATAGGGGCCGTGAAAAAGGAAAAACAGAGGCCGTCGGACCAGTGGCGTAACTAGATATGACGGCGCCCATGGCAAATGAAATTTCGCGCCCCTCATGATGATAGTGATAATGACATCATCATCATCATCATTATATTATTATTATGGTGGACTCAGCTCGGCGCCCCCTTCCAAGTGGCGCCCGGGGCACTTGTACCCCCCTGCCCCTCCCTTAGTTACGCCACTGCGTCGGACCACGATTGCTTGGGCGGGAAGCACTTTGGATTGAATTCACGGATACTTGTGGTCGTCAGATTTATTTCATGAACGCGGGAAAACCGTCAAGTTGCACGGACCACCTGCGGACTACGTTCAATGCGTCATCACGTTCAAACGGCCACCTCATCGTTCGAGCTGTCGTCTGCTCTCTCAAACGTTTCTGCTTGTCGTCTGCTCGTTCAAACGACAGCGGCCCGTAGACCAAACGTTGACCCGGTAATTGCGATAAGAAGTGCAGACCTCAAAAGACGTTTAAGTTTGAAGGTTTCTTCGGGTAAGTAGGCTCGGTGTAAACAGTAGATATAAGGAGATGTTCAAAATTGTTTCCAGTGGCCATCACCGACTTGTTATGCCTGATTCCCCCTGTCCCATTCTGCTTGCGATTCTTAGTATCGACCTCGACATCTCAGCTACGGTTCAGGCTTTCGCAGCCTGAGCGACGTCAGGAAATAGCGAGGAAATAGCGACGTCAGGAAATAGCGTGAGGAAATAGCGAGCAGAACGTCACCATGTGAATCAGGCTGTAGCGTCCATTCTGTGGCGTCCACGCGGAATGAATCGCCGCATGTTACATCATTCACGCCAAGTTTTGCGGTGTAACGAGCCTCGGTAATTTCGCTGAGGCCGCTCAAGTAGTCAGATATTGCCAAGAAGACGTAGAATCAACAATTCCAACGCGAAAAAGAGCACGGGAACTCACACCGACGCCGACAACAACCCATTCCAATGGTTTGTTTACTCTCAAATTTCAGCGATGGTGGTACCGCGGTGTGAGAATCGCGCTCCCTAGCTCCTGGATGATCTGCTTCACAATAGATGTGCTTGCCATTCCCTTTCTGGCGTGAAAAAATAAAGTAAGGCTCTAATAGAGCTCGTATATAGCAAAACTAGAATTACGTATGCGTCGTACACCCAGCCTCAAATTCCTGTTCAACGACGATCATCCAATTGACAGCCATTTTGATGGGCACCAGTGCGCCCCCTATAAATTGTGAAAGTTGCGAATGGGCGACGGCGAGCATTTTGCCCACACCCCCATCGCGCATGCGCGGCGTCGGTGGCGTCCGCTAGGGGCGCTCCGGTTTGTTTGTAAACATGAGTTGGTATATAAAGAGTATACAGCCTGGGCATCCTCAGACACAAGCAATCCGAGCCTGTTAAAGCTAGGAGCGTACTCTCTTTCCCACCATGGTGCGTGAAACGCATCTCCGACTTGTGTGTTTACCTAGTCCCCAAGAGTGGTCCCTCGATTTCCGCCTGATGACTTCATACAAGTGTAATTTGCTGCCGGCCGCGATCCTGGCGGTAATTACAGCAGCGGTGCTGGAAGTGGCGGACGCCTGTTCTGCTCCAGCTTGCTCTCCAGCTTGACAGCCAACGGAAGCTTCGAAGGCCAGGAATTGGGAAGCCGCGACGACAGCGACACCCGCGGTCGCTCCTGCTTTTTGCCGGAACTTCTACGCCCAACCGCAAGGATCGGGACATGCGACAGCAAGACACGCCGGCTTTTGTGACGTCATTTGTTGCGACTAGGGGACCACTTTTGATGCATATGCAGGATAGAGAGAGAGGGGACAAACTTTATTTGGTAAGAGGTTTAGTTCTTTGTCAGGACGGCCTGTCCGGTCCGCGTTTCGCGGATGAATTCAGCGGGAATCAGAGTGGTCGACGAGTGCCTGAAGTGCGGTAGGTACGTCAATGTCCGGAAGTGGAGCCAGCCATTGATTGTGGGAGAGGGTGGGGGCAGACTTGTACGTAACGATTTAGAAGTAACTCATTGCTTGTAATCGATTACATTTTATTGTAACTTTTTAAGGGGTCAAATATCTTTTTTGCGTTAACGTTCGCAGTAATTCAATTACTATTTTCGGTAATTAATTACAAGTAATCAAATATATGTTTCCGAAAAGGCTAAAGTTATGTGAGTTATTTTTGTTTACGTACAAAAAACAAAAAAGAAAACACACTCAGTCTCCCCAGTGCGTCACTCGTCTATGTTGCACCAACGTTGGACACTTTTTTTTTTTTTTTGTTTAACAAGCGAAACGCATTACACAGGCGTTCGTAACAGTGAAGCGTTTCGGTTGCTATACTTCGTCTCACCCTACGATGGACTAAAGGCAAAAGCTACGGACCGCCAGATCCAATCACGAGCCACTTAGAAATCGCGTATTGCGCTTTGATGTGCGTATCAGTGCCCGCGTCTCGGATCACTGATGGGGATGGGCGGACAGTGGTTCGAATCGAAATAGCACTGAGTGACTCAACAATTTTACATCGCAAAAAAGAGGCTGTTTGCAGTGTCGAAGCTATAGAAATGATGCAGCGTTTTGGGGTTCGGAGCATTATTCGTCCACCCCTAATCAATGCTAGGCATGTCATAGTGCAGCGTGGAACGTGGTTGGACCTGGCGGCCCATGGCTTTGGCCCTTAGTCCATCGTAGGATGAGACAAAGTATAGAGGACTCAGAAGCGTCCGTCAAAGCACTAGGCAACCACGAACTGGTACGCAAAGTGCTTGTGCGCTACAACACTGCTCTTCCCTCCAGCTCATCCGTCAAAAGGCACTTCAGCGTCGCGGCAGATATCTTTGCCAGAAAACGTGGGAAGGTGACCGACAAGAACTTTGAACGAACACTGCTGTTGAAGTTAACAAGATGTGAATGTAAGAAAGAAACATAATGTAACCACTTTGGTCATCTGCATACAATGTTGATCTTATAATAAAAAGTAAAAAAAAAAACAACGTAACGTGAAAAGTAATCAATTACTTCTGTGATGCAGTAATTGATTACTGTAAACAGGTTCAGCTTTCAATGAAGTAATTGTAATTGAAATCGATTGCTTTGTTTCACTATTGCGTACTAGACTGGATGGGGGAAGGGTCGGTGGATTATCGGACCAGTAGGGGGGTGGGAGATGGAGGGATGATCTCCACATTTGGGGCAGATGGAGGAATCGGAACGTTAATAAATGTCGTGGAAGATGTGGTGTGATGGTAGGGAATTGGTCTGGGTTTTTCTGACGAGGGGGGCTTGCTCTCACGACATAGTCTTTGGGGGGTGGAAGTACATGGTCCGCTCTTGCCGCTGTTCTTCCAACCTCGACTTCAGTAGGGCTCGGTCAGTGTTCTTGCTGTCCCTGCCCAGTAGACCGTCAGCCATGACGTGGCGTGGCCCGGGAAGTTTTCGCGGGTGAAACAACGGGCTCTTTCATTTCCCTCTTCGCCTTAGTGACCAGGTGTCTATACAAGGTGGAATCTCTTGTCGGGGTGCCGGACATTTACTTGACGGACTAGATAAGCCGTGAGAACGCTAAACACACCAGTCGAAGACGCGCTCCAGGCACCGTAGTTTCGATTCAGCAAGGCTTGCTCACTATGCGCATAAATACCTTTTGCGGCGGCGCAGAATGGGCATGTTGCTGACGGTTGTGAGCGCCGCAGGCCTCACAAGTGTCAGGTCGAAAGTAGCCTTCAGAGCAGGTTCGTCGAAGCACGGGAAGGCTAGGTGGGCACCATCAGGCTCAAAAAACGTGACCCACTGATTATGTCCTTCAGATATCGCTACTGTAAGACGGGAAAAGGTTCAGGTTACCACCCGGTCAACAGCGCGTTATAAAACTTTTATGCGGAGCGCAAGTTCGTCTGTTACTTTTGCAGGGGTTGTGTTGGCGTCAAAACGTCGAGCTCTGATTAAAGGATAGTTGGTAGACCTCAAAGTAAGCTGCCTTGAGGTCTGCCAACTATTTTTCAATCAGAGCCAATCAGAGCGCGTCGTTCTAACGTCATCATAACCCCTTTAATAGAAGCAGACGAACTTGCGCTTCGCATAGTCTGTTGCTGGTTTTGAATAGTGGGAGAAGCCCCTCCCACGAGGCTCTTTGCTTGCCAGGATTATGGTTCCCTCATCGGTTCCTCACCAGCGTTCGCTCAAATACTGTATTAGGAGAATACATTCTACTCCGTTCATTCACATTATAGAGCGCGCCTACAGCCCCAAGGCTTCCCCCATCGGCGTGAGCAAAGTGCGTCCGAAAGAACGCGCGCGGATCACGCTGTCGCGGTTTCGTGCCGCGCCGAGGGACAGGGCCGCCGCCGACAAACCGAGATACCGGATTCGCCGAGACAACAAATATGGCAGTCTCCGCTGTCTCGTATGCTGTCCGTTTGTTTTCCAATAAAGTGGAAAACTCCCGAGGCTGCGCGCGTCCAGCCGTTCGAACTACGCAAATGCTGTCAGCTCCAGAGGCCATTGCATTTTCGGGGAGCAAGATCTATTCCATAGTAAAGTATTTTGTTAGCTCGAGGCCAAAGCGGAATGAGTGGAGGGCGTTGCGCTCTCTAAATAGGTTGGAACGCCCACTTTCCCGCAAAACACTAAGGATACCAATCACTGCCATCTACAATCTAGGCATGAAAATATGTTTACAAGAACAACAAGAAAAAGTTCGCGCTGCGGCACTGAACATGATTAGACGTCATGTTCAGTGCTACGGCGCAGAATCTTTTTTTTTTTTTTAGGTCTAAAAATTTTATATATATCTTTAGTTTCGTCGTCCGCAGAGTTTCCTTCGTAAATTACAACGATTGGTTCTCCGAAATGTATTGCGGGAATGTAGACGCTCCAGATTTCTTTGAGTGTGGGGAGGGGCTTGTCCATCTATTTTTCACATGCAGAAATAGCGAGTTACAGTCGATAAAAGAAAAATACAGCTGTACACTTGAGATTGCTTACGTGTAGAAATGCAAAAGCATTTATAAACGTAAGCAGTCCCCCCCCCCCGCCGGGCCTCTGGCCACGAATGACACGTGACCCAAGAGGGGGGAGAGAGGGGCTGCTGAGCGCGCGCAACCCTCTCTTTAGTTGCTCGTTTTTCGCGGTCACGAACAACGCCGGCTGCGCACCATGGGCGTCGCATTAGTTGCTCGCTTTTCGCGGTTTTCGCATTAAAAAAAGTCTATTAGCGACGAAAGACAACATGCGACTTACTCTTATAGAACCCTCTCGAGTCCTTTCCGAAGCTCCTCCGGAAATTCAGAGACAGGACACACGAAGGTGACCCTTTCCTTATCGGTTTGTCGAGCGGCAAGTGGAGGTAATTCGCGCTCCTGCGGAGCTTCCGTACGTGCGACCCGCATTCGCGCAGAGAATATGCGAGGATATCGATGGATTCCGATGCATGGAGAACTATTTCCTCGGTGTCCTTGAGGACGCCAAAGGTGATGTCCACGCTGCCGCCATACCCGCTGCTGTTGAAATCTGCAACATACGTGGGATTTCACTCTACCCGCGCGACGAACGAAATGGCTTACGAAAAGCATGGAAGCGATCACAAAACATTTATGCGCCGATAAACTGAGGAAGAGGAGGAGACGGAAGAACGCCGAGCTCTGGTTACGGTACCTGTATCGCGTAACATTTCTCAGTAACGTAGTAACGTACTTGTTACTTTTCCCTAAAACCTGAAAGAAGTAGAGTTTTTTTTTTTTTTTCGTGTTTCTATACTCCGTGTTTCCTTTAGTCCAGACGCAGCCGACGCCACCAACTGATGGAACCAATGAGAGAGCTTCAAAAGTGCACCATCATGGTGCTCGTCATGTTTCTCTACGTGTTCAATCACCGCTGAACCAATCATGAACAAAAAAGGCCCAGTAACTCGCATTTTTCGACGCTTCCGGCTTGGTCCTATTAGCTCGGAGCATCGGCTGCGTGTGGACTTACGCTGAAAAGAAGTATATAACACCAGTCATTAATTATTGCGTTAATTTCCCATACCTTCAAAATTTTGCCTTTACTATCGTCTCCACGCAAAAAGTGCCTCTTTAGATAAACCACAACGCCCATGCCTTTTGTCAAAATGTCGAAAAAACGCTCTCGCCAAAAAACAAAAACCGCTGTTATTGTAATTTATAAATAAAAAAAGTAAAGCAGAAGTAGCGTGTGTTTCTTTTTGTCAGTAACGTTAACGGTTACGCGTTTTTGTCGGTAATACTTTCCTTTATTTTACAAGTAACGAGTAACGTATTTCGTAACTTTTTTTTCGGTAGCGCTGCGCAACGCTGCTTAAAACTAGTTGCCTTCGTCTCCACTGCACTCGTCGAACTCGTCAGAACGCTGAACGCCGGTGTCCGGCGTTTGTCTCTCGCGTTCGAACGAATACGACAAGTGCAGTGGAGACAAAGGCTTAGCCACCAATCCTTCGAACCAGAGCTCGGCCTTCTGACGTCGCCTCTCGTCTCCTCCTCTCCCTCAGTTTCTCTGCGCATACCGCCCATGCAATGAATGTTGCAACTTGTGACGACTTGCATGCATACAAGGTTGCAACAAACGACGTCACGGGCAGCGTCGTGCCACGCTGTCAAATCTCGCGATCCTGGCGGGTAACACAAATTTTGAGCGAACGCGAGTGTCCTTGTCATTGCGGCATCGAAACTTATTGTTTTGTGAAGCTTATGGAAACTGTCAAGCTGTAGAGCTAACTGCAGCAGAAGTACGACCGTCTGCTAGAGTTCACCTCCGCTGCTGTCATGTGCCATCGCTATAAATCGAGGCAGGTGACCACGTGACACAGTTATATGACGTCATAAAGCAGGGATCAGGCAGTATCAAGTAGAAGACCAAAAACTACGCCCCCCCCCCCCCCTTTAAAAAAAAAAAAACATGGTTTTAAGCGGATTTACGCTGCGTCGCCGCCAGCGTCAGCGTCAGCTTCTCCGCCAGCGCTTTTCCCAGCGTCCCACAACGAGCGTGATGCTAGCACGCGCTGACGCCAAGACGGGTGCGTACGCCGCTTCGCCGCGACTCTTGTCGAGTTTCAGCGTGTTGGCCGCATGGGGCGGGTCGGGAATCCATTAACGATGACGGTACGTGCGGGCCTTTGTGTTGTAGGTTGTATTGGTGCGACGCACCCCGTTAAAGGGCGCTGTAAACACGCTGGTCGGAGATGCGTTCCAGGTATACCGTAATACCGCGGTGACGCCTCGCAAAGGCTAAAATAGGGCCGTGTAGATTATGCTACTTTCTCCACGTTGTTGTGAAGCATTGCCTGCATGCTCCTATGTACCTCCGCACGTTTCGCTAGTAACCGACCAACCCAAATTATATTCTTACCTTGGTCCATCGTAATGGTGAGCTTGTAATTATCGGGCCTGACGTTCTTCGGCAGACGTCCGTGCGAGCTCTCGATCCTTTGCGCCCTTGAGACAGGAATAGCTGTTGCGAAAATGCGGAAGGTAAGTTTCCAAGTTCACCTTCCGAATCCACCACCTCCTCTTGTGGCAGGAATATTTCTCGCTGTTATTTTCAAAACTTTTTTCAGAACATCGCGCCATCTGGAGGTTGTTGCAGCAATTACCTGCATCTGCCATTGTTAGGATTTGACACGAGAGTCTCGTCAGAGTTCGTCGAGCACTCAGACCCAATCACGCGCTTCGTGCCCAATAAATAGTGACCGCCAATGTTGCTTGATGGTGTTTTAAAAAAAGGTGTATTTATAGCTTCGAAGTCGGTTTACCTGCTTTTATCTTTGTTGGCAGACCGAGGGCACGGATATTTCCCGTGTGACCAGCGTGCTTAGTCTGGCTTGTATGTTCCGCGAACTTCTGGTTTCGATCACTGTATAAAAAAGACAGCATTTACATTCTTTTTTTTTTTTTCAAATCATATTTTTCTTTTGATTGCGCGAAGCCGTATATATAGGTGAACACCTGACTTTCGGTGTATATTTAGCAGTAGGTAAATAGGTTCCTAACCCTTCCCCGCTCCACTTGTTATCGCGGTGTAGTTCGCGAAGTCATAGAAAATATAGTTATCTCCACCGCTGCATCGAGCAATAAACCTAGCTCTTTAGAAACTCTTTTAAAAGCAGTCATCCCTCAGGCGTATTGGCCTATTTTCTTAAGTACAATTTGCGCGACCATTTTCCAAGAGATGACGCGTAAGAGGAAAAAGGACCACACAACGAGTGCTGCGATTGACAGCGGTAGCTGCTGCGTTGTGCAAAAAATTACACCATCTTCCCGAGGGGAACCATGGGGTGATGCGGAGCATCGCGGATCGTTATTAACGGTGTTAGTAACGTTGTTAGTAACGTTTTTGTCTTCAGTGGACGTAGCGTTGCTGTTAGTTTGTGGGGTGGTGCTGACGCTTGCTCGCGCCAACCCACTAACTGACGGGACTGTTGCTTCCATCACACTTCATCGGAAGAACGGAGTGAAGTGGAGTCAACAGCGCTGAACTGAACGCGCGCAGCGCGCTACCGCTGCTTATATTCACACTTGAAGGAGAGGAGACTAGAGGAGGAGAGTTGCGCATGCGCGCGTGGTGTGAGTAGAAGCGAACGCACGCGAAGTGCACGCAGCTGGTAGAGAGAGAGAGCGGAGAGAGTAACGCTCAGCTGTTGGAGAGAGGGAAGGAGGAGAGTTGCGCATGCGTAGTGTGAGTGCGGACTACGACGCCGCGGGACATAGACCCGAGCAAGAGATGCTCCGCATCTAAAAAACAACAACAACAAATTTGTCGTTAGTTGTTTATACAGCAGGAGTTTAGTCTGCCAGAACATGGCGACATTGTTACCCAGTGCAGATGAGCAATTTAGCCAGTGCGGTACAGCCGCTGGCCTGGGGTCTTCAACGTGCATCACGCAGTAGTGATCCACGACCGCACGTCGGTACGATGCTCATCCAGATCGAAACGGGCAGGGCTGGGTATTGAACCCAGAATCCCTGGTTTGTTGTGGATGTTGAAACTTAATATGGGAAAGCGGGCATCCCGACAAAGAGGAAGAAGAAGAGGAATCTCGAGAAAAGGAATGCACTAGATAGACGATGGAGGCCTGGCCATGAGCGGACGATGCCGGACATTTTAGTGTAAATATTTGTATATAGACGCTTTTGTTGACCTCATAAACCAATGACCAGTCAGCCGTTCTTACAACAGTGGATATGCATGTTGAAGGAGGCTTGCTTTCAGCCAGTGTGCTGTACAATGTTTACAATGGCTTCTTTGTTTTTAATGGAATGGATGTAGCAGACCTGTGTGAGGATATGAGTGCATTGGTGGAACGATTCTGCGAGATGTTGCACGTGTTAAAAAAAAAAACGCAAAGTTGTGCTTTTTTTTTTAGCCTTTTTTTTTTTGAATGGGGCGCCTGTAACCACGCATCTACATAACAGCTTGACTGTGTATTCTACTTTCGCTTCTTTCACCGCTGGTGCTGTCACGAGCACCCCCGATTTGACAGAAAATTTCAGCGAAAAAAAAAACAGAAAAACACATCTCTGTGTTTTTCTCCAACACATGCAACATCTCACACAATCATTCTTAAAAAGCGCACCCCTCTTGACACACGTCTCCTACATCCATTTGACTGAAAGCAAAGAACCCTTTGCAAACATTGTACTAATTGTACAGCACACTGTCTGAAGGAAAAACCCCTTCAACATGCCTTTCCACAACGCAGCAGTGGCCGCTGTCAATCCCAGAACAATTTGTGTGGTCGCTGGCAATATCTTTTCTTTTTTTTTTAATGTAAGTATAATACATTTTTTCTCACGCGAAGACATTACTATTCCGACATGATATGTTTTCATACAAATATCGTTACTAACATTTTCGCACGTAATCGTGATTGTTGACTCTCCCCGTGACTTCAAAGCTCGCCATTTCGCTCAATGCACAGATTTTGACTGTCACTTGAGAGGTATGAGATTTTTAAAGTTGTGCTAGTTGGTATAAATTCTTAACGTATAAAGAAACAAACAAGCACAGCAAGTCTTAACGTATAAAAAAATCGGAGAAAATTTGAGCACAACAAGTTTATATTTTTTTACTTTTTGCTCGCTTTCTTTTTTAGCACATTCTGACAGGTACGAGTCTAATACGGTGAGTTATCTAAGTGCTGGGGCGAGATATGCCTCGATGAAACCTACTGCAATTTTTCATCATCGGCTTCGGTATGGCCATGAAGGAGACCCCAGAGAATGACAGCAGCCACCACGGTCACTGCCACCATCGCCATAGAGGCTGCGCTGTTTCGGGAATCGTCGGAAACGGCACTCTGCAGATTATCTCCCTGCGGAAGCGATAGAGTACATCAGAAACCAGAACGTTGACCTAAAATAAATAAGCGAAATAAGTCTTTAAAAAAAAAAACTGCAATAGCATTGCGTGAAAAGGAATCGAATGTTTCAATTAGAAATTGAATAAAGTATTGTTTTTAGATTATTGACAATCACTGAGTTCGATATGCGCCTACATGATTACTCACTGGAGACGCAGATAGTGCCTTGATTATACTAACTGACCGCTTAAGTGACGCAAGGCTCTCAAATATTTCATTATCACGCCGCAGCCAACGAGACTGATTCGTTCGGACACAATAACGCCAAAAAACCAAACTACATCGCTAACAACAACGAATCGCAAAGCAAGAAAGCCGCGCCCCGAGTTTTTCAAGTTGTCAGTGATACAGAATGCCTTTTGTATTATATAGACTGAACAGCCAAAACATGGAAATCAACGCCTTAAGCGCAATTAGTGTTATTTACCACTTTCCGACGCGGCTGGTAGATAACGGCTACTAGGGATACAGAGGAACCATTTTGATATGTGGATTCTCGTCGTCTCCCTTCCCTATATGGCTCCGATAACGGCCACGGGTCGGAACGCTCGGCCTTCCTTGTCGTGAGCTCAGTCTGTCTATGCTAGAAAAAGCGATGAAGAAACTTCATCGTGACGTCGCCGGTGGGAGGAGCCTAATCTCAATCGGCGGCGAACTCAACTGGTAGGGAACTCCATCACGGCGCGTTGATGACGTCGACGGAGAGTGGCGATTGAGCTGTAACTTCATCGAGATTTGTACCCAAAAAATGTCCCTAGAGGGAAATGCGCAACCCCACATCGGAGGTTCTTGTAAAAGCAACATTTTTTACTTTTGAAAATGTAGAATTCGGTACAATCTAAATACAATTACTGGTGTCAAGTTTAGGTCGCATGAATCATGTCTTTTTACATAAGTGACACAATTTAGATGATCGCAATGCGTGAGCTGCATCGCGATCGTGATGAATCGTCATGGCAGACGGTGGATGTCGCGCGTGAAGTGCTCGTGTGTCTGTACGAAGATTCGCCTCACTTTTGAAATTTTTGCTGTCAGTCGGGCTTTTTCAAAGGTTGTCACGTCGCGATTGCCACTCGGCAGTCTGGTGGGGGACGTCAACCAAGTGTCGTCGCTGAACTCGAGGAGTAGGACAGAATCCTGGCCCGCAAAGACTGAGGAAGGCGCATGATTTCGAGAGGGGACGCGCCTCGTCCATTGCCACACGGCATCTCGGCTGCAGTGTTGGTAAGTGCTGGGAATCGCAATAGGCAGTTTTAGCGTAGCGTTGCCGTGCGTAGCGAAATTGCTACTGGAAGCTCGCGCTGTAACTTTGAAGCATGCTTTTCAGCGCGCTTAAGGCCTTACCAGCCGTACCGTGGCCACCGCAGAACACGGTAACGGTCTGCTAAAACTTGCTACTGGGGTGCTATGTTGCACGTTTTGGACTCCCAGGAGACTAAGGAGAAGGAAGTGACGTAGGTGTGAATGAACCAACGAACGTATCTTAGCAGATACCGTCATCAGCGACTCCACCAATCAACATCCAAAGAGCGTTATTGACGTCACTTCCTTCTTCCTAGTCTCCTGGGAGTCCAAAACGTGCAACATAGAACCCCTGGTTGTGAACAGACACCGTGTTGTTTTTAGTCTTATTGACTTTGCACGAGTGTGCTACCTCGTAATTTTTCTTCGAAAGCTCGAATCGTAGCGCTCAAGCTCACGAGTTAATTTCTCTAGACCTGTGCATGAGGCACCCCGATACCTGAATTCTAAGGTGTAGGCAATGGGCATTACATCACCGCGTAACCGGAAAGGCTGTCAATGTTTTGTGCGTTAACTTGTGTTTAACTGGATTTTGCAGGACTCATCTGCTGTAACCAAAGGTGCTAGTGAGGACCCAGCACAGGTGGCAGCTCCACCACCACAACCACCAAATGGTAGGTATAAAAAAGTCTGGACTCATCTCAATGATACGCTGTTTGCACCTATGTCGCGTCATTAACATGTACTATGCACGAGTGCCGTCGGTAGTCTCATGCTGATGGCCACTGATGGTCCATGGTTGCAGCTTTGTTATACTGTGATCATGGTGAACTGTGCTGGCTCCAGTGGCCCAAAGTGACAGTTTTTGTGCCCATGTCAGCAATTTTATAAAACTGACCACTATCTGCACTGTGCATAACTACGAGGAAGGTCGAAGAAGCTCTCATAAACATTATTGTGCCTGGTCGGTAGCTCCCAAGGTGGCTGTAGGTCCAACCGTGTTTCTAGCAAGGTGACACCTGAGCAAGACTCACAAAAACTTGGGTGTACACATGGTGCAGAGCAGGGGCGGATTTAGAGGGGTGGTCCGGATGTCCTGACCCCCCTCTTGATTTCTGCATGTGTAAAATTTAGGGCGTGAAACGAGGGAGAGGGGAAGGGGGTTCCTAAACATATTGTACACTGACCAACACCTGACCCCCCCTCAGGAAATTCCTGCATCTGCCCCTGGTGCAGAGGCAATCCACACATGGTTACTCTAGTTTTGTGTCGAACAAGACAGCAGATAAATGGATGAGACTAAGTGTCAGTTTGGAAAAAGGGCTGTGTCTCCGGTCCCGTTTCCCAACAGTGGCCTGCTTCAACCAAACATCCCCACTGTGTCTCTGCTCCCATTTCCACACAGCAGCCTGCTTCCACCAAACATTCCCGGCAACACCACAGCTACCGACCACTCTGAAATTGACAAGGGAACGACACTAAGACAAAACTGGCTCACCAATTCCAAAATTGACGTCTACTATTTATATCGAAGGTCCACTTCTAAAAATATTTGGTGCAAAGGGTTGTGGGAACAGGACGGACCTAGCTGGGCATTGCCTATCTAACACTATACTTCTCTTAATTTTTTGCACTCGAAATTCAAGTCCTCCACCTTTGGTTAGAGATCACAATCTGTCATAGTCCAGTTAAGAGTAAGTAGCAGATGGTTCTTGCCACCACACAGGGCAATATTTTCTGCGTACCGAACTGGACAAACACGGAAAACTTTGTTGTGATCACTTGACGGTTTAAACTTCTGCCTAGACCTAGCCCAAATTCCTGCAGTAGCGCATATTGCCACGCGCGTCTCCGAGCAGGTGCGCTTGTGGCGGAGTGATTGTCGTGCTTGCCTCCCTTGCAAAGGTCCAAGGTTCGATGCCTGACTGCGCATGCACCTTTTTGTTAATGTCCCGCACCTCCACCAAAATGTCACGAATGACAGATGTCGAGGTGACGAATGAACAAGAACTAAACATTTAATTTGGTGAACTTGTGCCAAAAACAAAATACAAAGAGGTAGCTTCCCAGGTGTCAAGGCGGAGTAGCACGATTAAGCGCAAGAGCGAGACTCTGTTTCGCCTCGCCCTCATATACGTGGTTGTCTGGGACAATCGGCGCAGAAGGTTCGGTGCATATAACATTTGGACTTTGAACAACGACATTTACAGAAACAACAAAAAGGTGCCTGCGCGGCCAGGCATCGTACCTCGGCCCTTTGCGCGAGAGTTAAGCACGATAAACATTCGGCTACGGGCACACTTGCTCAGAGACGCGCGTGGCAGTATGAGCAGCCTCTGCCATTAACTGCATCTGACATGTACCGAGTGGTGGCCACCACCACGGGGCCTACTGACATGACATCACCCGCAAACCATGTATGCATGCTACTGAAACTGTGTCATGTTGTCAACCATGCACCAGTCATCAGGTAAACTGCCACCCTGGATGGTGAGGGTCTGAACTGCCCCCAACGGCACTGTTTAGGACCTCTCGCCCACTCTGCAGGAGCAGCTGGTTGCATTGCACATGCTGCTGGAGTGCAACATGAATGCCCCAGTTTTAGACAAGTGCAGTCAAGGTCCAAAATTGGCTGGCAAGAATTGTGTAGAGAACCGTGGAAAGAAAACCTGCATCATATGGCAACAATAAGTTATTTTAGGCCGAGTTTCTTCATCCTGCTTTATTCAGTTACATCCAGAGCAGCTCGTGCTCACATCCTTTGTTGCTTTCTCAACGCATTGCTGAAGAGCTGGACTTCCACAGCATCAAGTGCATTGATGGGAACAACAGTTACCATGCCATTGGAAACCAGCTATGAAAGGCAGTTATAGCAGAAAGGAAGGCGAATGCAGCAGTCTTGTGTTTCCCCTCCTTTTTCTTTTCTGACCTTCTGTTGGGTTTTGAAGTGACCGATTTCCACCAGCTTGTCCCTTTCCATTTTTTTTATGTGATCGACGGAGCAGGCCTGTTTACTGCAAAGTAATTAGATCAAGCTAAATGCACATTGCTGAGGGATGCCCATCTCATAGGTTACGCGCTGTACTGGAAAACCCACAGCACGAGTATGCTGGTCTGAGCACTTCCTTAGTTAGGAAGGTGCTCGCATAAACTAAGTGTCTTTCCAAAGTCTCGCATTCTTGCTATTTCCAGTACTGCATGAGAGTTATGAGAGAAGGTAAAGGCAGTGGTATGCCTTACACTAGTGCTCACCACACCACTCGGATTATGTTCTATGCAATTTTCCTAACATGCTGTTTAAAAATGTATGTATGTATTTGTAAGCATTAGCCTCTTTCGTGTACTTTGTCTGCAGGCTGTGGAGGGACAAGCAGCTGCACATGCCCAGCAGTCATCTTAACTGACCACACTTGTGCTGCACCTGATGGTGGTGCAGAATTTCCATCTACAATAAAAATGCTCCCTATGCACTATTTTGCTTCTGTCATGATTTCAGTATAGCATGGAAACAAGATTTGCAGAAGTACCTTGGTTATACCCGACGAAATTGTCATACATTGAATAAACTTTTTGGCTCAGCAAATCCTGGTGCAATTGTTTATGCTCCGACACTTGTACCGCAACTTCTGGTGTCAATATGAATTTCGTATACAAGGAACCAGACATTTCCCAATTAACGGTGGCACAGTGGTGGAGCTCCAATCATCCAGATGCCAGCAATCGCAATTAATTATTCACCTTTTCTTTCTCTATGCGTAGAAAAATACACTGTTCGAGCCGGAATGCTTACACAGTCGATGAGAAACGAGATGCCACCAGCAAGGGGGCCCTGCTTTTGTACTCAGTCGTAATACTTCGGAGTCTAGCTTATGCAATCTGCATTTTTGCCAGGTTACCCTTGCCATAAACATTGTGTTAAAAAGCTTTTTCAGAAACTTCAACTTATCACAAACATATAAAGGTCTAATTTTAGGCGCCATACCAAAAAATCTCTGACAGCACATGCTTGGTGTGGTGTTTCTTCAGGCCAGGTACCAGAGCAATAAAAAGTAATACACTTGTCATGTCTATCTTTTTTTAACATGAAACAAAATTTTCTGAAATACCAGACTTGCCTGCCATGGGCTTGGGGTAAGTCGTATTAATGCGTGTGCAATTGCTTCAGATCAAGGAAAGTGTCCTCGTATCAAACTGCTCCATCTATAATAGGTCGTCGATAAAAGAACCCAGGAAAATTGAATGCCGCTTGTACTGTCTGTTAAGTAGATCGCTCTGCAGTAAAAAATAACTTGCCGTGTTTACTAGATTGGGCAGGTTAGAAAGTATGATGCAAAATTGCAAGCAGATGCACATGAGTATATTTCAGATGTGACGAGTCGAAAGACAAAGCTCGTAACAGGCTCGACAGCTGTCAGGCTTCTAGTTTGACGAGGGCGACCCTGGTAGGCAGCACATACTTGGGGTGCAGAGGCGGCCTTTAATTTTTTAACGCTGCACAGCTTGTCCTTTGCTGTCAAAGATCACACCGTCCTCGGGGTCGAACTCTTGAGGAGCAAGGGGCTCGGGAAGATACTGTTATACGAGCCCGCCTTGTGCAGAAAGGCAAATGATGTTGCTGTGCCCAGTACCTTTGCAACCACTGGACCTGCTTTTGAGCCTCCTATTCACTGCCCCACAACAGAATCTTAAGCAATGCATTTTTGTTAAGCTTGGCCCTGGGTCAGCACAGCATCCATTGGGGTTGCGAGACATTGGTGTGCAACCACGGTTTCAGGGGTTAGTCGCTGCCACCTGCACACAGCAGTGAGACGGTATCTGACATGAATGCTTCATAACCTTTTCAGTTGTCCAAAAGCACATCAAGACTAGATAGAGATTCTATATGCTAATGCAGCCTCTACTTGGAGCTAGTATAGTTACATAGCGTCCCAAAAAGCCTGAAATGTAATAATAAAAATAGTTGAAAAAAAAAGTGGAGGTATTCCACTTGCCTTACACAATACCCAAAATTATGCCTTCAGAGCAAAAAGGTGCAGCGTCAATTGAGTTTATAATCTCTTTATTTTCCTTTATATACAAAGGTGGGAGATGGGGCATATAATGTCAAACGTCAAGCTGCATGGCTTGCAGCTTGACGAGGTGCTCTACCCCGTGTGGCGGAAAAGCAGCAGAAACGTTTCAGACAACACAAGCAAAAAAACAAGATACTACACCAGTTTAAACCTGCAATCGTAAAGTGAAAACGTACACAACGTGCTGCAGCTGAACAATTTCCAGATGTTGAGGCCCAGACATTTGGATGATACACATGCAATCACGAGTAAGCTTGAATGCGTGCGACGATCTCGCACGACACTCATCACGTTGAATGAGGCGCCCGTTTTCAACCGAGAGCTTTCGTGCAAGCGCATTGAGAAAATCTTCTATTCAGACTGTATTAGAACACAGCGTATTGAGAACTTACCGACAACACCGCTGAATTCGCATTGCTGAACTTCTTGGTTGTCGTTTTTCCGTCTTCCCTTTCCGCGCGAAGCCCACCCACCTTCAGCCCCGGGTTATCGATTATCGCCTCTGTAACATCCAAAGAACGCGACACGCAGCACACCAACGCACGGTGATGTTTTCGTCGCAGCAAAATGTGCCGCCAGCAACGCAGAAGCTGAGAGCACTTGCTGCTCGGCTGTCAGCATATCGGGCCCCTCGCGACGCCGCCAAAGCTTCCACGGCAACTGTCAGCCCCAACGAGTGTCGGGCAGTATTCATCGATTACGTCCCTGACGAACCTTGATCCGAACATAAAAAAAACGTAGCGATGGTCCGCGAAAGCTCGATTTGACTCGACCCGTCCGCGAGCGTGAACCTCGCCATCTTCGTTGACTTTGGCAACTTTGGCTGCCTGACTACTACAAAGTTATCTCCATCGCCAAACTCAATCGTGACGACATTTTAACGTCACGGCAAACTTTATTATTTCACCAGCATAGCTCGAACTCCATCGGAATCCGTAGGGAAAAACTCAATCGCAACGTCACATCACGTGACCAAAAGGGCAGCCAATCAGCGACCGATTGAGTTAACTTCATCTTTGAGTTTGCGATCTAGCATAGACAGACCGACCTGTTCGTGAAGCGAGAGTTTCCTGTCTTGGAGGGTCCTCCCCTCACTCTATCTCGGAGGGTTACCGTTCCCCCTCTCGGGTGCGGCTCATGACCAACAGGCGAGGTGGTTTCTCCTCGTCTTTTCCCACTTTCGGGAAGGAGACTCGTTCGGTGACCGCGAAAGAGATAGGAAGGGTTTCGGCGACATCTCCGAGGCGTCCCCGGTCTTGGCTCTCCGGAACCCCGTGAATGGCAGGTAAGAGCCTATTCTTACCTTGCCGGCGCAGACGGGGGAGGGGGGGGGGGCATCTTGGATGGGAACATTGTATTTCTTTGGAAAGAGTGTTTTAAGAGGTATTCTTAGACTCTGCCTTTACTCTGGTACATGTGTCTTCTCTTCCGTTATATTCGAGAGAGTAAGACAAGGTATAGCCATCATTGGCACAGGCCGAGGTATTTAATTGAACCGACCCGCGGTAATGTAACCCTAAACGTCGCCTTTATTGCCGCTGAGATGTGGGAATCGCGCAACTATGTTTGACGTCTCCTTTCAGATCGCCGCCGCTGTTGAGATAACCATTTGTTTCCTCTATCCGTACCTCTGTTACTAGCTAACAATCACACAAATTGGCAAATTTAAAGGCTGCTGATTTATGCGACTTTGACAGGGTGAAGATTGTGATGTCACTATAGCTGCTGACCAGTTATTCCGTGGCTTGTCTTCCTGACCGGAACTAGAATCTTCCAACTGGATAAGGCTCCATGACACAAGGCCAGAAACAGTGCTTTGAAGGGCACGACGAAGTACAGTTGATAACCTGACCACCGAACTCGTCAATATTCTAATCGTAATCTAAAGGAATTGCGTGAACTGTGTTAACAAATTTCCTACAAGGCACTTACCAAGGACTTGTACAATCCAAGCAAGCAACTGTTCTGCGTGTCAGAGGTAGACCAACAAGGTATTAGGTGGGGGGTTATAATGTTTTGGCTGATCAGCGTACTAAGAATGTGACGGGGCCTTTTGTCTTTTGGGCACGTGCGTCCAACTCGATCGCTGCTCATAGGCGCGTGCAGGGTACGAGACGAGACGGTCCGTCGGAGTATTCACTGGCGGCCATATCCGTGTGCGCGGCTGCTGAGCGCGTGCTGACGGCGAGCTTCCGCAGTTCTTTTGCAACGTGCATTCCGCACCATCAAGATTGCCGGTCTTAGCAGCCTATTAATGTGAGCTCGTTCAGAGCATGCGCTCTAGACATCACCCACAAATATGGCGCCCAGTAAATACTCCTTATACTTCGTTTCACATTATCTGCGAGCGAAGCCAAAGCTAGAAGCGCGAGACCAGCGTTTTTTGCGTTTCTCCCCAGCTCGCGCGCTCGAGCAAAGCCTGAACGCACGGAACTTTCGCGCTCGCGCTTCAGCTTTGCCTTCGCTCGCACATAAGGTGAAACGAAGTATACTGCACTGCCGCCCTCCTCCTGTGGACTAGAGTACAGGTAGCGCCGCGCATGCACCGAACGTTTCGAGAGATCGGTCTATTTAATGGCGTTCACCTCCTGCACAGGCTGGTTGGTAATGCCCATATGCGCGTTGCCGCTTGGTGTGATGCATTGCGGGCGAAGAGACCAAGTAAATCTTGCCGAATCTTGGAGATGCGCCATACTCTCGCCACCTCCTCCTAGCACTAGCTCTGTACTGCCCATGACCCACGTCACCCTATTCGAGCGGTTGGAACTGTAGGGAGTACTTACTGTCGTAGATAGCTGTGCGTGCGACTGTTGAGAGCGTGCTGACGGCGAGCTTCCACAGTTCTTTTCCCATGTGCATTGCGGACCATGAAGATGGCCGGTCTTAGCAGCCCATTATTGCGAGCTCAATCTGAGCATGCGTTTTAAACATCGCCCTCAAATATGGCGTCCAGCGAATAGACCCTATAGTCATTGGACCCTAGGAAATTATCTCCAAGCTCCCCGTATCGTCCCAGTTTTGGTCCATAGAAAAGGCAGTCTCTACTTGACCTCCCCGATCATTGTTAGCTGATCAAAATTCCCGCTGACAGGCCAAAACAAGCCCACATCTCCGCAACCGCTACCACATGCGGCGTCGCTCCTTTGCGCCTTTAAAATAATTTACCTGTTTTAAAATACGCAAGAATAACAATAGGATTGCAAGAGATGTGCGGAGATGAGCATAAGTGATTGATAAGTTGTTTGCATACACAGTGCCAAAGACGCTCTTAATGGCGAGGAACGTGTTCATTACGATGACGCCTCATAGCGATCTCGGCGCGACTGGTTCAGAACAACCCTTTCGAAGCTTCGAAGATCTGAAAAGACCAATATGGCGATTACCATGGTAACAGAGACCAATCAGCCAATCACCTCGAGAGGGTTTGGTCGTCTTTATGTTACTATCTGTTTATGTTGGGCTAGCAGGCAGGGAATACAATAACGGTACTTTCGCCGAATCCAGTGACTTCACTCCTTCAGAAAACTCCTTCAGAAAATCAAAAATCCCAATTTAATCCAATGTAAGAAGAGGGACAGAAACCAAAGGCCAGCGGTTGTGCCTTATATTCACTATATTTCTCATGGTCTTAAAAAGATAGGCAACCGCGTAAACGTTAACGTAGTATTTTCTGCTTCATGCAAGCTCTCTAGTTTATGTAAAAAAAGTCAATTCTTCCTCCGATAGGACCTTAGGTTGTACCAAAAAGCACCACTCCCGGTTTGTTACATGCTCTGAAGGGGTGGTTTATGCCATTTCCCTCTCATGCGGAAAACAGTATATCGGGCAGACCGGGAGGTGTCTCAATGACCGGTTACGAGAGCATCATTATAACATAACCAGAGTGATATCAGGGAATCTAGGTATCCATTGCCGGGATTGCGGGTGTTCAGCGGACCTGAGTAATTGCACTGTCATAGCCAGAAGTGGGAATCAGCTGACACGAGAGATCATCGAAGCTGAAAAAATAGCCAGGTTGGACAAACAATGTGTTAGTGTATCATCCGTAGCTTTGTCAAAGAAAGAATTGGATTATCTAGAGATATCATCAAAGCACCAATAGGGATGAGAAAGTTTTCGCTTTAAATTTTTAGATTTAATTTTTAATTTTTTATTTTTAAGTTTTAATTTTTAATTTTTAACTTAGTTTTTAATATTTATTTAATTATTAGTTATTTTTAATGTGTATTTGGCTATTTGGTCTCTGGTTGTAAAAATTTAAATTGTTCTCATTAACGGCAAAGGTGAAGAAGTTGAAGATTTGAGGAAGAAGAAATATAGAACTGAGTTAAAAGTCAGCGCTGCGAGTCTGTTTGCTTCCTGTGTGCATGTGAGTGTGACTGTTCATCCGCGCTGTTCCATCCAAGCATTCAGTTGGGAACCAATATCCAAGATATGCACAACACGAGTAAGAAGACAGCGACTAACAAGCTTATGCTGACGGCACGGGACACGGACGAGACATTCGATTTGTATTCGTTCGAATGAGAAGCCATGAATTGATGAGAATTATTAAAGCAGTGAGGTAATTGAATGTAGCCTCTGCCTCTTTGTATAACAAGTGGCGATGAGAAAAATCGATGGTGAAGGCATCCTCACC
This sequence comes from Ixodes persulcatus, assembly GCA_013358835.2. NCBI lineage: Eukaryota > Metazoa > Arthropoda > Arachnida > Ixodida > Ixodidae > Ixodes > Ixodes persulcatus. The sequence continues at coordinate 702,146 of JABSTQ010010825.1, forward strand.
GAGGGAGACTGGCAGCGAAGCAGAGCGCAAGTGGACCTGCACTTGGACGACTTGAAGGGTTAGAGACCTCGAAGTCAGAATTGTAGCAGCAACACGTCGAGCGACTTCGATTATACTTGATGGCTAATTGAATCCTGAATGACGTCCTGAGGTGCGCCGTTTTCTGCAGCGCATCTGGATCCTCCACGTACGCCCTCCTTCGAACTCATTGTTCTCTAAAATCGCCGAGTGAAGCGCTTTTCTAAGACTTCTTATGGACTTCGTGCCGAAGATTCATGGTAAACAATAGGGTAAAAGCGAAGTATCCCCTTAACTTCATTTATTCAGATAGATTGTCCAACTTTAAAAAAAAATTGGATTCCTATTAGCGTGAAAATAGACACTAGAGCGGCATGTTCACTACTTGAGCTAAGGACGATGCGTCATTAAAGAATAGCCGAACATAAACAGATACGAACTAAAATTACTCTCTGGAGGTATTCGCAACGTAAACTGACATTTCCTGGAGGTGTCAATTTCACCATGCTATTCAACAAAAGGCAACACGAGCTACGGCTGCTGGAGGCAGAGCGAAGTGTAGAAACCCTGCTTTGCAGCAACTGTCTTTGAGCACTGGCTACCACAGTTATGCAAAATATTTATCAATTAGCCCACTCCCCGCTAAAGATCCAAGAATTAAAAAAAAAAAACATTCCAAATGTTTTTGAGCTAGGACTCGGCAAGAACGAGGAATTCCAGTAACGCACCAAAATTAAATCAGCCTTCAAAACCAAGTGCTCCAAGCCTCAAGCTGCCCCTTTATCATTTCTGCCAAGGATGGAGGATTCCATCACACAAATCGTGTGATGAAGAATTTTTATTTTATTGCGGAATTCTGCATGGCCTAACACCAGTCGTGGCAGCCGTGATTAAGTCAAGCGGCAAAATACGGCGATGTCGTAAACACAAGCTGACCACTGATGCAGTTTTAATAGTAAGCATGTCGAGAAACACCAGCAGAGTACTAAACTCGCAGGTTGTCGGTGGTTTTTCAAGTTACCTCGAGCAAGCCTATGAACAGCTTGCTGTTGATGAACACACTTCCGACATTCTTACTTTGACTACTTGCAAAGGACTTTTCAAGGTATTGTGAGAAAGGGGCAACGCCACGGACCGAGTGCCACGACACCCGACGACGCAACAGCGCCTACTTGTCTACAGTTCGGTGTCGGTATCGCGGTATCTATTTTCTGACGTCATACGCGGCAGTTACTACCTGGACTTCTTGTTTTTAACGCTCAGGTCTGGGTTGTTCTACAAAAGATCTAAGGGATGCCCTGCGCCTGATTCGAAAGCAACTGGACTTGAAAAATATAAGGAATTAGGTTCATGGGATAGAAGGTGATATAATATCTTGCAAGCTGACATAACTTAACTTCAGGCATTCGCTGTCTTAGAAAAAGTTATGTCAACCTTTTACCAGCTCGACTGTGCGCTTATCCTTCTTTCAATGGCGTAAATACACCCAAAACTTAACCAAGAGAAAGGAATTCATGAGGCACATGCACCAAATGACAAGCAGCAGCTCCAGGTCTTCTTAGGGCTCCTGAACTTTGATAATCATCGTCCACGTGGAAGTTCGAGTACTTTGGAACAACTTACTCAAATTCTGCAAGACGGAATAAAATTCAATTAAGAAGCCCGAGAAGGTGAACGGAGTAAAATACGGTTGGGAAGCCCAATAAGGCCAAGGAAGGTTTCCAGTCGGGTAGTATTTTGTGGCACCATAACCCTTACCATCGTTTGATGCTGCTCTCTGAGGCATCTCCCAGGGAGAAGGAGCGGTGTTAAGTCCTATGGATAACGAAGGTCTGGAGCGACCTTCTGCTTACGGCTCATGCTGTCTCTCGAAGGCGGAAATAAACTACTCTCGGACGCATCGGGAAGCAACTTTTGAAATCCAAAAGTTCAATCACTACATCTACGAAAGAAACATACAGGGAGCATAAAGTGCTACTTTGTGTATGTAAGAAACCGATATTGAAGCTGTTATCACCGAGAGTCATTTGCCGGAAATAAATGTCGACCGCTTACAGCTACGAGTTGCTGTACCATTTATGTCGACAAATGTGGAATGCGGATGGTTTCGGGCAACTTTCATTACCATCGCACAACTTCGATTAGCCCCATCTTCCAAACGGTGCAGCTAGCAGACAACAAAGTGCGTCGTCTGCTCGCTGCACCTTTTGGGAGTTGGCACCACAAGTTACATTTATTGCTAACTCGATCGTCTGCGAACACGTCCGCCGTTGTCGTTGGCAAGTTTGTTGGCCTCATTATTTAATAAAAGAGAACTACGCCTTTAAATTTCACAAGTTAACATGCACAAGCTCAATATACATTCGGTGAAAGTTTGAACATTATATGTGCAACGCCAATGTTTTCAGACGCGTTTCACAGCTTAAGATTCACTGTGGCCACTATATAATACTAGTTTCGTGACTCCTTTATCTGGAAAGATTCTTGGAGACGACAAGGACATTGGGTTGAAAGATTTCTCCTGGCTAGCATCAGAATAGGAGTCTGCAACAGATTCACAGCCGAATGAATCTCCAGAGGTATCAGCGCAGAAATAGGACGTCGAAAGGTATACTCTATTAGCGGCGAGATGTTTCGGTGGCGCCCTCGTTTGGTTACCTTTCGTGACGTCATTACCTTGTGAACAACAAGTTCCATGGTGTTTGTAATGAACAGGTGGAAGCCTGAAATCATAGCGCTCTCAAAGCAACACTGCCAACACCGTCAAAATTGAAGTTCTTACATTCCTCTTATTTCCGTCGATGAGACATCCTTTGCTGACGTCATAGTCAGCATTCGGCCAATTGTGGTGGGCCTACCACAGCGACGCTTTCGATCGCTCACGTCGCCAATAGGAAGTATTCATTGAAGTTCACAGCTGAGTCCGCGGCTGCTGAACACGAGCTGGCGACGACCTTACACATTGCTAGGGTGCCTCAATGTCCTTCTGTTTAGGGTGATGCCACCCTTTGTAGTACCCGATGCCGACAGCACGCGCTCACAGGGAAAATACAAAGAAATCGACGAAAACAAAATGTCGCCATAGCACAGTCAGCGCTACAAACGCGTGCAGGGACACGCTCTTTCACGCGCGTCTAAACAAAAGATAAAAATAAACGTGTGGGACAAAATGGCGAGATGCCACCACCCTAAGCAAAGCGCACATGAAGGCACCCTACACATTGCTATAGGGAGTATTCACTGGCGGCCATAGCTGTGTGCTCGGCTGCGGAGCGCGTGCTAAACGCGAGCTTCCACAGTTCTTTCGCCACGTGCATTCCGCACCACCAAGATTGCCGGTCTTGGCAGGAATTTAATGCGAGCTCGTTCTGAGCATGCGCTCTAAACAGTGACCTCAAATATGGCGGCCAGTGAATACCTCCTATAGGGAGTATTCACTGGCGGCCATAGCTGTGTGCTCGGCTGCGGAGCGCGTGCTGAACGCGAGCTTCCACAGTTAGTTTGCCACGTGCATTCCGCACCACCAAGATTGCCGGTCTTGCCAGCCTATTAATGCGAGCTCGTTCTGAGCATGCGCTCTAAACAGTGACCTCAAATATGGCGGCCAGTGAATACCTCCTATTGCAACGGGCATTCCTCGCCACCAAGATTGCCCTTCGTCTATAAGTGTGATCTCGTTCTGACCATGTGCAGTGAACAGCTCACTCAAAATTGCGTCGAGGGCATACTGGCGGCCATAGCTCGGTGTGTAGCTGCTCCGCGCGTGCTGACGGTAAGCTTCTACGGGGCTTTTGCAACGTGCATTCCACTCCATCAAGACTGCCTGTCTTGGTAACCTATAAGTGTGAGCTTGTTCTGAACATGCCCATTGAACAGCATGCACTCCAATACTGCGTCCAGTCAATACACCCTATAGACGATTGCAAACAGGGCATCTGGCGGCCGCCATGCTCTTGCTCGTGTGAGCAAGCACGTGGAATTCCAGGCCTGCCAAGGCTCTCTTCACGTGCATGCTGCACGTGCTTGCAGGGATGGGGCACCAGCCGGGACGCCATGCTTGCAAACGTCTATAGAGAGTACTCAATGGTGGCCAGCTGCGTGCTCAATGTGCGTTGGCAGCGAGCCTTCACCAGATTCATTTCACAAATAACAAAACCTGAGACGCAAGAAGAAGGAAACGGACACAAAAAAAAGGACAACAAGCGCACCGTCTCGAACACAGACGTTGTTTGCAGTCCCCTTTTTCGTGTCCTTCTTTTCCTTCTTCCGGGGCTCAGCTTTTGTTAAGTCTATGCAATTCACCTGATTGCCAGTACTTTTACTCTTCTTTTAATGCATTTCACACTGTCAAAACTGCTGATGTCGTGCTAATAACATCTAAATAATTTATATTACTAATTTCACTTTATGAACAGGCGACGCTGAAGTTACAACTACGAGCATGCTACTCTGGACAATGTTTGGACTGCACGCGTGCGCGTGCTTGACAGATACGCTGAAAGGCTCAAAGCCCGGAGCTCGCTCTTGGAGTGTTTGTCACGCTCACACTTGTACAGTGAAAGGGTGTATCGAAACAAGTGCCAACGCAAGTGCCATCAGTGATGTGTCAACAGGCTTTCCAACAAGATCACGTCAACCCTTTTGGGCGGCAGCGAAAATTCCAGACTAGAAGATTGTAATGGCGTTGTTATCACCGCATGTGCAAATACGACAAACCGGTCGTGCGAAAAACAAGCCTATGCTAACGGCACCAGACACGAATAAATCGTTCGGTGTGTATCTGTTCGAATGAGCGTTTTACTTCAGTCGTTAAAGTAGTTATTGTGGTCCCTGCCATCGTACACACATAGCGCTTTGGACATTTTTTTTTTAATTAGCTCGACAGCTTAATTAAAACATTTCGTGCGGTAACTTGACTATTAAAGGACTTCAGCTTACCTGGCTGTCGTATTTTATCTTTGCTGCCATCTGCTTCTTCTAGAAAAATATCAGCGCGATCCTTACAAGCGCGAAGCACGCGCCTCCGGAATCAAGCAGAAGCTACAAATACGAGCACGTGGCTCTTCAGAATAAAGGGGATTAGGGCAGGAAAATTAAACTGGTGGATTATTCTTGAAATAAAATTCTCATAGACTAAATAGTATATACACCAAGGTTTCGCGATTTTCAGAGCTCTAGTAATAGAAATAATCAGTTTACGAATGTTGATCATATTTGTCTGGCGACCAGGCAGCATTGTCTGAGGTAGTCATATTGTGGTGCCCATAAACCACGTGATCATCATATTTAGTTGAATTCTTTCTCATTCTAGGCGCCTCCCAAGCCAGGACGGGGCAGAGATACTCCACAAAGTATTCGGGAATACAAATACTGAGATATATGTGTTTTAAGGCCCAAGACATAGATCAGATACTGAGATACATTTGTCTTTTATGTAACGGCATATCCATCAGGTACTTTTTTTTAAAAACAGCAAAAAGGTTTTCCGGAATATAGACACAGGTACTTATAGAAATTTCTTCCCGAACGGTGCTACGTGAGGAAGGTGTACTTCGTGGCGAATTTGAATGGTAATTTATGCTTGTTTCCCTCTATTTGTGCCATTTTATGCACTAACCCTTACTTCGAACTTTTTATTTATCATTAACACCGCTAAAAAAAACAAGTCACCCTCGTTGAGCCACATAGTTACCAAACGGTAAAGACTGCTTAACATGCTTGACAAAAGGCGTCTCTCCGAAATTGACCCTGTTTTGCCGTGAGGACGCATCTCAAACTGTCGTCTCATATGCTTCCGAGTCACCCATAGTGTGGGGAGATTGGGCAACAGGGCCCTACTTGTTTTCCTCTCAACTCGTTTACACCGTTCGCTCTGCTAAATTGGAAAGAGCGGAGGGTTTTGTGAGAGGAGCTGATTTTGTTTATCTTGAAAGTAACCTTCTTTAAACCACTTTTTTAATGTTGGTGACTGAGATGGATCATGTTCTAGGGCGGATTTATATTGTAAATTCCGATGCAACTTGCACCAAACAGGTATATTTATATTTTAAATTTATCTTAAAACGGGCAACAAATATAATGAGATACCTAAGTCTGGCAAAGTATCGCGATACAAGTGATACATTGTAAATTTATTTCACTACTGAGATGCAAATTAATTTTTTCAGATGTATCTCGATACAGAGATACGAATAATCGAAAGTATATCTAATGACAAATTCCACTGGTCGTTTTGGAGCGCGCCAGGATCAGTAGACTAGACACGAGGTGGAGCACGCGATCCGAAGGGAGTCGCTCCACCTCCGGATCCCCAGTTGAACATAACACTTTTCCGGGATCGGCGGATGCCTTCCCGTCATTCACCTTCCGGGAAATCCCCTTCCCGCGGTCCCCGAGCTGAGAGCACATGTTTTCGCAATCGCGGCGCTAACAACACGTGTTCAGCGCGCGAGCGAAATTAATCGTGATGTGAAAGATGCGTGTCGGTAAGCAATGTGCATCAGCGTACCCCACTTGCTCCTTCATCGGAATACTCGTGAACGGTTTCCAAGTATGTCTCAACTGCTACCTCGAGCTCTCGTGGCAGTGGCACTGGCCGCAGTCTCAGCTCCACGGTGCTTCCGCAACGTGCATTCTACACCATCGAGATCGTCGTTCTTTGCAGACGTTAAGGAGCTTGATCTGAAGATGCGGGGACCTCTGTCTGGCCAACCATATAGGAAGTATTCACTGGCGGCCATAGCGGTGTGCACGACTGATGAGCGCGTGCTGATGGTGAGCTTCCCCAGTTCTTTTGTAACGTGCATTCCGCACCCTCAAGATTGCCGGTCTTAGCAGGCTATAAATGTGGGCTCGTTCAGAGCACGCGCTCTAGACATCACCCACAAATATGGTGCCCAGTGAATACTCCATAGACCCTTTCTTCAAGTGCGCCGACATCTTGACTTGTCGTCACTTCCAGTATGGGCCAAAACATTGTTTTGCCGTCGCCACGCCAATAGAATGCATTTAGGAGAAAAGCGTAACCGTCACCCATTCTCGTTCTCTCCCCTCTATTTTTTTACTACTTGCAGGTTGAAACGTTTTAATATTTTTTCGTCGCCCATACCGGATATGCCTACTTGGCGGTCGGGGGCGAGAGTAAGCGGAAAAGGTCTATACGCCATTGCTTAGTAATGACGGATATTTTTACTTCCTGGCTTTCTCGAGCCACTACTTCTGCGGTGTGAAACTAACACGGTCAAGCGAACGCTCGTGGCACATAAAATACCGGCTTGGCCGCAAATGATGTTACGGACAAGCTATGTATAGGTTATAGGGCCACTGATCTGCTCTCCGAGCCTGGCGCAAGTGAAGCCATCGGAAGGTCGATGCTTGTCCCGGGAGTCGGGCATGCGATGGGCTCCCTACTGCATTCAGTTGATATATACGATCATGATTTTTTGTGTTTTTTTATATGATTTTAATACTCCCGCTTTGGACTAAATCGCGAGAATAAAGCCCGGTTCAGACAGTTGCGTTTGACTGCGTTTGACTGCGTTGCGACAGCGAGACACTAGGACATCCCTGCTGCTTATATCCCGTGCCAAGAAGATTCCTTGAATTGGATTGCACGCTTCATACGAAGCACAGATGTGCCGGTGACTCGCTTTCGGTTCTCGCCGCAACGCAGTCAAACGCACTCAAACGCAACTGTGTGAACCGGCCTTAAGTCATTTGAACGTGGGACATGCGCACACTTGATAAACTAGAATCTCAAAATGTTCACATCGAATGGCTTCCCAGGAGACTTCTCGGGTCCGCATGCACTGTTCCTCCGCAACAAGCAGGCTCTCTTGGGATGACAAGAAAAAACCGAGCGCCCTGAACGCTGTTCGAACCAGCACTCGCAAGAGTTGAAGAGCCTGTCAAGCGCTCGCTTCCGGGACAAGCCGCTTGCTTCCGGTGGCTTCATATCTGTCTGCTCAATGCGCCCTCCAGCCCCCTAGAGTAGAGATGAGTGTATAGGGCATACGGTCCTCGAATATTACTACTAGGCGATATTGTCAGGCGTTGACGCCACTAAGCGGCAACCCTCGCAACTGCAGTACCGTCAGACGTACAGAGGCCCTTGACGCCACGAACGCGATACGCATCGCCATAGCCTCCTCTATACTCACAAAGCCTGGCAGTTCGACGACGGAGCCATAGCGTGCCCGGTCGCAGATTCGGAGCGCGTGGATCTGGTAGCAGAGAACATTTCTGGTATTCAGCGCACAGCCTCTGCAGCGGCGAGGACTCGAAACATGGTTTTCAAACCCGACGAGAAAAGAAGTGCGCGAAGAACGCGAGGAGCACGAGAGGACATTCCATCGCTCGGGAGAAGTTTGCTTCGGCGTCTCGCCGCAGCGGGGCGCCCGTTAGATGTCTCTCCTCCTATAGTCGGTGACAGGCCAAGAACGAAGTGGAAACTCCTCCCACCCCTTTCCTCTTCAGCGGAGCGAAGGGTGGAGAGGAGGTCACGTCCTCTCCAGCGTTCGCTCTACTAAAGTGGAAAGAGGTGGGAGGAGCTTCCACTTCGTTCTTAACCTGTCACCGACTATAGAGTTCCTGTATAGGCTCCCTACGGGAGCCAGAGTTGCGCGTCTGTTTTCCACGTGCCGCCGCGCCGCTATTCGCCGAGATCCGATCCCGTGAGGAGCCGGATCAAGTGCCGTGCAGGAAAGTAGACGTTGCACGCGCCCCGGCGTACGTTTCCCTGCTTTTGAGCGCGCCGCGCACCTCGAACGCGAAGCGCCGCTATTCGCCGAATTCAGTCAAGTGACGAGCGCGATCAACATGCGATGCAGGAAAGACGGCGCGCAACTCTGGCTCCCTGAGTGGTGACATCTCAGCCATTTTCCCGCCCAATCGTCTTTTTATGCATTTTGAAGTGCGCGCAATCCGGTGTGACTCAGCTCGAGCGCGTAGCTTTGGCTAATGCATAGACGCCATTTTACCGCCCAAGTCACGCACCGAGTGCGCGAGAGCGTCACGCGCTGGCACATTCAGGGCAACAATGGATGTCATCACCCTCAGACAGACAGACATGTAGGCACCCTAGCCTCTCCTCTCATCCGTTGTCTGCCGCGCTACCTTTTCACTTTCGGCGGCAGCGTCTCTTGACGATATGCCAGGCTTTGTTAGTATAGAGGAGGCTATGGCAGCGCGCATCTCGCTGGTCGATTTTGAAGCAAGAGGCAGAGAGCTCGCGGCCGAATCATTTTTGTTTTCGTACCCCTTTAAATTGGCTTTACGCCATTTTACTGAGACTTGCGCGTTTCAGAAGTCAAAATCCTTCCTACTTCCTTCGACAACCACATCTTGTAAGAACTACTTCGCGCAGCGCCTGAATAACGCGCAAAACGTCAATTTTGCTTCATCTGACAACGAGTATGTGAATGCCCGACGCCTTTTTGTGGCGCGTGCGCTTGTTGGTGCTCGCTACAATATCAAGCCGCCCTACGGATAAAAGCGGCAGGACAGGTGGAACGTTAGATGCACATTACCTGCAGTGGAAAGTGATTCTGTCGTGTTTTTTCGGAGTAAACGTAAAGTTTGCGCAAAAGGGCCTTCGTTAAAGAAAGGTTCCTTCTCCGTTGCCCGTGGAGGCGTTGACGCTGTTGGCGCTAGAGACGCTATCCTCCCGTATACCTGCTCGCGCGAAGGCAACAGACAAGAACCGTTTTCGAACGCCTTTCTGCCATGAAGCTTGTCAACTCATAGATCTAAAAACGTTGCTTGCCCTTATTGTGAAACGGTGTATCACCATTTTCTCCGTGCTCGTAAAAACTTCGAGGCTCAACTGCAACGGAATGCGATGGCTCATAGACTCCGAGAATTTCGAAGCACGAATTGATCACTGGCCATCTCAGAGGCCATGAAAGGGGGTAGTTGGGAAACATGCCACTGTCAGCTTCATAAATGCAGAGCGTGATTTAATAGGCAGCTTTTTATAGCGTGGCCGGCGCTTGTGTGAAATTACGCGAGTGTATAGCGTACGCTACAAACCACCTGCTCGGACCGATCTCAGTTTCGCTTTCTGCAAACGCACCTGGAGGCTGGGAGTACTTCTCGCGGAAGCCCTTCTTAATTTACTTCTGCGTGCATGTAGCGGCACCGTGCTTCTCGAGATAAATATTGATAATAAAGAACTTTCCAATAAAAGAGAAAACTTAGTTCCATTCAACTTTGTGAAGAAGGATAACCAGCGAAGCTGTATCGGGATGACTATAATGACAACTATATTGATTTAAATGGTAATTGCTATATTGATTGAATAGAGACACACACATAACTTGGCGGTTGTTATCGTCTTTATTTTCTCTCATTCGTTACCACAGTGACCATAGCTTTGTGTTCGCTGTGGTACACCGCGATCGGTTGTACTGCTATGCTAGACACGTTCTTGCGAAAGGTTAAATCTATACACGACCGGCAACGAGTGGTCGGCAGATTGACGTCCGTGTATCACTCTATTCCAAACCGTTCCAACAGGAAGGACACAATCCACTTGCCGTGGGGGCCCGCTAGGTCGACGTTAAAGTCTCCCACTATGACGATCGACTTGTGTTCGACGGATGAGATCCAACCAAAGGCGTCTATTGGAAAGGTCTCAATGTCTCCTTTGGAGGTAGCCGGAGGGACGTAGACCGCCGCGACAACGGTCCCATCTTCCGTCTAGACGGCACATACGTCTGCACACTCGGCTTGCTCTGCGAGGGGTAACGCGTAAGGGTGAGACGCCCACATAGCCATTCTTCGTGTAAATCGCGACGCCACCGGCTCGGGCAGCGTTGGGAAGTAATCCGTTACTTCTTCAAGTAATTTTGTAATGGCCACGTTACTTTTTTTCGGAAGAAATGTGTAATGTAATTTCGTTACAAAACATTGGTAACGGATTACTTTAATTACTCGTTACTTTTTAAAAATATGAATATAATTAAAAATATGAATATAATCCAGTAACTAGGACAATACGAGCAGAACATTTAGCAGTATAAAGAGAGCTTCGTCAACAAAATAGTAAACATCAGGAAGGGGAGAATAGCCGAAAAGAAAACATGATTTTTTGTTTAATCGGTCACTAGAACCGCTAGAAAAACGGGCAAGGCATGTACAAATATACGAAAGGCAAAGGTCAAGTAAGACAACACCGAGTAGGCTCTCCGTCGCCTTCCATCTTGTTTTTCTTCTCCCGGGCAGGAGAAGCTCTTCGGGTTTATTTGTTTTTGTCTTTTACACCGGTTCACCCTTTCAAACTTTTTCGACGTCTCCCGCCACCTGCACAGACATCAAACACGGGTGCGTTCCCCCTCTATTCGCGGGTTCACAACTCGCGTAACAGACGATGTAGGCTCGCGCGAGGGGGTCGAATTCTCTTTGTCTTTGATGTGTGCTACTGTATTCTAGCACGCTCTTGAGGTACGGCTGAAAAGCGCCCGGCGCGAGGCTAAGAGAATCGTCTTCGAGGGCACGGACGATACTTCTTTTGGTTTACTTGTCTGAGCATGGTGATCGAGTCCACTCCTCACTCATTTAATAGCGCACCATAGTCATCCTTATAACCCTCCACCCCCACCCCCTTGTCTCAGAGCACACCACTCATAGACGGGAATCCTATCATATATAATAAACATGTTCTCTCTCTCTCTCTCTTACAGCAAACTGCCAACATAAAAGGGGGGGGGGGGGGGTTAGGCCATCTAAGGAGTGCCGACAGAGAGAGAGAGAGAGAGAGAGAACGCGTAAAAGTGGTGTGATCCAACACCTCCTAGAGAAGAAGGCCATAGCGCTCTGAGAGGTTACGTCACAATGTCGGAGGAAGGAAGGCCATGGCGCAACTATATGTATACGTGAGAAAATATCTGCTATCGATGCTATCGACGTGAAAAAAATGTTTCTTGTCAAGCGGCGCGGTGGTGTTCGTGCGCGTTTATCCGACATTAATATACGTTTTAAAGGCGCAGTCTTGTACAATTTATTATATATATAATATAAACGTAATCTACAACGCGTTACCAAGGATGAGAGTACCAAATTTATATTTATGAGTATCCCCGTAACCACGGGACTACGGGCAGTCCCGCAGCTCCCCGCACCTTTCGAAAGAACCGGCTCCGATGCCACATCTTCCAGATTCTTCCCTCATACGGGCTCCGATTCTGGTAAATTTACGTTGTGTGTGAGCTGCTGACTGTCTGAAGAGGAATGCTGAGACATTTTAGAAGGGGAGGAAACCGAAGAAAACTCCAGTCATTGTCGCAGAGAGCGCACACGAGCAAGAGATGGGTCGACAACGTTAAGCCTTTCGTCGCCGCTGCTCTCGTGTGTGGTAATTTTGAGACTTGTTTCCCGTCGTATTTCTGTCATCAACATAGTCTCGGGTAGTTTTTTTTTTTTGTGTTCGCTTGACACTACGGCATTTACGTGGATTCGTGAAACAGGTCCTGTACGGTTTGAGTGACATGTGTGACAACTAGCCAACGATGACTCTGGTCGATTAATCGATAGACCTCGCTCTCGACAGAGAGAGGCTTCTTGGAGTTCGTGTTCGAATGTTTTCGTCACGGATATTGTGGGACGTATGGATACGATCTACAGGTGAGAAACAACTTATTTACGGGCTTGGTCATGTAGGACGCAAGTAAAATGCTGCAATAGTTTTTTTTGTTTTTTTTTAATCGCGTCATAGAATGGAATTTTGTTCTTTCTCGTTATTCGTGTGCAGTTGCGTCGACATTTGTAAATATGCGCGGTAATCTAGTTTTCACTGGAAGGTGAAAAAAAAGTTTGTGTCATTATTGAGAGTGCGTTGTTTGTGGTTCTGTGTTTATTTATACTAATGTTATTTTATTGCCTTAACCGCGTTTATACTAGAATCTTAACTATATTAAGGTATTAGTATTATTATATACAAAATAAGTTATATTTTGTTCTAAGGCAGCTCGACCACGTAGGGAGAAGTAAATTAGTTGAGTAAGTAGTAAGTTTAGTACCCCTGCCACACGGAAAAGTTAATATATTTTCATGAAATGATATGGAATTTAATCAGCTCGCGGTCTTGAGTGATTATATGAGCGCCGCAAGCAGATTTATCGACCCCATAATGTTATTCGATCGAAATTACATTAATTTTGCCATGTGGCCGGGGTATGATGCACGAATTCAGTGACTGCACGCGATAACGTTGCTTACATGATCGTAAGTGGCACTCGTTTTGCCTTGTCCGCGTTTACTACGTCTACCTGATTTTTAACTGATCTGTTTTGCTGTTTCCAATCACTGCGTGTCTCGCCATTTTGTCGAAGTATTTCTGTATGAAATATGCATTCCTACAACAATAATTGCGTGACTCAATGTTTTCGACAAAACAATCACCTTTTTCTATTGACGTCTTATACGCATACCTCGCGCCATTTCGTACCGATTATTTAGCGGTGTAATATTTTGCTCGTGTAATAAAATGTTTTCTAGACACGTTGCTACGTCCAGCTTTCATTTTAGCTAATATGACACGCGTATGTGACTAAAAACGCGTTACGACGGTCGATCCAGGCTCGTGGCCTTCGCTTCGACGCGCGCCCCCGATGGCCTTCCTTAGCGACGTCACGAGAAGAGCGCTACGGCCTTCTTCTCTAGGAGGTGTTCTGTGATCGCCTATAGTTTTGTGAGACCGATGGCCACCGCTTCTCTCGCTCTCTATGCCCTCCCCTCCCCTGGCTTTCACGAATATTGGTATGAAAGTGAGAACCGATGAACGATCGATAACCCGTAACCGCCATTTTTTTTCTGGCTGGTATACGGTTTTCTGTCATGAAGTGTCCGTCGTCTCCATGGCCATCTATTACTGAGATGTTCAAAATTCAGGGCATTAAGGAGAACGGAAACCTAGTTTCAGTGCATACTTTGCTTGCAAAAAAACACACATTGTCATCAGCAAGAACAACAAACTCTAATCTACGGAAACATATCAAGGTAAGCTGGGACACCTACATTCTGCACGTTAGAACCAAGTTTTTCTTTTCTTGTGAATAACAGGCGAAACACCCAAGTCAAAAGGGAGCTTTCTTAGATCGCTTCTTTAGCTCCGAATCTCGTAGCGGAGGTAGACGCTGCTACTGAGCACGCGCACCACTAGCTTTGTCTGCACAATTCCATGCAGGGTTCATTTCCGGTCGCCGTGAGCTAGCGTGATGGCGGGTGTGGTTGCAGCTTTCGGCGCCTGGTCAGCTTACAGGTGAACGGAGTGCACCTACACTCTTTCTCTTAAATACAATATTTTATTTTTACAAGGACAACCATAATACGGGTGTATGAGAAATGAAAAGTAGAGTTCCGGAAATTTTTTGAAAAATATCAAAATTGGTTCTATTTTTTTTCTGGATAAGTGTACAAAAAAGGTAACGTGAAAGTAATTTGTAACGTAACGAGGAAAGTAATCCGTTACTTTTCAGCGAAAGTAATTTGTAGCGGTAATCCATCACATTTTTTAGGCTCGGTAATTTGTAATTGTAATCCATTACATTTTTCAATTAACGAGCACAAGTCTGGTAGACTATGACGTTTTATTATTCTTTGCAGCCCCTCCAATCGGGAGCGAAGGAGCGTCGCCGGTGCACAAGTGGTGGAAGGAGCGGCGGCCGCGCCGCGAATTCTCGATCGCTCTGTCCGCGCACGCAAAAATGTTCAGAACCTAGCCATAGACAGCTTCGCTGTAAAACAAACAAATTTTACGTTCGTTGTTTATACAGCAGGAGTTGATCTGCCAGAACATAGCGACATTGTTACCCACTCTAGTGGGTAAAATGTCGACAGCACGCCGGTACAATGCTCATCCAGATCGAAACGGGCAGGGGTAGGAATAGACTACTTCCATAAAGCCCTGCATGCAACACGGCGCGCGTTGCACTCTGGGAACTAGTTGGCCAGGGAGGAGAGTGGCATGGTTTCGGTTTCGATTGACACGTCGACACGAGATTATACACAGAGCGTGGTCCCGAGAGCGTCACTTGTGGTCTCTAAACTAACCTAAATGGCCAGACCTCGAAGCTTTAGCACAAGCCTGAGACGTATATCTTGTCTTAACACATGCTTGTTGTATTTTTGTACTTGAGCCTTTCTGTTAGCGTTCCGATCTAGGTATGTGGATGAGCCAGTGCTGGAAATCTTGACGCTGCGAAGCTCGGGGATCTTGCTTGTGTACGAATCAACAAGCTGTAGCAACCAATAAGTATGCATACATCGAGCTCGCGCCTTTACATTAGTGTTGTTCATCAGGAAGTTTGTTTGTTTCGTGCGTCCATAGACGAAATATTACTTTTTGCAATTACTGTTTTTCTTAATACGCCTGAGTACGCGAGGTAAAACTCGGAGGCGCCATTGAAAAGCTCAATTTTAACACACTTCTTATCTATTATCTGTACTGACCCGCAGCACTGCACAAAGTGAAGTTCCCACCCGCTTACATTTCACTAATATTCAACATCGCGTATGCGCATAAAGTTATCCTGCAATCATATAGGCACATTCGCACATACAAACCGTTTTAAGAAAGCAAAAGTCGGACACTTGTGTGAAGAATGTCGCACCGTTCGCCGGAAGTGCGCCGGACGTGCATGAACCCTATGCGGTGCGCCAAACGAACGAAATTATTCAAAGCGCGTTTGACGGTTGCTAATGACCATAATATTTGTTATATGTTTGCTTTCTTCCTGCCTGAGTATGCCGAGATAATTTCAGACACACCGTTCAGGCACAGATGAGATCTTGGGCGTCAGTAAAAGCTCGTCCAAAAAGGCTTAGCGAGGAGTAGGGGACGCTTGTTAGGGCCTCGGTCGTAGCTAGCCGCAGTGGCGTCACAAGGGGGGTGCAGCCCTCAGGGGGGTGTCGCGGCCGGCCACGAGAGCGGGGGGGGGGGGGAGTCGCGGCGGGCCACGCGAGAGCGGGGGGGGAGTCGCGGCGAGCCACGCGAGAACGGGGGGGGGGGGGGGGGGGGTGTCTCGGCGGGCGAGCGCCCCGGGTGCCGCTGACCCTCGTGACGCCACTGGCTAGCCGATCTTAGCGTTTGCGAAAACGTAATCTTCCATCAGCATAAAATTTGAGTGGGAGATATATGATGACACGAGGAAGACATCACAGTAACTTTTGTGCAGTAGTGAGGTCGAATTTATTGCGCTTCCATAAAAGTTCATGCGTCAACGCTGGGCTCAACTTTGATACTCCTGTGAGGATGCGCGGCTTGCTTTTCGCCCCATTAACTAACAAGAAGCGGACGTTTGGCAAACAAAATACGTGTAAGGCTCCAGGTGACCAAATTTCAGTTGTAGTTCACTGGTATTAGACGGGATTATTGAAATTGAACTCAAAGATGCACTGGTGGGGTGAGGTGACTAATTAGCCACGTCTTACTACGTTTGCATACGCACCCATAATACCCGGTGTTTCGGCAACCAAGGAATGTGCCCCGGTCTTCGTTTTGTATCTCTCGAGAATGAGTGCAGTGCACATTCATAAAAAGTCAGATAATCGAAAACGCAAGCAGCGCGCTCGGTCGCGGCGTGATAGCATGAGATGAAGCTGCTCAGTCGAAACCGAAACTGAGGGGCCAACTAGTTCCCAGAGTGCACTGCGTGGTATTTTCCCGCGATGGGGCGCGTCGGTTTTGGAACAAGTCCATTGAGCCCAGGATCCCTGGGTTCTGCAGCGCGAGCCTCCGCTCCACGTACTCCGGTGTGCGCTAGCCCCCTCGGCCACCGATCCCCCTAGCTTCCTAGAAGTTTATTTCAAATTGAGCCGTGAAGTGGACCCAAGAAAGACGAAGTGGAAAACGTAAAGCTAGAAGAGAGCAGAATGGCGAAAGATGTTCCAAAGTAACCAGTGAGTCCGAGCGGAAAAATTAAACGAGTTCACGCGCGCGCCCTGTCAAAGCACGACGAAAGGCATGGAACGCGCGCTGAAGGCCGGGCGTTCAAAAAACGCGCCGTGCCGTTCTTACACTATCAGTGACTATAGTGACTTGATTAAGCCACTTATACTAGTCACTTTGTAAAGAAAGATACAACAAAGGGCGGGGCGAGCGTGCGTGTGCTCAATCTATGCTTCGAAGTGACGGCACGAGCTCCCGCTTGCAAAGCGAAGCTCTAGCGTAAGATGTACTTGAAGTCCCTATGAGGGACTTTGAGTAGACCGTATTCTAGAGATTCGATTTGCTAGCTGGAGCTAGTGCCGTCACTTTGAAGCGTGCATTGAGCACGCCCCCGCTGGGCCCGCCTTCCGCAGAATACGATATACTAAAGCTTCCCGTTAGGGAGTTTTAGTAAATCGTTTTCAAAGGCCCGCTCCCGCTACGGACGCACGCTTCAGAGCATGCATCGAAGTGGTAGCGCGAGCTCTAGCTACAAATAGCGTAGACTGAAAACACGATTTACTAAAACTCTCCAATAACACTTTTTGAGCAACTGCCGTAACTCGTCTCGTCCTGAGTGGTGCTGTGCAGGGAAGTGACAACATAACCGCTAGGAAGCGCTTTTGTGGATTTAGTGACTCGTCCGAGTGATTATTGCTTGTACCAATTTTTTTTTAACTAAGGGATAGAGTCCACTAATGTCGAAACACTGTTTACTCTTTTTCAGACTTTTGAGTACGAGAAAGCATACTAGGAACCTTAATAAATGCTGAGGTAATCACCGGCCAAATGAACATATTTTATACTTAGGGTATACAAGGCGTTGGAGTGGTAAACGGGTGAGTGATTCCAGTGTTGTGAGTGCTTCGTGTTTGTGTTCGCTCCCTCCATGTGCGTGTTTGCTCCATATACTTCGTTTCCTACATGTACCATGCATCCTATAATTATAAAGCCATACAATTGCAGAAAAAGTTTTTCGAACCTTTGTTGCAAAATTTTAATTGAGACACAGTCACCAAATAGTTTATTGAAATTTAATTACTAAAATTCAATTGAAACGCAATGTCAATTATTCTGTGAAGATACAATGATAACACAAAAGAAAACGGGCTTTTTTCTTCATAAACTTTGCAGAACAGAAACCTGCCTTTTTACGAAAACTCTGTTTCACATTGTTAAGAGCACATATTGTTTTTCTACTAGGCTGGGCAACAGATAGTCAGCCATTTTACAGAAAGGACAAGAACAGAGAAGATAATATTTTAACAAAAATTAGAGAAACAGTGAAACAGACGAAAATGGATAACTTGTGACAAGAAAGCTGCCAAGTTTTTTTTCGGTTTTTTTTTTTTTTTTTACACTCTACGGGTTATAATGAGAACCCAGAGAAAGGTAGCAGCCACCCCGGTCACCACCACCATCGCCATAGAGGTTGCGTTCTTCCAGGAACAGCCGGAGACGGCTATCCGCCGATGATCTTCCTGCAAAAGCGATCGAGTACATCAGAATCCAAAAGGATGACATAAAAAACCTAAACAAAACAGGCCTTTCAAGAAAAAAAAAAAGCGCTAGCATTGGGTGTAAAGGAACCGAATGCTTCAATTAGCAATTGAATAAAGTATTGTTTTTATATTATTGACAACCCCGTAGTTCGGTATGCGTTAAATGATTACGTAATGGAGACGCAGATAGTGCCTCGATTATAGTAACTCACAGCTGTGGGCGACTTCTCCGACACCAAGCGCCAAGAACAGCAACCAGCACACCCAAGGGCCGCGAGCGGCGGCAGGCCCTCCTCCTGCGTGAAGGGCGTTGCCCCGAGGGACTTCTCCGCATCAGCTCTGCGCTTCTTCGGCAGCTAAAGTGGTAATAAAACCTGGTACCTGGTTCTGTCTGATGAGACGAATGGTGTAGTCTGGTCAATCACCACGGCGGGCGGTGAAAGGCGATACACTCTAAAAAATGTCCGTGCGTCCACTTTCCCGCACAACACTCGGAGAGTCAATCATGCAAGTTACGGAGGAAGCTCAACGAATGACGATGCCGAAACATAAATTTAGACCATAAAACGGAGTCTCAGTTGTGACATTAAAGGGGCGGTGCAACGATATTCAATTGGAATGTTTGTCACTTTACACGAGCTTACTGGCGCTAGTGGGACTCAAGGTTACTCGCACGCAACGCCACTGGCCAAGAAACTCCTTTGTTGCGGTGTAATTTCAGAGACAGAAGCGATCGTTTTCATTCAATCTCTCCTTTGCAAAATTTGATGACGTAAAGTGGGGATCGCAGTACACCCATATGACGATATTTGAATGTTGTTCATAGATTGGACCCGAGCATTGCGTGGGCACTCCATTTGGGCTCGTGATAATTACTAGCTCGAGAAGCATTCGGGTAGTGGCCCGTGTCCAATCGCTGCAACGACGACAATAGCCGAGCCATAACAATGTCTGGAACTCAGCGCGTGTCCTGTGCTTTGCCAACCCCAGCGCGTGGCTATGATCAACATCGGTGGCATATAATCGGCTCCAGATCACGTGGCCGCTTGTTCTGGCTGTGAGTTGAGGGGGTGAACGCTGCTCGTTTTTCTTTATTTTTTTACTGGGACTTCCATTGCGTGGGGTGAAACACGAACGCGTGTTTCATAGGTCATTAACGTCAGGGATCCGTTCTAAGCGGTATTTTCGCAAAGTACAAAAATTGTTGCATCGCCCCTTTAAGCAATGCAAAACGTCACGCTTGCATCCTACATTTCGGCAGCAGCAGTGGTGACGAACGAATCGACGCCTAAACAACGCTTTTTGATACCGCAGGTTTCCGTTGCAAGCCATCTACATTCGGCTGTTTGCGTGTGAACATCAGTGTTCGGCTCGGCTGCAGTTTCGAAGCTCTGCAGCGTCATCGCCCGCAGCAAGCAGACGCGCAAGAAACACGCAAGTCAGGGACCTGCGCGTGACTGTCATCGAAAGCATCGTCATCCCACCACCGCCCTCAAGATCATCACGTGGTCACCACGTCATCGGCCACTGGCTATATAACACGGGATTTTCACCGAGGTCTCTACATTTCGGCAGCAGCAGTGGTGACGAACGAATCGACGCCTAAACAACGCTTTTTGATACCGCAGGTTGGTGTTATTTCTATTGGAATTTTCATTTTTTTTCTTGACCACTGCTGCTGCTGCCACTGTAGTGCTGCTGTTTGTATTTTTGTTTTCTGTTTATGAGCAGTTTTAGTTTTACCCATTTTGAACATGGTACTGAACAAAGAATTGTTGGCTGCACTTGAGGATGTAAAGAATGAGCTCAAAGCAGAGCTGAAGGTTTTCGGAGATACTTTTGATAGAGAAATTCGAAAGGATCTGCGGGACGTTAAGACGAGCTTAAAGTTTATTAATCAGATGTATGAGGAAATGAAAACCCAGGTCAAGTCGTACGGGATGAAAACAGGGAACTGAAAAAGGACAATGCACGGCTCCATACGACGTGACGAACTTGCTTTACGTATGAAGGATAGCGAGACACGTATACTGAGTTCAGAGCAGTATTCTCGAAATGCAAACAATTGAAATAAAAGGGGTACCTACAGCGCTAAATGAGAATCTTTCCATGCTACTGGAACAAATAGGTGCCCAAATTGGCGTACCAATTACAAAAGAAGACATCGAGATATGCCATCGAGTACCCATCGCACACAGCACTACCGACAAAAACATCGTCGTGCAGTTTGTTCATAGAGCCAAACGAAACGGTGTACTAGAGGAAGCAAGACGCCACAGGCTTACTGGGACAAGAATCGGATTAACTTCAAACGAGCCCATTTACATCAATGAGCACCTCTGTCTTCAGCTGAAGAGGCTCCTTGGTCAAACTACCAGCAAAAAAAGGGAGGTGAATTGGAAGTTTGTCTGGGTTAGAAACGGCCAGATCTTTGCACGGAAGGCAGTTGGCACTCCGACTTTAAAGATCATGACTTGTGACGACCTCTCCAAAATTGTTTAAATTGCATACAAAAAAAAATTGTATCATTAAAAAATGGGAGTCGCAAATATTTTAGATCCCGCTGACCTTGGAAGGTTATTAGACGCAAACGATTTAACGTTATTTTTTCACTTAAACGTCCGTTCAATGAGTAACAAAACAAACGACGTCGAAATGTTGCTAGATAGTACAGGTATAAAATTTGATGTAATAATGTTCACTGAAACTTGGTATAACGATAACTCGAGTCACTTTCTTATTCCTAATACAACAACTTTGTGCTAAATCGATCACATAAAAGGGGCGGTGGGGTAGCCACAGTATCATCTCTAAAAACCGAACTTTTAACTGAATTTACTACGTCAACCGAGCACTACGAAGTATTAACTTTATGCAATGATTGTAATATATTGTGTGTTGTATATCGGCCTTCTGATGGAAATTTCGCCAATTTTTGTGTGTTTCTGGAGCGATTTCTTGATTTTGTATGTTGCAACAAATATGCATTGTTTATGAGTGGAGACTTCAATATAGACGTATCCACTGTATCTGCCTCGCAAACTGAATTTATCTCTATTCTTGAATCAAATGGTTGTAACAATTTAATCGAATGTCCAACACGTGTCACAAGTAACTCGTCTACTCTCATTGACCTCTTCATAACAAATAATGATAATGAACATGGGTACTCTGGCGTAATACTAAGTGATGTCGGCGACCATTTCCCCATTTTTTCGTTCATTGGAAAATCTCGTAATAAGACATCAATACCATTACAGGAACCAATATTTGCTCAACAAATGAATGCCCAAAGATTAGAAATGTTTCGCAATGCCATGGGTAATACAGACTGGAGCTTAGTATACATAAAGGAAACAGCAGATGAAGCTTATAACATTTTCTTGTCTTCTTTAACTAGGATTTATGAAAATTGTTTTCCGTATAAACAAATAAGGAAAAGCCAAAAGTCTAAAAAGCCATGGGTCACACCTGAACTAGTTCGTAAAATAAACATAAAAAATAAATTTTAAAAAATTTATTAAAAACAGGGATCCCAGTCAACTATGTGCTTATAAAGCTTTCCGTAACAAACTAAATTCTGAACTGAAGCATGCTAAATCGAATTACTATAACAATCTGTTCAATCACGCCATAAGACAACAGGGAGATATTTTATGGAAACGCATAAATTATTTTTTAAAACCAGCTGAAGAACGTTCTCGTTATGATGTTGAACTTGATGGAAGCAAGTTGTCTGACTTACAGCTTGCTACCACTTTTAATAATTACTTCGTAAATTTGGTACAACCAGCAAGTTATACCATAGATCCGTCGGTAGTATCGCGATACGTTCTTAATGAATCTATGTTCTTTTTTCCTACTACAGTAAGTGAAGTGATTAGCACGTTCCTAAATCTTAAAAATAGCCGATCCCAGGACATAAATGGATTGCAAATTAAACCCATCAAATATGTCATTGATATAATTGCTCCTCCTCTCACGTACAATTTTAACCTCGTCTTAACGACCAGTGTTTTCCCAAAAGAAATGCAAAAGGCAAAGGTAACGGTGCTGCACAAAGGTGGTGACAAAAACAACCTCACTAATTATAGACCAATATCAATTTTACCGGTACTGTCTAAGGGTCCTGGGAAAATAATTCATTCAAGACTAATTAACTTTCTTAACAAACACAATATTCTATCTAACTCACAATTTGGTTTTCGTAAACACAGATCAACGGAAACCGCACTGTTAACAAAAAAAGAACAAATTGTTGAAGTATTTGAGACAAAAAAACTCGTACTTGGTATATTTATTGACCTCACTAAGGCGTTTGACCACATAAACCATAAAATACTAAACCTTAAACTTCACGCTTATGGTATTAGAGGAAGCGCAGTATTATTAATTCAATCTTATTTGCAGCATCGCTCTCAATGCGTTTGTATAAACTCTTCTTTTTCTCCACTTGATACTATTACAACAGGTGTGCCCCAGGGCAGCATATTAGGCCCTCTTCTCTTCATACTTTACATTAATGACGTTTTTAACATAATGACATCAGCAAAAATAATAGCTTATGCCGATGATATGACTTTTCTTATTACTGGTACTGACCCGAATGATATGGTTTTAGAAGCAAATAGCTCTTTTAGAAATTTGCAAAGATACATGGACGCAAATTGTCCTGCAAATAAACCCTAATAAAACTAAAGCGATTTTCTTTAGACCCAGAAATACATTAATTTGTAGGCCAACATATCTTCATCTAGACAACCAGAAAATAGAAGTTGTAAGTGAAATAAAATCCTTGGGCGTTTATTTTACCGAGCACCTCACATGGGATATTCATATAAATCACACCCGTACAAAGATAAATAGAATAAATGGGCTGATAAATAAACATTGATACAGCCTACCATGCAATATTAAAAAAAAAAAAATGTTATACAATGCTCTTGTCGTTCCTCATCTAACATATTGTCATCTCGTATGGGGTACAACTACGAAACATAACATACTTAACCTCATTCGTGCACACAAAAAAAAAACAATTAGAATAATAGCAAATCTCGCATGGAATGAGAGCACTGCTAACTATTTTCAGCAGTTAAACATTCTAAATATATATTTCCTTTACAAACTCAGACTCACATGCTTTTACAGATCTGCCCTACTCGCAAACAACACCTTTATAATTGATTTTTTTAATCTAAACAAGCATCTCACAAGTCATAATACACGGCATGCAGAACCATGGTTTGTGCCGACATCTCGTACATTATATGGACATCAATCAACAAGACACAGTCTACCTCACTTACTAAACGAATTGATTCAATATCACGTCATACCTGAAGTTGTCACCAAGTCCCATATAATGTCCCTGTTTATGACTTTCACTAGCTCTGACTAACAAATATTAACCGGCACGTTTTTTGGTTGACCACTGCTTAATTTTTAATTTATGTGTGCAGTTTTGTTTTTCTTGTTTAATTATTTTTGTAAATGAGTGATTATAGAACATGTCATCACTACTCTTTCTGCCGTTTGTATCGGGGCAGGGACCTCGTCAAGTTGCTGTATGCAGCTTTTTGTCCTTGCCCCTCCGCTCCCTGGAGAGGAAATAAAGTATTATTATTTCTTATAGTGTCACAACTCAGACTGCGTTTTTTGGTCTAAACATACGTTTCGGCGGCGTCATTCGCTGAGCTGCCTCCGTAAGTTGCGGTAATTCGCTCTCCGAGTGCTCTGCGGGAAAGTAGACGCACGGGCTTTTTTTTAGAGTGTAGAGCAGCTTAAAGGGGCGATGCAACAATTTTTGTACTTTGCGCAAATACCACTTAGAACGGATCCCTGACGTTAATTACCTATGAAACACGCGTTCGTGTTTCATCCCACGCAATAGAAGTCCCAGTAACAAATTAAAGAAAAACGAGCAGCGTTCGCCCCCTCAACTCGCAGGCAGAACAAGCGGCCACGTGATCTGGAGCCGATTAAATGCCGCCAATGTTGATCATAGCCACGCGCTGGGGTTGGCAAAGCACAGGGCACGCGCTGAGTTCCAGACATTGTTATGGCTCGGCTATTGTCGTTGCAGCGATTGGACACGGGCCACTACCCGAATGCTTCTCGAGCTAGTAATTATCACGAGCCCAAATCGAGTGCCCACGCAATGCTCGGGTCCAATCTATGAACAGCGTTCAAATATCGTCATATGGGTGTACTGCATTCCCCACTTTACGTCATCAAATTTTGCAAAGGAGAGATTGAATGAAAATGATCGCTTCTGTCTCTGAAATTACACCGCAACAAAGGAGTTTCTTGGCCAGTGGCGTTGCGGGCGAGTATCCTTGAGTCCCACTAGTGCCAGTAAGCTCGTGTAAAGTGAAAAACATTCCAATTGAATATCGTTGCACCGCCCCTTTAAGAAACGCCGGGCGTGCCGAATCTCAAGCATCATATCATCACTCCGTAGCCAATGAGATTGCTTTGTTCGGCGACCAGCAAAGAACAAATCGCAAAGCAAGAAGTCCCTCGTTTCTTAAACTGTCACTGATGCATAAAGCATTTTGTATGATGTACACCGATCAGCCTAAACATTATGGGAATGAGCGCCTGAAGCGCGATTAGTGTTATTTACAATCTTCCGAGGCGGCTGGTATATAAAGGCTACTGAGGATTCAGATCGAGGGCTCCTTTTGTCGACTATGTCTGCGTGTAGTTGGAGAGGCTGCTGATTTGAATGACTTTGACAGAGCGCAGATTGCGACGTCAAGATCACTGCTGACCAGTTATTTCGTGGCTTGTCTTCCCCACCGGAACTGGAACCTTCCAACGGGACAAGGCTTCATGTCACAGGGCTAGTATTGTACTGCAGTGGATTGAAGAGCACGACAAAGTT
Organism: Ixodes persulcatus; assembly: GCA_013358835.2. Lineage (NCBI taxonomy): Eukaryota > Metazoa > Arthropoda > Arachnida > Ixodida > Ixodidae > Ixodes > Ixodes persulcatus. The sequence goes on from JABSTQ010010825.1 coordinate 727,479, forward strand.
CAGTTGATGTCCTAGCCACATAAATCGTAAGATATCAACACTATTGGGCAAATCTGGGATGTGATGAGCCGCCCATTCAGAGCTCATAAACCGTCTCCACGCAACCTACGGGAATTGCGCTACCTGTGTTTATAAATGTCGTGCAATCTTAGTCGAGACATTTATCAAGCACTTGTGGAATCCATGCAAGATGGATTCCAACTGTTCTGCGTGCCAGAGGTAGAACAACAAGCTATTATGTGGGTGGTTATAATGTTTTGGCTTTTGGGCACGTGCGACAACCTCGATCTCTGCTGCTCAGCACAACAGCGATCGAGGTTGTATCGAGCAGCAGCGATCGAGATTATAGACCTTTCCAAAAAAGGACACTTGGCAGGTTCCATTTTCAGTGTTCGTGCGTATGGCGCGTGATTTGCTCGCTTTCCGAAGCGACGAACGTGCGCGTTCTGGACTGTGATTTAACACGTGTGGACTGTGATTTTTGTAAACAGTGGAAACGTCTATAGACGCTTTCAGGCAGCTGTGCATGGGCGCCGCCATAACCGACCTTCAGTTTTTGTTCCCTCTTATTCCGTTCACTCCACTTCATCATTTCCACAGTAGGTCAGGTCATTGCCATTTTAGATTCTACCGCGTCCTTCTCCCCAGCATAGGCCCTTGTGGAGACTCGTCAACGCCCGCTTCAGTGGCTCGGCATCTCGGTAAGACAAGAGAAGGTCGGCTATGGCGACTCAATTTGGCGCGCGCTGAAAGCGTCTATACCTCCTGTGTATACAGGCGGCGTCAACTATGCCCTAAACGCTTGGCGAGATCGGTCTATTTAATGGCGTACACCTCCTGCACAGGTTTTTTGGTCATGCGCATGCGCGCGTTGACGCTTGTCTAGATGGATAGCGGGCTAAGAGACCGCGTAAATCTTGCTAAAGCTTGAAGATGCGCCATGCTTTCGCCCCCTCCTAGCACGTTTAACTGCCCATGACCCACGTCACCCTAACCGAGCAGTTGGAACTAAAGCCATTGGATCCTGGGAAAGTAGCACAAAGCTCACCGTATGGTCGCAATTTTGGTCCATGGAATGTGCAGTGAGTCCTTGATCTCTCCGATCTTTATGAGCCGATTCAAAGTCCCGGTGTCAGGCAAAACGAGCGCACATCGCAACCGCCACCACATGCGGCGTAAGTGCTTGGCGGCTTTAAAAATAATGTCTCTGCTTTAGAATACGTAAGAGGCACAATAGCATTGCAAGAGATCTGTGGGGATGAGCATGATTGATTGATAAGTTGTTTGCACACACAGTGCCAAAGGCGATTTTATTGGCGAGGAACACGTACAGTACAATGACGCTCAATAGTGACCCTTTCGAAGCTTCGAAGATCTGAAAGGACCGAAATGGCGATTACCATAGTAACAGAGACCGATCAGCCAATCACCTCGAAAGGGTTTGGTCGTCTGTGTGTTAGTATCTGGTTATGTTGGGCTAACAGGCGAGGAAGGCAATGACGCTACTTTCCCAGAATCCTGTGACTTTAGTTGGAAGCTGGAACCACTATCCAAGATATGCCCATCACGTGTGAGAAGGCGACGACTAACAAACCTATGCTGACGGCACGGAACACGAACGAGACATTCGATTTGTATTCATTCGGATGAGCAGCCAACACTTTACGTGAGTCATTAAAGTAGAGAGGAAATTGAATGCCGCCTCTGCATTCGTACATAACATGCCGCGACGAGGATAATCAACGGGGAAGGCACCCTCATCGAAGGAGAATGGCAAGGCAGTCGAGCGCAGGGAGACCTGCACTTGGACGACTGGAAGGGTTAGAGACCTCGAAGTCAGAATCGTAGCAGCAGTACGTCGAGCTACTTTGATTCTACTTGCTGGCTAATTGGATCCTGGATGACGTCCTGACGCACTCCGTTTTCTGCAGCGTATGTTGATCCTCTACGTAACCCTCCTTCGAACTCTTGTTTTCCAAAAACGCCAGGTGAAGTGCTTTTATAAGAATTGTTACAATTTTTTTACGAATATATGAGTAATTGTTAATCGATTCACGGTCGTATACGCTAAAAGCGGAGTATCGTCTTAACTTGAGTCAGAGAGGTTGTCCAACTTCGTATAAATTGAATTCCTATTTGTGTGAAAGTAAACACTAGTGCGGCAGCTCAGTACTTGAGCTAAGGACAATGCGTCGTTTAAGATTAGCCAAGCATAAATTGATCGAATTAAAATTACTCTCTGGACGTAGCCGCCTCGGTGGCTCCGAGGCGAGAGCGCTGGCCTACGGATCCCCATGTGGCGGGTTCAAATCCCGGCCGAGCTGCCCGCAATCTGACGGAGGCTTATTGCGGAGAAGGCGCCGTGTAACCGAGCTTTCGGTTGCACGTCAAAAGATCCCCAGGTGGTCCAAATTAATCCTCAGTCCTCCGCTGGGGCGTGCCAGATGCCCGTCGTTGGTTTAATTGGCACGTAAAACCCCCAAATTTGACTTTTTCTCTGGACGTATTCGCAACGTAAACTGACAGTTCTTGGAGGTGTCAATTTCATCATACTGTCGCGGGTGGTGACCAGAAGAGCAATAAATATTCTGGAATAAATCGAACTTGTGCCCAAACAAATTAAGAATAATAACTGGCGTCGTTCGGACTATGCACCGCGCAAGCGACCTTCCAGAGCGTTATGGACAGCGCACCTTCAGGCTGGAAATGGCAGAGCTGTCTCGTCTACTTCGACGACGTCGTAGTGTTCGCAAGCGACTTCGACGAGCACCTAAGACGACTTCGCGCCGTGCTACACGCTGTCAAGACTGCTGGGCTGACACTGAAGACGTCGAAAATGGCGAGTTGAAATTCCTTGGCCACGTCGTAAGTGCTCAGGGTGTAGGCCTTGACCCTGCGAAGACCTCTCCTGTTGCTGAATTTCCGAAGCCATCATACAAAACGGCCGTACAAAGATTTCTTGGGCTGTGCGCATATTACAGACGGTTTGTTCGCGATTTTGCGAAGATCTCTGCACCGCTCACGCTTCAACAGAAGGGAACACGAGCTACCTTTGCTGGAGGGAGAGGGAAGTGTGGAAACCCTGGTTTGGAGGAACTGGTTCTGAGCACTGGCGACCACTACTATGCAAGAAATTTATCAGCTAGCCGAATCACCACTGAAACCCCAAGAAATAAAAAAGCAAAAACAAAGTTCCAAATGTTTTTGTGTTGATATTCGGCAGGAACGAGGAATCCCAGGAGTACCCCCAAAGTAAATCAGAATTCAAAACCAAGTGCCTCAAGCCTCGAGCTGTCCCTTTGGCATTTCAGTCAAGGGTGGAGGACGCCAGCACACGACTCGTGCGATGAAGAATTTTGATTTCATTGCGAAATTCTGCATGACCCCAAAGCTAGTCGGTGCGGCCGTGGGGAAGTCAAACAGCATAATACGGTTATGTGGTAAATATAAGTGCACCATTTATGAAGTCCTTAAATGGTAATTAAGCATATCGACAAACACACGCAGAGAAGTAAACTGGCAGGTCGCCGGTGGTTTTTCAAGTTACCTCAAGCAAGCCTATGAACCGCTCGCTGTTGATGAACAAACTTCCAACATTCTGACTTTGGCTACTTATAATGGAGTGTTCAAGGTAACAGGTCTGCAGTTTCGTGTCGCTACCGTGGTATTCATTTGCTAACGTCACACGGGGCAGTTACTAGTTGAACTTCCAGGGTTTTAACGCTCAAGTCAGGGCTGTTCTACAAAAGGTCTATGGGGATGGGCTACGCCTGATCCGAAAGCAATTGTACCTGAGAAATGCAAGAAGTTAGGTTCATGAAATAAAGTGAACCAGGATTGTGTAAGTTGGCATAACTTAACCTGAGACCTACCCTGTCTTAGGTTCAGTTATGTCAACCTTTCACCAGCTCGCCTACGCGCTTACCCTTAACCAAAATAAAGGAATACACAAGGCACATGTACCAAAGGACAAGGGACAGCTTCGGTCCTCCTTTGATAATCATCTTCCACGTTGAGCTTCGAGTATTCTGGAACCCCTTAACCAACTTATGCGAAACGGAGTAAAATCCAGTTGGGAAGCCCCAGAAGCTGAACCTTTCAATGAGGCCAAAGACGGTTTCCAGTCGGTTAGAATTTTGTGACACCATGACCCTAACCAACCGTTGGTGCTCGTCTGCGGCGCATCTCCCAGGGAAAAAGGTTGAGTCACATGGACGACGAAGGTCAGGAGCGACCTTCGTCTTATGACTCATGCTCACTCTCGAGGACGGAAAGAAACTACTCTCGGGCGGATAGGGAAGCCCTAACTATAGTTTTTGGAACCATAAAGTTCCATCACTACATCTGCGAAAGAAACTGGGCCGGCTTGCTAGAACACCGTCTCAGCTGAGACTGAGTGAAAGAAAGCGCCACAAAGGCTGGGGCGCACGAGCGTCTTGAAACGCGGTTTGAGCCCCGCTGAGCTTGAGCGCTGGCTTTGGCAGCGCTTTATTTCACCCAGTCTCAGCTGAGACGTTGTTTCTAGCAAGCCGGCCCTGCATGGTATCACCGAGAGTCATTTGAAGGTGTCAAATGTTGACCGCTTACAGCTACGAGTTGCTGTGCCATTTATGTCGACAAATGGGGAATGCCGATGGTCTCGGCCGACTTTCATTACCCTCGCACAGCTTCGACTAGTCCCATCTTCCAATAGGCGCAGCCATAAGACAACGAAGTGTGTCGTCTACTCGCTGCACCTTTTGGGAGTTGTCGCCAAAAGTTAGATCCATTGCTAGCTCGATCGTCTGCGAACACGTCCGCCGTATGACACTGGCAAGTTCGTGGGTCTTATTATTTGCAAGAAAACAACGCCTTAAAATTTCAAAGTTAAAACGCTCCACCTCAATGCACATTCCGTGAAAGTTTGAACGTTCTGTGTTCAGGCGCCAATTTTTCTCGGCTCGTTTAACAGCGTAAAGTTCCCTGTGGTCACAGTATATAATAGGAGTTCCGTGACCCCTATATGTGGAAAGATTCTTAAAGGCGGAAACACTGAGCAGGAAGATTTCTCCTGGTTAACGTCACAATAAGGGTCTGGTACAGTTTCACAGCGAAATGAATCTATGGATGGTTCAGCGCAGGAAGAGGACGTCCAAAGGTATGGAGGTATTCATTGGAGTCCATAGCTGAGACTGCCGCTGCTGATCGCGAGCTGACGGAGAGATTCCATAGTGTTTTTGCAACGGGCATTCCTTATCATCTAGATTGTCGATCATTTATAAAGGTGAGCTCGTTCTGATCATTCACAGTGAACAACTCACTCAGAAATAGCGTCCAATGCATACTGGCGGCCATAGCTTAATGTGTAGCTGCTCCGCGCGTGCTGACGGCGACCTTCTACGGTGCTTTTGCAACATGCAATCCACGCCATCAAGACTGCCTGTCTTGGGAACCTATGAGTGTGAACTGGTTCTGAGAATGCCCAATGAACAGTACGCTCAAATATTGCGTTTAGTGAATACATCCTATAGGGATTCGCCCACCATGAAACACAGCCAAGTTGGGCTAATTAGGAAGAACATGGCGGACCGCGCGCTAGCAGACAACAAGAGAGAGGGGAGGAGGGCGAGAGAAGAAGACTTGTCGCTACTTCGCATAGCGTTATCTAGGGACGTTAGTCATGCTCGCATTTAAAGGTACACTGTAGTAAAAGGGTGTATAGCAACAATTGCCGTGAGTTTTGTGTCAACAGCCCTTTCAACGAGATCACGTCAAGCACCGCAGTACAGGGTGTCACAAAAGAAAATTTACACGGTCTTTTTTACCGCAAAAATAAACTAGGCATCTCCGAACGCTCATTCTCCGCCCAAAGGTAGCGCTAGAGGTCACAACCAGATGCCAAAGTTTCAGCCCGATCCGATAACTTAATCAAAAGTTATAAGTGATTTTCTGAAAATTTCAATGGGAAAATGGCGGCCAACGCAGTTTTCGAAAACATGGGGCTCTATGGCACCAGAAACCGAAAACGGGCAAAAATGGGCTCCATTTTCCCATTGAAATTTTCAGAAAATCACTTATAACTTTTGATTTATCGGATCGGGCTGAAACTTTGGCATCTGGTTGTGACCTCTAGCTCTACCTTTGGGCGGAGAATGAGCGTTCGGCGATGCCTAGTTTATTTTTGCGGTAAAAAAGACCGTGTAAATTTTCTTTTGTGACACCCTGTACTTTCTAATCATATGGCAGGATAGGAACCCTTTTGGGCGTCAGTGACGATTCCAAAACAGAAGATTGTACTGGCGCTGCTATAACCACATGTTCAAACAAACTTATTCCGATGGCACGAAACATGAACCAGTTGTTCGATATGTATCTGTTCGAATGAGCAGCCACCATTTCACTTGTGTCATTAAAGTAGCGTTTGTTCATTGTATACCCTCTGCCATCGTATATATAACGCTTGCGACCTTTCTTTTTTTAAGTAATCTCAACGGCTCATTCAAGACATTTCAAGCGGTGACCTGTCTATTTAAGGACTTTAGCTTACCAGGGCGTTGGATTTCATACTTGCTGTCATCGGTTTCTTCCAGAGCAAGCGCATTGGCGCGCGCCTCTGGAATCAAGCCGAAGCTACAAGCACGAGCACGTGGTCAGCCATCAAGCCATCAGCACGCGCTCAGCATTCGCGCACACAGCTATGGCCGCCAGTGAATAGTTCCTATTAGCCCCGAGAGCGAACACAAGCCGCTGTGGTCGGCCTTCCACGATTGGCCTATTAGCGGCGAGAAGTTTTGGTGGCGCCCTCCTGTGGTTCCCGCTTTCGGTCGTGCACGGGGCTAATACTTCGTCTCACCCTAGCATGGACTAACCGCGAAGGCTGAGCTAGCGCGAGCGGCCAGCCTTGACTGCCTTGACTAGAGCACTTGCTGCACGAGCGCTCGTGCAGCCGCCGTGGCTTCATTCAAAGCGACTAGCTCGCGCTTTTAGCAAGCGCGGCTAACAATAGTCCATGCTAAGGTGAGACGAAGTATAGAGTCACTAAATAAAGCCACCGTTACTAGATCAACTCAGTTATGGAACTTCCCATAGACGCTGTACATTGGAGGGGGTCCGAAACCGTGTCCGATTTTTTTGCAGCTAGGTGGCGCTGCCGGCGCATTAATCCACGCGTTTTCGCCTGCTACTGCTCCGCGGCTGCTTTTGAGTCCCGACTCCTCTCGAGGTTCAACATGGTTTTGGGTTAGTTTTTGCCCTTTCGCCAGTAAAAAGTAAAAATGTGACTACCAACAGCAGCAGAAACAATTTGAAAGTTGTCTGCTGCTGTTATCCGTAAGAAAAGCCAGAACCGCGCCGTCAATGATGATGATAGCGAGTATTAATGCGGAGCGCACGCCCTCTAACAGGCGCCACGCAAAGGGACCCCCCTCCGGAGCGGAGTTCCAGAACTGAGTTGTTCTAATAACGTTGAATAAAGCTACGCTTTCAGAGTACCGCATTCCTTTTCTTTGGCACTTTGCCGACAATACAGTCGCTCTATTCAACAATATTCTGGTTCGCTGCGGCGGCATTGGACAGCGGCAGTCACGTGAGTCGCTATCATCATCATCGCGTTTTTTCAACGCCACCATCTTGGGTCCAGCGATCCGCTGCCTGCTGCTGTTTTACTGTTTACTGCGCGCGCACGCCGAAGTCCGTCGCTCAGCACGCACTTTTTCCTTCTTATGACGAGATACGAACAACACGACCTTTATTCGCTGCCACAGCTGCGGCTACGGCAGCTGGCGCAGGCGACGGCTACAGCTCGGATTGGCTTAGCTACAGGCACCCCTCCATCTGCGCCGCGGACCCAAGATGGCGGCGCCTGACGCGCTTCAGGCGCGTAGTTTGGGAGTTTCGGTACTCTGAAAGCGTAGCTTTATTTAGTGACTCTAGATTGGCCGAACGCTGACTATGACGTCGGAAAGGGGATTTATCATCGACGGAAATAAGAGGAATGAAAGAACTTAATTTTCACGGTGTTGGCAGTGTTCCTTTGAGAGCGCAATGATTTCAAGCTTCCACCATGCTAATAACAAACACCATCGAACTTGTTGTTTGCAAGGTAATGACGTCACAATGGGGAACCACAGGAGGGCGCCACCAAAACATCTCGCCGTTAATACTACTCTCAAAGCACTATACACCACTCTCAAAGCACCCCTTTACTGAATAAACTATTAGCTGAGTTTGAGACTTTGTCATCCTGTGACCTTTTTCTTTCTCTTCCATGGTTGATGTTTCCTAGATTTCTCGCCCCAGTCTAGGGTAATTCAACAAATGAAAGGAAAGTCACCTTTGCGATTAATGGTCCTGATCCATTCGTCCCGGATCGTGGTGGTGGGGAATTCGTGGAAGCTAACACACGCTGCTTTTCCCCGTTCTGATTTACAACACGGTATGCAACCGTAAACAATCGCGTTAACATCTAGATGTTTGCTTGAATCAGTCGGACACGATTAAAACTATAAAGATATTGCATACTAGTGCCCAAAAATGCTTAAAGACCACAGAAACTCAGTTAGTGCTGTCAATAAACGTGGGCCGCTGGCTTGGTGAATGGAATACGCCCACGCGACCTTCGTGAACCCTTCTTGTATGAATAGTTTGAAACCTGACCTCTATTTTGGGGTAGGAAGAAGGCCAGTCTTTCCCCTCGTCGCACCTAGCTTGTTTTCAGATGCAGCGGTGACGAACGCTCTCGTCGAAAAGGGACACGCTCCTCAATTCAATCTCCTTTTTTGTGTTATAGAGCTCAAATAAACGCCATATGGATTGCCTTCGCAACATTGGGACGTACACGTTTTTTTAGACGTCCATTTTATTCCGACATGATGGTACGCCAACACATGTCGAGTTAAAGCAGTTTTTGGGAGCGACTCAATGCCAGTCCAATCAGGGCCGGCCTTAGGGGTGGGCGACCTGGGCGCTCGCCTAGGGCGCCATCAAAAAAGAGGGCGCCGCCCTCTTTTTTTTTAATGTTTTTAATTTATTTGAACATAGTGCCCGATACGACGCTATATACTCGATCGCCGTTCGTCTTTGGAATGCGATTCTCGTCTGACAAAACTCTTGTGTTGGACCACTACTTACATGCTTATTAACAACGTGATGGCGTACCTAGTAGATAGGGGCGCATAAAAAGACGGGGGGGGGGGGGGGGTGCCACGGCCGGAGTTTGCCCAGGGCGTTTGATGGTGTAAGGCCGGCCCTGGGTCCAATCTTTCTCTGCCAAGCGTCACGTCAGCATCGAGGTCCGATTGTCTAGAGGCCCAGCGGTTCATAAAATCGGTTGTAAAAGATCGTTCCCGAAGCGGTTACCAAGAACGCGGTGCCGGTGCGGTTCCGCTCCCAGAGCGAACAGGTATTTACGTGGATCTTGCTGACGAGCTCCTTTACTTCAAACGTATCTTTCTGAGCGTTGGCTCTTCCTCGCATCCCCGAAGCCACGAAAAACGCCGCAGCGATTTGTTTACATGCGCGCCGCTTTGCAGAGCCATACGGGCCGTCTCCTTTTAGCAACGATCATAGTTGTGTTGACTTTTTAGCGATCGAGTTCGCTACCAGTTGCAGTCCACTAAGGCGGCTATCCCGTCATCAGAAAAAGGTAAGCATTCGGGCCCGTTTAAATAGACATTTCGTAGCGTGAATATTACATCGCACGTACACAATCTCTAAACCACCGCAGACAAGCGTTACCGGAAAGACCACCGGTGGCCAACTCTGCTGTTACTTTCTTCACCAAAGCCCCTCGGTACTATACGTTCAGGCCTAAGTAATATATATGAGTGACCGTACTTCGCGTTGCGGCGCTGCTCTAACGGCAGTGTTGTCGTCACGACATTCCATCGAAGCTTCACAGATATCCACGAGGTGTCCCATAAAGTCGCTAAATAAGTCACCGAAAATATCGTTAATATCGGGATGAAAACCGTTAGTCGCTCCTGCTGCTCCTCCTCGGGTTTTCGGTTATCGTTTTATTCAGTTTAAAATACGTTTTCTCGCGTTATCCTACGAATATTGGTAGCGATGAAGTCTTATCTTAGCCCTCTTCATGTTCAAGCAAAGAGATGGGCTCTAGAATTTGGTTTCCGTACCCCTTTAAAGGGGCCCTGCAATCATATTTAAGCGTCTACCTTTCTTGCGGTTTCCACATCTCTTGGGGTTCGGGCAAGCCAGCGGGCACGGAGAGAGTAACGAAATATCAGTGCGTCATATTTTAACCGGACGACGCGGAACCCTCCTCCACCTACGGGGGCGACCCGCGGTGCCGAAAGCGCGCGATATGTGAAGTCTTTGGTCCTGGCCTTACTATTGGTCAGAGCCGCTAAAAGCTTCTTTTTAGTCGAAATACAAAATATAAGTGGCGCGAACCGTTTCAAGTATTTATGAAAGTAGTTTTTGTTCAGTATTTTAGATCAGAAAAGAAACAAATGCAGTTCATAAAGTACGAAAACAAGAAATGACTCGCCGACATACCCGCCACCAAGCGGTAGAAAAGCGGAGCATACTAGAAAGGTGCGATGGGATCAGGCACCGACGAGCGGCGAGCGTAGAAAAGTCCCCGATGTACGCGGCGGCGCTGCGGTCGTATGCGGGCTCGAGGATCCGACCGGTTCCGACCGTTCCGAAGGCCTTCGGCGAGCAGGTTTGGCTTGCGGTTTGGCCGTTTGGCGGTATGACAGCGCGAAGTGGCTCCCGTTCTGAACTGATCTTTACCCCGTGTTTGCTGTCGTTTGTGGCCAATAAAGTGTCATGCCGAATTAGTGTTTAATCGCGCAGCAAATGCAATGCGAGCTGCCCTGGCCGCCCACTTCATTTAGCCTACCCAGCATATGCTTTAGTGGCGCCCTCTCGAGCCGTCGACACGAAGTGCAGCAGCCGTGAGTGCTCGCTGAGCTCACTACCCCTCCTCTAGTTCACGGCCACTCAAGCGACCTAGGACGTCATGAAGGAGGTTATTTTTACAGCGGAGCTGTTAAGGGATAGTGTCCCGAGGATCGTGTCCCCCGCAAAGAAATGTCGACACAAAACTCTGGTTACCGCCGTCGCTCACAGATGGCGGTAGCTGTCCAGAGTGTTGTGTTTGCCGGTTGTCCGCTTGCCGCCGTCGCTCATAGACCGCGGCAACATTTCTTAGGGGGAAGAAGCGCGGGAACGGAATGAGCGGCGATGTGCGCAGCAGCGCGAATGGTTTTGTAACCGCCGCGAGGCCGCTATCACCTAAAGTTACACTGCGTCGAGCGCTTCAGATTTCCTTGCGAAAGAAGAGCAGATCGCTCGCCTAGAAAGCCACCGCCGAGAACAGGAGCTACAGCTCCGCTGCTCTTCCTTCTTCACCAAAGTGGAAAGGCTGAACGTTTTTGTAATTTTAGTTTGCCTATAACTTTTAAAATAAAGCGAAATTCGAGAAAAGAAAAGTTTTATTAAGTTATTACGTTCGCTCAGGTTCGGTGCAAATTAAAAACCAGTAAAAACGTCCTTGTTGGGCACCTTTAAGAAACGGACACCGAAGAGAGCGGGCGATGCCTTAATGGACCTTTTCCGAGAAGCGTTCTGCGCACGCGCGAGTGCCCGATGCCAAGCGGCGGAAGTCGGCACGAAAAATCGAGGAAATTCGGAAGGAGGCTGTGGATCAGCGAGTATATTACGTAGTTGCAGCATATATATATATATATAATATATATACATATATATACATATATATATATATATATATAAATATATATAATTATCGACTGGTATAGCGCAGGTAGGTCACTTCCTCGATTTTTCAGCCACCGCCTGATGCCGTCGGTATGTGGAAAAGGTCCATTACACAATGTACGCGTTCGAAATTGTAAAGCACTTTCCATACAGGATTCAGTCCGATTGTCATCGCGTACCGCTACTTTCGTTTACAAGGCTAACAAGGCTAAATAGTTCAGAGCACAGTGTGATTCAGGGGTTTCACTGTGTCCGCCGTTCTCGCACATCCGACGACGCTTTTTCGATCGGGAACGACTGCCGGTGAGTGCGACTAGCACACGATTATAAATGCATAGCACGCACATTAAGTCATTCTTAATTCTAATTGACCCTATTTTTGGTGCGTCATCGAGCTTCCAGCTTTTGCCGGCACCCCGACACCACGGCCCACTCCACCGGGCCCGGCTAGTTAGGTCCATAGGCCTATCAAGAATCGAGGGTAGCGCATACACGAGCACACGTACGACACACGGCAAGAACGACAGGTCACGGAACTGGGCGGAGCCGATCGGAACCGTCGGAACGACGCGTCGCAAGCTCGGTCGGAAGCATGCGTTTCGGATCATTATTTGCGGCGAGCCGGAGCAGCGATCGGACATCAGATCGGACGTCCGACGTCCGACCGACGTCCGACGTCGGACATGCGCAACCGAAAAAATCTGCCTGGTCCTGGTATCGAACCTGGGACTTCTGTTGAGTGAAGTGGTGAGTAAAGAGCCGGGGCAGCTTGCTGGGGTGACTGTCGCCGGCTTGGTCGCCGGTGTCACTTCTGAAAATGGTTTCGCTTTGGCGATGTGAATGATCTAAAAAATTAATCTAGTCTTGTTTTTATGCAATGCTACTGTGCAGTAATACTAACGTTGAGTGCGTTGAGTAATACTGACACAGCCTAGTGTGAATTTTATTTTAAATATGGCGCCATTTCACGCAGTTTTTTTTAATTGTAAATGACTTCAAACATTTCGAAAAATACCGGTTGTACTTGATTTTTGAACCTAGTAAATTTTACTTTAATAATTACTTGAATGCAATACATAATATATTATTTACAATTACGCTTACTACACTTCGGCCGCGCCATTCTCTCTTTCAGGCAGTATCCGCCGGAAACCCTGAAAACCGCGGAAATTTCTGGCGGCAGTTTTAGTTACGCAACGTTGGCTTTAGCGCTTCTCTTTTTTCCAAAGAGGTAGCAGATTGATTCAACCGATCGACAGAATAACATTGAATACTGCCTTATTGAGGGTCTCAAACTGTCCCAATTCGTTCCTGCCGACAGGACACCAGTCCAGAAGACAACAAAACAAGTCTTTCCAGCCGTATCCAACAAATGCACGCTGCTCCCATCTTGCGTCCCGCTGTAAAAACATAGAGCTAGTGTCCCGAACTACTTAGATAAATCGAACATGCGCCGTCGTGTCACTGAAGTTCAGGTCTCTGACAAGGAACCGAATCCCGTGCGGGTTGTGTTGCTCCCAAGTAAGTCTGTATCGCCAGCATTCTTGGTCAGTGGTCTCCATGTTGATCACCTAGCACTACCTAGCACCATGACAGCACGACTCAGAAAAAGAGCAAGCAGTGCTCGCCGTGGTGATATTTATATAAAGACAGGGGAAGCAAATTGGCTTAGAAGGGAGAGGGAGGAGTCATTATTTTGGATTCTAAGTCTAGGTGGCGCAAACTACCGCACGTTATAAAAGGTGTAGCCATAGCACCCATCCATCCATGGTTGGGGGTTTTCTCCTCTCCACTCACCTTCTCTCGAGCATTCGCTTTGCTAAAGTGGAAAGAGTGGAGGGCTGTGGGAGGAGCTTGTCCTGCTATTCTTTGCCTGCAACAGATTATGAGGAAAGTTCTCAGCCTGTGCATCTCTCTAGGAGATTGATGCAATCACACTTTATTGACAAGTGTGCATTTGTTTGTTGCCTGTCGGTAACTGCGAGATTTTACGGTGGTGTCCAATAAGGCATTTGTGCAATTCCTGTGGACAGCGTTGGTTGTTTTTGTTTGTGCTTTAGTACATCTTATCTCTGTTGGATGCAAGCAATTATTGCTACTTTTTTTTTTTTTTTTAGAAATAATCAGATGTGGTTTACTCCCAAGATCTAAACTAATTATGGAAGGCAAGATATGCTCTGTCTTTTTTCTTGCACAACTACGTTCGCCAACTCCGCTTCCTAAAACGACGCCCCCATTTACTCACGCATCGTTCAGCGTCGAGAGCAAAGTTCATTTCACATAATGGTTTTTGTTAAGATTAATGCTGATTGTTTCAATAATTTCTTTTATTTAGTCAGGATGGTGTTGCAGTTTTTCCGTCTTATTAATGCCCATATTGAACGGCCCTCTCCACGTCACAGAAAGCTTGGTGCCAGAGGAGGACGAGAAACGGCATGCTGCGGTATCGCTGCCTCATCCAAAAACAGGTGACCAATCTAACAAGCAAGGAACCGTAACTTGTGAAGCATTGTTTCGACCGTGGATGGTATAATTGTGGGACGGTGGAATCTTTCAGGTGCACCCGCACTCTTCGTCAGAAGCGATGCGGGGCAATATTTTGAGATGACGAAGTTCAAGGAGAAGTTTAGGTCGTGGTTTCTTGGTGACACCGTCGAGTCCGGTGGGTACCGCTTCCCCTACATTCAACGTTTTTCTATTCCTGCTCATCCAAGGATCTTGCGTTTACTGCTCTAGTGTTTCAGACTGCTAGGTTCCGCACAGAATGCCCTAATAATTGGCTTTATATTTTTATGAATCCCGTTTGTTTTACATACTTTAAGGTTTCTAGAAATCCATGTATTGTTCACAGGGAGCCTCCTGAAAAGGAATGTCGCAAAGAAAGAACCTAGTGGGAAAGAACTAGAGGATCACGTTTAATCTGTGCCAGTAGCCAGTGCACCAATCACCGGATATCTCTCCAAGGCCGCAGGGACCCTGCTCATTCATGCCAGCTTGGAGAGCTACCCAATACTGCTGACGCACCCTCAGCACAGGCCAACAGTGATTTGGGAATTTCTAGAGTGCAAATTGGAGTAGGTGACAAAGTAAAATACTGCTTTAATGCACCTGTAATTATATAAATCTATACATGGTGATCAAAAACAGTGCAAAACACAAGGACAAAAAGGGACATACAGAACAGTGCTTGCCCTGTCGTGTATGTTCCTCTTTTGCCGTTGTCTTTTGCGCTGTTTTTGTTTACCTTGTATAACAAATACCATCTATCTCAGCTTTCAACTTTATTATGTAAATCTAGTATATTCAACACTGGGCCTCAGCCTAGTTCTCGTTCTGAGTGAAGTTAACATAACTTTAGACACCAGATGGTTCGAGCTCTCGAAATATCTGAAGCTTGATTACTTTAAAACAGATTACCTGTTGTGATACAGCTTCGTCCTCTGTCAAAATGTTATGTAGGGAAAGGCATGTATCAGTGTGCAGTACAGAAATGCTGTGTTAACTCACTACATCTTGCAGATGGTTCGTTGTACATTGTGACACCAATGGATCCATTGTTTTTTGCATTGTCACTTATGCAAAAGGTAGGCAACCTTTTACTATTTTCACAGTGTAGTCACACGAACAACCCATAAGTAGTTGTCATGTAGCAGGTTTTTTTCACATGCTTCCGCTGCATCCATGTACACCCTTCAGTTTATTTAACTATATCACGCAAACACGGACCGGCTGGAAGATCAGCGCCTTATCGCAGCGTGAGACAGCAGGTCAGCGAGACTATGCGCATGTGGCAGAAAGCACACGCCCAGCCTCACTGGCTTGCTGTTTCACGCCGGGATAAGGCGCTGATCTACCAGCTGGTCGGCATTCGTGCGATATTGTTGAAAAATCTGGAGGCTGTACATGCTAGAGCACTGCATGGGCCTACATTTTTAGGCCCGCCCCGGGCCGGCTGTTCTTAGTCTTATCCGATTCGGACCTGACCCGGTGGGATGCCTACCTGATCAGCCTGCCCCGGGCCCTGCCCGGTGAGAGGCCAAGGCGTACGCCTCATTTCTTAAATTCAAAGCTGCCCTGGGAAGGTGTTGGTGCATTCGGTTCGTTTACAAATTTGTATGAAAGGCGCTGTCATATCGCAGTCACGTGGTGAACCTTCGAAAGCTTACACAGATATAAAAGACATAGCTTATCTTTGGTATCTTTGGGCGTGTTTTCTTTCTTCAAGAGTTCGAAAAGGAAAGGGAAAGACAATCATACTGTCCCAACACTGTCCCCCATGAATGGATTGCCCTAATTTTCTTGCCTGCTGGCAGCTGTCCCACTACGTTGACTGAATCCCCAGGATTGTTTTCTGTATCTTCTTGTGTGCTTTCTTTGTCCAAGACAACTTTCTTTTTTAAAAAAAGAAAATTAGTGGCGTCATAGCCAGTTTGCACTTCCGCTTTTTCCTTTCTTTCAAATCTAAACAATCAATGTGTTAGTGTTTTTTTTTCAACGTTTTGCAAGGTGTGCTACTCCATAGCCCGAGCCCAGCTCAGGCCTGGAAACAATCCGCGTTACCCGGCCCAGGCCCGGCCCAGGCCCAGGCCCGGGAACAATCTGTGCTACCCGGCCCGGGCCAAGCCCGCGGGCCAGGTTGGGCGCAGGCTTTCGGGTTGGCCCGGCCCGGTGCAGCGCTCTAGTACATGCATATTTTTTGCTGGATGAGCTTAGATGAATATAACAATGCCTGTATAAATTCTGACTACGACTTGTATTGAAATTTTGCTTCCGGAGCCGATGGTATAATACGGTGGCGGGAAAATGACTTTCTCGCAAATTTGGATGGTGCATAAAACTGAGGCATACCTCTTCGGGTTGCAGAGCAACAAGTACCGTCCATTGGAAGATTTTGCCGAGGGCAACGAGTTCCCCACGTTATCAAATGTGCTGAAGGGGTGTGAAGAATGCGTCCAGCACATCGCAGATGTGAAAGGTATGTTTACCATTCTTCGAGGATCCCAAATGTTCACGAACGGTTGTATGTTGAGAAACATTTCGGCACCCTCGCAACCCCTAAATGTTTACGTTGGCATAAGCGTGTAAACCAGGGGTTCCTATACCTATCAATCTAAAGGGATGCCTAACTTTCTTCGTTGATAGCCCCCTCCTAGTCTCAGCATCAATGCAGAATTGTATATACCTTGTAAACAACAATGTTTACACTAAGGAATGTTTGGCAGCTATTTACGCATTAATGAAGAACTTAAATCTTCCGAAATAGTGCTTAATCTGGAAGAACACTTTCCATACTTGGGGGCAGAGACAGCCGAGGAAATATGGCAACTCGGGAAAACCCCTGAGTTTCTAGGAACCCATGTAGTAGACAACAATTTGGGCTGTTCGCACATTTCAATAACCTTGTTTTCCACATGCCACTAATGGTGGAGTTGCCTGGTTGAAATTCGGTGATGGCCATTTTTCCCTTGTTTGACCTGATAGAGGCTCATTGCAGAACCGAGATTTCGCTTGCACATCGTGAGGTCCTCAAGTGGTTGAAACTAATTCTGAGCCCTCCGCTGAGGCATGCCAGATGCCCTTGTTAGCTTGGCACGTAAAACCCCCAGATTTGACCTTGTCCGTGTCTGAACTGCGACAGGTGCCCGTTTTAGTGTATGTAGATTTTGGAGTCTGATGTAGGCATGCCATTGGCTACGTACATTCCGTTGATCAGCCTGCCAAATGCTTGTTTCGCACATCTTTTTTTTACTTTCTCCCGGAAGTTTTGGGAGACGACAAAGTTTACCGTCACAACGAAGCCAAGGCCCTCATCTGGCTGGAAAAGAAGGTGGCTGCGGTGTCGGAAGTCCTCAAGGCACGGGACGTCACCGTGGGGGCCTCCTGCAGGAGCTCCGCCTTGGTCAGGAGCAAGAAGGACAGCCGCCCCACCGAACGTGAGTGCGGTCACTCCCAGAAGATGCGGCACACAACGCAATCACCCGAACGCTCGTACAATGGGATGTGATACAAGTGTGTCTGGCATATTAGCTCTTACGGCTCGAGGATATCTGCGGAGATTTTGAAACTCTATTGGCTTTCTAAATAGTCGATTACTGTCTTCGAGCGAGCTATTGGGTGGTTATATGTAGAAAGTCAAGCGAAACTCTTGCTGTATAGAGTCGTCTTTAGTATAGTATGTGCTTTGCTTTGCCCATATCGACGAAGCAAAGCTAAGCCTTGCAATGGTTGGTTGTCGCGGTCTTATTAAAAAAGAGGACACAAACAATGCCAGCGAGTGTGGGGAAAGAGTTGGCTGGTGGCAAACCAAGTCATTCACTCAGAGTTAAAGGACGCTAACAGGGCATTTATGCTCGCCGAGGTTTTTATTTGTAGATGACATATGAGTGCCCAACTACCCAGAACACAATTTGCGGCTCGAAATTTGTTTTCCTTCCGCCCGAAAACCGCCTATTGAGAACTGCCCGGTTTGAGTCACACTCACTCTCTTCTCCGTGGTCATGTGCCGTTTTCTGTGGTTTAGACACAACATATGATCATAGTCGTGGGTCATCGACGAATGGCGCACCGGAATATGATACCCATTTTTTGTGGCTACTAAAAAGCCGCAAATAGGTTGATTGAAGAAAAAGATAGTTACACAGCCACGTGACTTCCGCCAACTCTCTCCATGTCTATATTTCTTCTTCCTCCCCAGTCCAGTTTTGGTTTCGGTTTGGAGCAGTTGCATTTTTTTTTCTTTATTAAAAATATACGTGATGCTGTAGCAAAATATTGATTGGGTAGTCTTCTGAAGCCATAATGGATCGCCTGGTAGAAAATGAAACAAAAATTTGGGGGGGGGGGGGGGCTGTCAGTGTCCCTTTAAGCTCCTCCATATGGAAAAGTAGCACAATTTGCCACTGCACATTCTTTTTTCCTCTTCCAGCCTTTTCCTCCCCAGGCTGCACACTACCATTTTTTAGCAGGAATGCCCGTGAGGAAAGAAGTTTTGAACAGTGGTCGGCGTTACTCTTCTGTATACAGGGGCTACAACTGTGAATGAATGTGACAGCTTCAATTGCGTGATACTTGTGTGTTTTCTTTTCAGAGGACTATGTTGCGACTGCCTACTCCATTGTAGCCGACTACATCTTGCCCGAGTTGAGTGCTCAGCTCAAGTCATGCCTAAAGTGAGCGGGATTTAATCGGGTGTCTGGGGGAATAGTTGAAACCCAATACATTTCTGCTTTAAGCTTGCCACAGTCAATCTTGCGCACTTTAATTTCAAAAAAGAAGTTCTGTGCTCTGTTTCACCTCACAATGTGCTACCATAATGGAAGTTATGAGCCATGTTAATCGATCCAGTGCTTCACACATGCCATGGGACTTCACGCGCCGCGTGTCGGTCTTCCCATCCGAAAGGTCACAGGACACACTTCAAGCTATGGGTTGGCTCCAGTGGTTCATAGCATCTGTTGTGGTACATCATAAGGTTAGATGGAGTATACCTATTGCATTTGCTGGTGCTTGGAGAGTATAATTTATTTAAGTTGTTTAGATTACTTGATTATATGACCTGAAAGGCTACTACTAATACTGTTGCAGCAGACCTGAAACTTTTTCCCCTCTCTCTTTGCTTATATGTGTTTGTACAACTGTCAGCCTTTGAGGGCGCGCAAATAACCTTATGCTGAAAAAGTATTCACCTGCTTCTTTCCGAAAAGGCTGGATTTGAAGACTGAAAGTATCGTTGAAAAGACACCAGAAGCACCACCAGCAAAAGTAAGGGTCCTTGCCGCTTTGTGTTCTACTGTCTCCTTCTCTGCATTGCAATGAATTAGGCATGTGCGAATGGTGGATTTTGAATTCGAAATGAATGGTGGTTTTGTCCAAATATTTTCGAATTGAATGTCGAATAGTTTCTACAAGCCTTTCACTACTACAAGATGCCTAAGCGAAAACCCAGCTGAACTTGTGAAGGTTGTCATCAAGCTTCCATTTGTCCATTTTTTTAGATAAGCTAATTTTAATCTAACTATATTTATTGAATGTGGCCTCCGAAAGTATAAAGCCTACATTGGAATGGCAAGTAAACAAAGATTCAATATAAAATTAAACCTATAGAAATGCACAACTATGCCCAATCAACAAGATTTATAAACATTCTTGCTATAAGCAAATGTCTTTTCTTAATCGCATATGATTAATACAGGTTGTCAAAGCATGTCTGCTTAACATATACTCGTGCATGCCAGCTTAATTTTGAAAATTTCGCTGTGATGTAGATATTAATATTCATAAAGTTTTTGTTCCTTCTTAAATACATCAGGCGTGTGCGTGCACCATCCCACCTTTGAAAGGAGCTTTCCTCCTAAGCACGCTGCTGCCATATTTGTACTTTCCGAAGTGTTGAGCGCACTTCTTACCAAGCACCGGTGTACTGCGGAGAGGCCACACTCACGAAAGCGAGCTCCGCGGCCGTTGCTTTCCCGCAGTGCACCGGTGCTCGGTAATAGCCATTGACACGACGGACTGATCCACAAATGGATTGATCACATGATGACATGTCCGCGGTTTGTCCGTCTCCCAAGCGCATTCACACGAAGGAGACGACGAGCGGACGCCAGCGAGGACGAACCGAATCTGTTCGCCACCCCACAGTGCCGCAAAACTGCAACATCGCACCGTGGCACCACTGTTCAAAAGAGAAATCAATGTTTGCTACCGCGATAAAGAATCATACGCTGATGTTACGTACAGATCGAGACAAAACACCGTGATAAACTTCGCACGAAGCACCACAAGCTTTTGACACAAGCATGGTCTTGCTCGAGAAGGATTCGGCGTAGAAGCGACGAAGTTATGGGCTTGCAGAGGGTCATTTGGAGATGCCTTCACGCAATCGGTGCTCGTGCACTACACCATAGCCACAGGAAGGGTCTTGCTCGGTGAAAGCCTGATCGGACGTGCAAGAATTATTGTGGCGTGCTAGACGGGTTTTGACGGGAACTTCTTGACATGGACCCGGAGGAGTAATGGAACCTGCGTTGCGTCAGCCGGACAATGTTTCCGCAGTTTCGTTCATGCGTGGAACCAAGAATCGCGCGACAAAATGAACCAGCAAATGTATAAAACACAACGATGAGCCGTTTTTGTTTTATTCGTCAGAAAACCAAAAAAACATTGTACCGTTGCCAGACTAAACGCTTTTTAAGTCAATCTCCCGCCAAAAATCTGAGTAAAAAGGCGCTCAACTTTATCAGTTCATGCGTCTGCGGACGAGGCGTGAATCGCAGGAATTGGTGACGTGCCGGTGACGTGGTACACGGTCTGCGGACGAAAATTTCAATTCAGTCTGTTGTGTGAATTGGCTATAAGAAGTGCGCTGAATGGGGCTAACCTGCTGTGGTGAACACTTCGAAAAATATGAATATATCACAGTTCATCTCGAAGCGAATATTGAATAGCATATTATTCGAAACTACTATTCAAAAATTCGAATATTTGTACAACATTACAGTAAGGCTATCATTCTCTGCAATATGTTAACCTCATTATTTTGTTAATTCAACCTCTATTGCATAAGATATAGTAGATACTGCTATGTCTTATACATAAAGGGCACATACAGTATAGGTAGTTGAATTAATGTTTCAAAGGCCATTGCTGATAACATAGTGCCTTGGTTTTTTGCTGTTTTTCCTAAAAAGGAATTGGGACTTAAAAGGACAATGAGGGGAATTTCGGATGTCTTTTTGGCGGGATCCGGTCAAAATGGTCCCGGTCAAAATGGTCCCGGACAAAATGGTCCCGGACAGAATGGTCCCAACTGCCATTCCGGACAAAATGGTCCCAGCGTGGCATTATTTATTTGCTGTTGGCAGGTTTTGTTTTGTATTTTCTACTCTTGATGGATATTAGCAGCGGCATGTAACTCTGTGCACACAGTACGTGCAAGGACTCCGTCCCTTGAACGACTTTTTGGGGGGTGTGGGTCATATGAATACTTTTTCGTATTAGGCCTTCGCGTCAGCAGCGTCGACTTTTTGTCTCTTAAGTGGTCTATGTAATAAATACGACCGTATTGCGAAATAAATTTTTGATTTCTTTAATATACAATGTTCAGAGAGAACGATGCTGTTCCTGAAAAATAAAACACGGTGGTACGACAGGTTCATTTAAAAAAACCACGTCAAGAACCTGCAGTATGTGTATGATAATGATTTTCATTCCGAATATCGTTATGAAGCTCGATAGCGCTAATTTGAAAACAGGTTCTGGCGATAGGAAGATGTTGATTACACACGTGGAATATATCGGTAGAAATCGAGAACCTTTGAGAAATAGAGCTACATGGTATAGATAGAAGGGATTTAAAATTTGTTTCAAATGATTATAATAAAAATGTTGATATTATCCTTGAACGTGTGTCAAAATAAAAGTACCAAACAATTTTGTTCTATTAAGAGCGCTCAAAATATTGATAAATTCACCTGGGACCATTTTGTCCGGGTTGGCACTTGGACCTTTTTGTCCGGGACCATTTTGTCTGGGACCGTTTTGTCCGGGACCATTCTGACCGGGACCATTTTGTCCTACACCCCTTTTTGGCAATTGAACTAGGTTCCAGGCATGTCCCAGGCAACGTTACCCAAATTTCAGCCGAAACCGGCGCTTGTGTGCCACGCAAATCAATTATACAGTCGCGGTAATAATCATACCAGGATAGATTGCAGCAATGCCCCGAGAGTTGCGGGAGAAGCCAGGAAAAACTGAGTTTGCGTGACGTTGCGGGGCCTAGAAGCACGACGTCACAAGAGACGCATCAGCAATTGGTCGAAACGAGAGACGTGCCCTTGGTCACGTTTTGATTTGCGATTTTTATGAACACTCTTCGAATTTCCACTTGAATAACCACGAAAAGTATAAATCGGTCTGGAAATTATTACTAAACCGTAAACAAAACAGCATAATTATTTTTCTCTTTGCTACGCTGGACGCAAAATGGGCAACAAGCAACGATGGACAAGAAAAAAAAAAAAAAAAAAGAACACAGCACGCAACACGCGGGAGACGTTTGGTTTTGGTTTCAGATGTCGGACTCTGGAATGCCTCGTAAAGAGGCATTCCAGAGTCCCACGTCCTTAGGAGCATCTCCTGTTGCGTTGGTGTTAGGTCACTGAACGGGAGCCCGAACTCGTTTGCGAGAGCGGACTCGCTCGCGAGAGCGGCATTGTGTCGTCCATGTTGACGGGTCCGACGAAACGACCGCGGTGCTATGACCCGCCGCGCCGCGTTAACCAGAGTCTCGACATCCTAAATGCTATTAATACCGACTATTCCTGCTTAGTGTCACTCCCTACGTCACCTCCTTTTTTCGGAGGCCCAGATATGAAGATGGAGATAGTTTAGTTTCGGATTTCTTCAGTTCTTTCGTAGGCGCAAAAACACTTGTCACAAATGTCTATAAAAATTTGGGCAGTGTGCTAGGTTCCCAAGGAGCCTAAAAACACAATGAAAAAAAAAGATTAAAATCGTCTTTATTCTCTCTAAGAAATAGCTTGTGCGATAGGATCGAAAAGAGCTTTTGTTTCGAATAATCACTCGTGTCGAAAGGTTACATCTTGTTCTTTGTTTGACTCTTTACTAGCCCTAGCACATTCTTATTTGTTTTGTTTTTTTCAGAAATTGAAAGGCGCTGAAAGCGTGCAGCCGGTGGAAGACTACAGCAAAGACATTCTGAAGAATGTGAAGGGAGTTGCCGTAAGAATAAGCTGAAAACTTTGCACTTGCTCCTTTTACCTACTTGCATTTTTGTGCGGCATAGAACAGAGCACTGTCGGTGCAGAATCTATATGAATTTGGGAAGTACCCTAGGTGGTTGGCATTGTGTGACCAGTACCACTGCCAGTACCAAGCGGCTGAGGCATACTAGGTAGCGCGTGGCAGTAGTATTTCATTTGTGCCTGTATCTCTTAGCTTTCGCCATGCTTTTAAAGGGACACTGACAGGGTATTTATGCTCGCCAAGGTTTTTATTCGTACATGACGTAAGGGAGCCACCCTACCCACAACACAATTTGCGGCTCGAAATTTGTTTTCTTTTCGCCCGAAATAGCTGATTGAGACCTGACCGGTTAAGTCACGCTAACTCCCTTCTCCATGGTCACGGCCCGTTTTCTATTGTTTAGACACAACCACCAACGATAATTAAAGTCGTGGGTCATCAAGGCAAACTCGTAATACTAAAAATAGACGAAAAATATGATACCCATTTTTTGTGGCTTCTAAAAAACTGCAAATATGTTAAGGGGACACACCCCCTAGGGGGGTCGACTTTTGAACCCTTGTCTTAAAATAAATGAAATTTACAGGGTAGGCTGGTGGTTATGCTAGAGGGTGTATAACAAAATTTCAGGTCTGTCGGTTAAATGAGAAGGAAATTAGAGTAGCTTCTATCAGCAACACGCCTACATTGTTTAGTTAATCTATCGTCAGAAAACTATCACGATATTCAAGATTTTTATTCGCTAGATATGTAGCAGAATGCCTAGAGGGTGCGGCTATGGAACGTTTTTTCTAAGAAGTAACTTATTTCTATAAATTTCCTCTTCTGCAAAATTGGTCAACTTTTTGCTCTTCTGTGTCTTCGACAAAATGTCAACATTTTTTATAAAAGACATTCATAAAGTGACAAAAAAGTTCCATAGCCGCATTCCTTATTAAATTTCAGTCAAGAAAAGGGAAGAATGAGCCTTCCCTGTTTTGCCATTATCAAACGATAGATTGACTAAAATGGAATTTATACCAAAAAGTGGAATGGAGAAAAATGCGTTCAAAGTGCTTCAAACCCTACCTTTTCTTTAGCTTTGCTGGACAGAAAATAATTTATAAAAAATTAACTATGCAGTGAAAATTAATTAAACTTTTTGGGGATACTCTCTAGATGTTGGTGGATGTAAATATGTCATGTTTCAAAATCAACGTTTTTTGCAGAAATTTTTTTTTCTGGGCAGTGTCTCCCCTTAATTGAAAAAAATTAAAAAAAGTTCCACAGCTACGTGATTTTTGGTAGCTTTCTCCTTTATATTCTTCCTCCCCAGTCCAGTTTCGGTTTCGTTTTCGAGCAGTTGCGTTTTTTTATTTTATTAAAAACGTATGTGACGTGGCGAAATATTGATTGAGTAGTCTTCCGACACCACAATAAATCGCCTGGCAAAAAATTTAAAATGAATTTGGGGGGTTGTCAGTGTCCCTTTAATACAAAATGTCATAAAGGTCCCTTTGTGGATAGCATCAAAGTTCTCACATACACTCAGCAAGGACATAGGACATTGTCTTAAAGCCTTTGCCTCGATTGTTTGTGCTTGTGCAGGAAACACTCTAGTTCACTTGTGGTTGCATAGGCATTTCCTGCAGGTGCGACGGCCTGAATTGAAGTTCCATTTGCCATGTTTGGTTTTCCAGACGCCCAAGCTGACTGCGAGCCAGAAGAAACTTCAGAAAGTTGACAAGACTGGCATGAAAAGCATCTCCAGTTTCTTTGCAAAGAAAGGAAGCTAGAATCTCATTCTCGCCTACGGCTGCATTGTCACGACTCCCTGCATCACCTAGTAGTATGTTTATTATCTGTTGCAAATTGTGTTTTGAACTACTACTTAACTCTGCAACTCAGAAATGCATATTATTCCACTCAAAACAATTTTTGAGCTTGTGAAACAAGCATTTGTAATGGCTTTGGGCCATTGTTTAATAAAGCATCTTTACATTATGCAGTACCAGGAGTAGCACTGGTTGTTCTATAGACCAGCACGCGACCTTGACGTCACGCAGCTGCGGTGGCGCTGTCGACGACACTGAGCATGCGCAGACGCTTCATTTCACGCGAATTCGGTTTCTGCGCACGCGCAGTGCCCACACCTGGTGTGGGCAAACGCGGGTTTGTTTGTAAACAGCGTGTCGGTCTATAGTGGTATGTGTGCCTCCAGGGGTATTGAAATGTCCAGTCTGGGGAGCTTCTCTAAAAAAAATATGCTGAACGTTTTCCTTTTTTTTTTTAAAATAACAATTCAATTAAAAAACTGGTTATAAGAAAGCACAGTCTTTTTTAGATTAAAAGGAATTGTGAATTATTCAATAAAAGAAATCCCATAAACTCGTGTTTACAGACAAACTGGAGTGCCTTTAACGGCCGGCCCACCCGCAGCACCGTGCACACCCAATGGGATGTGGGCGAGTTGGTTCATGTTTAAGCAACAAATAAAAAGCAGCGTGCTGCTTTACGTATTGCTTAAGCAAGACGCGCGTCGTGGGCTATCAATAAACCATTGGGATGTAATGTTGACGGTGCTGGCTCGAGTCCCCGTGTTTTTTTGCATTAGTACCTATTGTCGGTTCTAAGTCTTTTAGCAATGTCTGACTACATTAGAAGCCTTAGTGAAATTAACAAAACTTGTTACACAGCAAAACTTCAAGTCAGCGATTGCCACTGTCAACATCACAGTGTGTCTACTGTTTACACAGAGCCAATTTACTCCAAACACTCTTCGTCTTTAGATGCCTACAATTACGTCTCATCGCAATCATCGTGTCGACGGCACATACTATACAGAAGGTCTACGGGCCATTGTCAGTTGAGTGTGAAGATGGTTGTTTAAAACGTGCAGACGGCTGCTTGAACGTAAAGACGCAGTGAATGCGATCTGGGTGGTCCCGACCACTTGGGGTTCTCCCGCACTGTTTTTTTTTTATCAATACAAATAAATCTTACGACAGCAAGTCTCCATGAATTAACTCCAAAGTGCCTCCCGTACAGGCAGTCGTGATCCAACGGCGTGTTTCCCCTCTGCATGGCACCTGTCCACCTTCTCGGACGAATCTGACAGGCAGGAAAATTTGTGAAAACTGATCTCGGCACTTTTTACAGCTCTTGCGATGCAGCCCGTCGTGTAATTTTTTCAAGGAGGCTGGTTTCTTCCAATTTGTGGCAAAATGTGGCAACGCCCAGCCAGCACGGCATTTTGTGCCCATGCTCTGGGCAGGAAGAGTGCCCCAAAGTGCTGTTGCCGCTGCACGATGTGGAAGAGTCGAGTTGGCGTATAGTAGTGAAGATAACTGTAGCCATAACTGTCGGTGTGATATGCAATTGGGCCATTTCTTTTCTAAACTAACACGTTGGGTTCTTTTTCGAAGGGACGCCGAAATCCGGCGTCGAATAAACATACGGTACAACAGCCACGCGTGGTATAAAAGAAGAATCTTGTTTTAATGACACACTTCAGGATACAGGCCTGCACAATTGAGACAAAACGAATATGTACAAAAAACCTCTGGCGGCTGTGGCGAAGGCAGGAGCACTAGGTCACCCCCTCGCCACCAATGGATGAAGAAAAAGAAAATATGTCTGTACAATGTGTCTGCCAGGAATGTGACGCTGCCCTCGCGACAAATGCGTCTGCTACCACGAAAAGCACAAGCGCGTCGGAAAAGCGTACCACGGGAAGTCTGAACCGGGTTCCGACGTGGCGGCCGTAAGCAGGTGGCAATGATACAAAACAAAAAGCACGTTCCAGACAGAAAAACACTAAAATTGCACGTTTTGCGTAAAGTGTGGCAACCTTGCTGATGCGGTAGCAGTTCCGGAAACGGCAGAAGCCGGAAACGCGCAGCGACTTTTGAGATGAGGCGTAGAAGCTGTTTCCGACATTGATTCACCGTTTCGCGTCGACGTTGAGCGAGGTGTGAATGGTGTCGATGCCACAAAACAGGACAATGGTGTCGATGCCACAAAACAGGACTATAACTTTGCATAAATAGTGCAGCGAAAGAATGTGCCTTCCCAAAACAGACAGATGCACGAAAATATTTTTTCTCCTTTCCATTTTCGTACGTTGAATTCAGCTTTCTCCCTTCGCTTACTTGGCATGGCCGTACTGTGGAGCAAGCAGAATTATTTTCGCGTACTTGACCGTCGTAGAGTTCGGTTGATGATGCGTTTGAACAAATTTGCAATCCTGTTGGACGCAGCTTTAAGGCCGTCGCTGCGGACACTGACATAGAAAGAAAGCAAACCGTTCGAGCAGCGCCCCTATACCCTGTTTCACCCTGCGTCCGACCGCGGCGGATGCTACGAGCCGTCGCGGCCGATCCAGCTCTATGAACGTGGCACATGATACTCTTTCCGCCTGTCGCTGCACCGCCTCATCAAGGTCACGTGATACTCGCACGGCCTTGGATTGGCTCTGATGGCTCTTAGCATCTGTTGCGGTCGGTCGTAAGGTGAAACGGGGTACAATCGTCTTCTAGAGACGCAGCCAGTCACAAAATATGATGGGTGGACTTTTAGACGGGGTCGAAGTGTCGGAAACTGGAAGCATATACAAGTATAACTTAAGGAAAGATGAGTATGTACATCAGAAGATAACTTGCTCCACTAATGACAATTACGTGTGCCCCCAATTATTCTAGCAGACCACCACGTTCGGGATGTGGCATCGACGGAGTTTTGTTCGGTCGTTGGCTGCCACAACATTTGCGCCAAATATATGGGCCCCAATTCCTTCAAAATAGTAATAATTGAAGATGCACATTTGAAGACATAAAGGACATTGTAAAAACTAATGTTTGTCATTGCTCCTTAAAATTAACATAACCCCAGCTGCTCCAATCCTTAAATGAAAATGCTGAATTCGGCAAGGTGGCAACGACGGGAAATCGAGTTAATGATTTTGTCACACTCCTGTCGAGCAATCGTGGCAGAGTGCCAATGTTGTAGGGTGATCCGTTCACATTTCGAGTACTTGGGCCATGTTTTTCCTCTTCAACTCTTCTTCGAAAACCGCTTGGAAAAGACAATTTCAACGAGGATAAAGTACTGAAATTTGTTCAAACAAAGTGAAACCTTGTACGACCTTTAAACATCTATTCGTAACTTAGCTGCATCCTTTCAACTCTTTCCGATAAAAGTGACTGAAGTGAGTTTCAGATAGCTTTGAAGAGTCACCAATGCAGAGGTAAAACGTTTTTTCTGCCATCACTTTAAAGAGGCCCTGCAATCATATTTAAGCGTCTACCATTTTTGCGGTTTCCACGTCTCTTGGGGTTCGGGCAAGCCAGCGGGCACGGAGAGAGTAACTAAATATCAGTGCGTCATATTTTAACTGGCCCACGCAGAAACCTCCTCCACCGACGAGGGCGACCCGCGGTACTGAAAGCGCGCAAAATGTGACGTTTTTGGTCCTGGGCTTACTACTGGTCAGAGCCGCTAAAAGCTTTTTTTTTAGTCTAGATACAAAATATAAGTGTCGCGAACCGTTTCAATTATGTATGAAAGTAGTTTTTGTTCAGTATTTTAGATCAGAAAAGAAACAAATGCAGTTTATAAAGTACGGAAACAAGAAATGACCCGTCGACATACCTGCCACCAAGCGGCGAAAAAAGCGGCGCATATTAGAAAGGGCTAGTGGGATGAGGCGCCCACGAACGGCGAGCGTAGAAAGGTCCCGGAGCGTAGAAAGGCCATTTGGCGGTATGGCAGCGCGAAGTGGCTCCCGTTCTGTAGTGATCTTTACCCCGTGTTTGCTGTCGTGTGTGGCCAATGAAGTGTTATGCCGAAATAGTCTTTAATCGCGCAGCAAATGCAATGCGAGCCCCCTGGCCGCCCGCTTCAGACAGCCTATCCAACAAACGCTTTAGTGGCGCCCTCTCGAGCCGTCGACACGGAGTGCGGCAGCCGTGATCGCTCGATTAGCTCACTATACCTCCTCTAGTTCACGGCCACTCAAGCCAGGACCTACGACGTCATGAAGGAGGTTATTTTTTGCTTGTTTTTGTAATTCTAATTTGCCTATAACTTTTAAAATAAAGCGAATTTTGCGAAACGAAAAGTTTCATTAAGTTACTACGTTCAGTGCGCTTAGGTTCGGTGCAAATTAAAAACCAGTAAAATAGTCATTGCAGGGCCCCTTTAAATCAAAACATATTTTCAATCGCTCAATTCCTCAGAAGTATCGATCTGAAATGCTCGCAACATGTCACAAGTTCATGATTGTCCACTATTTACACCCTGAAAAGTTGGCCCATATTACAACTGAAACTCTGCTCTCCGCAAAGAATGGAGGCATGACAAAACATAGTAATTACCAAGCACAATCTTTGTTCCGTGATTATGACGAATTATGCCGCGCTTTGGAACCCACGGTATCAATGCCCAAGACTCTAGGTAATACGAGGCATTGCATTGCTAGGTGCAATCTAAGAAGACTTGGGAGAACACGGATGTAGGTAACTGATAAGACGCGCAGTTTTGAGAGCCAGTCGGACAGCCTGAGGCAAATGAACCTCAAAATGCACAAAAAAACATTCTTGGACAAACTTTGCAACTCGATTACACCCCGTTGCCCCAAAGACAAGAAAGCAGTCGGAATAAGAGAGGGATTCTAAAATCGAAATGTGGCAGACACGCGAAAGAAAATAAACAAAAACAAGCTAACCCAGACCAGCAGCGGCAGCTGCAAATACAATTATACAAGACACCTCAACCCAGCAACAGTGGCAATACTCAGCAAATAGATTAGTTCTAAAATGACACTCCTCTGGCAGCAAACGAAAGTGATGATGGATGATTGGATGTGCACATAAAAGTAGTAGCAATGTTGCTTCCGCCTCCCACTCCGAGGGCCTTCCCAACTCGCAACCTCTTTTGCAATCGCGTCCCCGACGCTTCCTGGCTGCCGCTGGGAGCCACAACTTGGCCAAGGTTCTTCTCTAGCTGAACACGATTAACCTTTACCCAGCGCGACGCGTTTTCCCGCTTCACTTGCATATGTACACAGAACCCAATGCCAGGCTTTTCTAATGGTCGTTGCACCGACGCTGGAAACTGGGCTCGCTGTACCAACTTTTACGCTGCTAGGAATTTTCACTTCGGTACTCAATAACGTGCTTGCAGTAATGCAATCGCACATTGTCCGAGTAAAGATTTATAATCATTAAAAAAATAAGACACAAATGGTAAAAACTCGCAATTAAAATGCATGCAATGGCAAATGAAGGACTTCTGTCGCAACGATCGTCCGATGAATGGATATGTGGGTCAGTACTCCTGTATTCTTTATAAGGCAAACTTTTACGTTTGCCTTTTGGGTGGTCGGGCACACTGAGGTACCTGAAATTTACCGTTCCGTTCGAATTGTCTTTTGGCAGAACGAGAGATTACAGGAACTCTAATAACGCCACGAAAACGTTATTATAATCTTCCTTCCTCAAAGAAGGTCAAAGCTAGTACTTCGCAAAACTTGACACTTTGCTTGACGTCCGCCGCAGTTTTCAGCGTCGGTTTTTGCAAGGAAAACTCTCGACCCGTCTCTCGGAACGTAATCCTCAAAGACTCACCATTCGACCCCACGAGCACTCGTAGATGCCTCCCACCATCAGTTACAAAAAAAAAAAAAAAAAGAATACAAGGTCACCGTCAATTCGCAAAGTTCCATCGGCATTCAAAGAAGAGCCGGCTGCGCCGAAAACGCTACTCTTGCGTGATGTACGACACTATGTCCGTCACACTCTTGAGCTCGTCCTCCTCTCCCCCCTCCGCATTCCCCCTCTGCCGCAGGATGTTGGTGATCGTGAACCCGCCGTCTGATGACCCCGCCCCCGCTGGAGGGGGTGGGTGGTTTCCCGGACCCCACTGGGACCCCGGAGGCCCCGGCGGGTACGGCCCCGGGGGGCCGTAGGGGCCCTCCTCCGGCGGGACATAGTACCCGGGCGGCCTCACGCCACTGCCGTTACCGCCACCGTTGTTTCCGCAGTTGTTGTAGTACTCCGGGGGAGGCGGGGCCTGCGGGTGGTGGTAGCCGGGATGGTGGTACCGGTAAGGCCCGGGGGCGGCACCCCTTGGCGGAAAACCGCCGCGGGGGCCATACGCAAAGTAGGGTGGCGCCTGGTATGAGTCGGGGGGCCGGTAGACATCGCGCGGAGGGTAGGGGCCTCCGCGCGGAGGTGGGAACCTCCCGTCCAGCGGGGTCAGCTGGTTTCCACTGCGCTGGGGCGGCGGCGGCGGGGCGTCTAGACTCGTGAACTGGGGCGGGCTTGGGGAGGCCCGCGCGTACGCGTCGACGGGGGCCGGAGGCAGGGGCCTTCCGTAGCCGCCTTCCATGGGCACGCAGTCGCCGTAGGGGTCTGCCGCGGCGTAGGGACGAGGCGGGAGGTAAGGGTACGGACCCCCCCGCGGCGGGTAGTGTCCCTTGGCCGCGCTCTGCTGCGGCGGGGCAGGCGGGTTCTCGTCCGGGAACCCCTTCTCGTCGTCCTCGTCGTCTTCGTCCGGAAAGCCCTTGGATTCGTCGTCGTCCGGAAAGCCCTTGTCCTCGTGTCCCCCGACAGGACGCGGAGAGGAAGAGGAGCACGCCGGCGATGGGACGTTGCTGCTGCTGTTGTTGTTCGAGGCGTCCTGCCCCAACAGGAGCCGCGAGATCGGGCCGGGCTTCGGAGAGTCCCGCTGCTGCGCCGCGTGGGGCTGGAAGCCCCGCTGTTCCGCGACGAGCGACGTGGGAATCGCGGACTGGGGAAGGGCTGCAGCCATAACCGGAGCTTGCACTGCGACCGGTGGCGGCACCGGCGGAGGAGGCGCGGTTGCCTCAACGGCGTTCTCGTGCGGGGCCAGAGACGGCTTCGGCTCAACGCTCGCTTCCTTTTCCGCGTGCTCGCCGTCGGCAGCAGACGGTGCCTCTTTCACCTCCGTGGCCTTGCTCACCTCCTCTTCCTCCTCGTCGTCGTCCGAGCGGATGACCTGCCTATTCTTCCCGAATTTCTTCTCCTCTTCCGATCCGCTGCTCTCTTCCTCTTCCTCGCTCTCCGTCTCCTCGCTCTCGTCCTCCGAGCTGCTGTCCGTCGCCCTCTTCTTGGCGGCCTTCTTGGGGTCCTGGACTGCATCCTCCTCTGTCCTCGCTTTCTTGGCGCTCCGGGCCTGCTTAAGCTTCTTGCAGCAGCTCTCCTCGCTCCCCTCAGAGGCGTCGTCGTCGTCTTTCTTGGCGCGGCCCTTGCCCTTCCGGCCGTCCTCCGAGCTGTCCTCCGTGAACTCCGCTTCCTCTTCCTCCGAGGAGGAGACCTCCCTCCAGGTGCGCCGGTTCTTGGGCTTCTTCTTCTTGCGCTTCCACTCCACGTCCGTCTCCTCAGAGTCACTCCTCGCCAGGCGGCGCCGCGGGCTGCGAAAAATGATTGAAGCACGTTAGGCTTCCCCAAAAAGAGTGCATCAATTACCGAGGCATTTGTGTGTGCCTAGATTTTTACCGAAATACAATTCACTAATGCCCGACGATCGAGAAAAAATAAATAACTCAAAACCTGCCCCGTAATTTTTTTTTTTTTTTTTCACAGGAAATTGTTTGTTAATTAAGGATTGATTGCTCGGGTTTTTCTCACTCTTGTTTCCCGAGTCAAAGTATGATTGTGATACAAAGCTTGAATTATCTGATAAGTAACAAGTAGTTTGAGGCAGGTCATCCTTAATAAATGTAAGGGAATCTAATAAACATGCTACTTTCAATGACCAATCAAGCACCGAGAGTGCACCGACGTAAAGAAACTGTCAGTGCATAGCTGCAGGGTGTGAAAATGGCCCCGGGTGACCTTGGGTGTCTCCGACATTGCACGTTTATGCTCCGACTCTCAGGTTTTGGTAGGAAAAGGATTCTTCCCAGAGTGGGCGGGAGTGGTTTTACCACCCACCAGTCTCGCCGACCGTCGATTCTTACCGTGTCCAATGCACCTCTACATTCTGCCCCCACTGAACAAAACACTGTCGATTTTCAAAACGCACGAAGCCCCACATTGTTGCGTTTGGCAGACTCGTGTGGCGTTACGCAACGGGACTGTATAATCTCCGCAAACAAAATCCCGGCTGTGCGGCAGAGAAAGTGCAGAGAACAGCAAAAGTTGTTGCAGCAATCGCCCCCTCCCTCTTCCCTCAGCACAACTGAAAATTGTCAGATGTACAGTGGCCCAATTTTTTAATAATATCAAGCGAGCGGCGACCGCCAAGACGGCCAGCGCTGTGCCGTGGAGAAATGCGGCGTCACTGGAGAAATGAGGCGCATGCTCTTTCCATTGCAAGCGTCGTCTGCTAGGCTATTCCGTTGACCGCACACAGCCCCGTTTCATTATCTGCTGGCATAACTAACCGCCTTTAAGCAAAGATCTGAACAGCGCTTGCTTTTATTTTTTATTTTTTTCAATACTGCTCAGGCGTGGCATAAACCGCGCGTCATCTCGAGTTTAATTTACTTTTTTTTATTTAATGTTTGAGTTTACTTTTGTGAACACCTACAAAAATAAAAAATAAGGTGACGCGACAAACTGAATGCAACTATGCATTAAACCATATACCACAAACAATGCTACGAGCCATCAAACCAATCCAGTGCTTTCACCCTGCCGCGTGACATCGTGCTTTCACGTGCAGTTGTACCCAACGGGAAGGCCACGTGACACACTTTTAGCGACGGACTGGCCAAGATGGCTCGTAGCGCCGGCTGCGGTACAACGCAAAGTAAAACGGAGTATAGACAGGGTTTCCGCTTGGCGTTTTGTATTATTAACTGCGTTGTTGCTGTCGTCATCTAGCCTATGTAGCTGGGTAGTCACACTTTTCTTTGACCAGCGGGCGCACGCACATTTTTATGCCTCCTCTCCTCGAGTGCCTATAGAAACACGGGAATGTGTTGTGAGAATGTCGATGGGCGGCGTGACGCAAAGGGATATAGCAACACCAGTGGGAATTATACAGGAACGCATTCCAAGAGGAGGGGCGTATCGGCGATGCACTTCGACATTGCAAGTGCCCTGCCCTCCTTTGCTACGGAGCAGGGGATATGTGCGGTCAACGGAATAGCCTAGCAGACGACGCTCCCACCAGAAAGGGCTTTGTGCACACGCGCTTAATCTCTCCCGTTTCGCCGCACGCCTCCGCGGCACGGCGCTGGCCGTCCCGGCGGTTGATGCTTGCTTGATGTTATTAAAAAATTGGGCCACTGTACAGATCTCAAGAATTTCTAGAATTGGGATATATTTTTTTTTTTTTTTCCTCGCAATTTTGCAGAGAAAAACAAATTGGGTGGTGTCTTGCCATAAACCACATTCGAGAGTTTTGCCTAAAAAATTTATCTTTTTCTGTTGTCAGACCCTCTTCGACACTTCCCCTGCTCGGTACAGAGACGCCTGCCAAACGTGCGCTCGGGGTTAGGTTTGTTTCCTCCTTGATTTGTGGGACCTTAATTAAAGGGGAACACTGGTCTTGGAGCTTTCTTTCCTATTTTTTGGCCAAGCCCAATGAAACCACACAGGCTTGTTCACACTTTTGTGCTGATTTCAAATATATGTTATTGGTTCTAATTAATTGGTTAGTTCTCAGGATAATTCTAATTAACCAGGCCTTGTTTGTAAAAACAATAAAAAAACATTTTTTTTTTAATTTTTTTAAAAAAAGAATGTTTTATCATATGGTCAGATGCTACAAAATTATGAAGGATACAACGTTGGAATTACTTCTTAGATTGAACCATCATTAGTGACTTTAGAACACATTGAAGTTTAGTGCTCCATGTGTGGCTACCAAACAAGGATAGAATAGTTCAGTTAAAAATGTTCCTACACCTATATTTAAATAACTGCTTCCAACATTGTATGCTTCGCACATTTAGCTATATGTTGCTAAAAAAAAGTTATATTTCTGTCTACCTTAGATGCTGAGATATCCCTCCTAAAAATTTGCAAGGAGTCCAAAATTTGTTTTGAGAAAGTGTTTCAGTGCAAGTTCAGCCCACATAGATATTATAAGGCGATATTATAGTTCATATATTAATCCTAAAAACAAGAAACTTGCCAGATCAAAAGGAAAAATAGCTGTTAAATTCAAAATTGCCATTTTTCCAAAAAAAAACAAACAAACAGATTTTTAGGGATTTGTTTTGGTTCCAAAAACCCATGTCTCCCCTTAATGCGAGTTCAAAAATTTTGTTTTTGAGCCTGACCGACTGCGTTACAAATGCCTACGACGAAACGGCCACTCTGGCAACCGTACGAACCATCCTTTAGGAAACCTCGTGAGCAACACGAGTCGGGTTCGGAAGTGGGTTCCAACGACAAAGGAGGGGCCCACAAGGCATACGCACGCCGACTTCTTCTTTCGGGCCTTGGCTTCCTCGTCGTCGGAAGAAATCTCTCGGTAGTTGACTTGCTTGGAGGCCGCCCGCCGTGTGGTGCAGCCCCCATCGCTGTCCGACTCGTAGTCGTCATCCATCACTGTAAAGAGACGGGAGAGAAAGAAAATCGCGCATCCACACTTCCGGTGTGCCGCTCGGACACGCCGGCGTTGCTCGCCCAAAATTTTCAATGCGATCGAATCCCCAAGCGACAAACCCGAGAACAATGCATTATTGGATACAACAAACTAATGTCTGTAGCAGACTCTTGCTGGTATACTTTCCACATAATGTTAGCCCCCTCTTATTAACGAACAGTCTTGAAGCAGCGCCGCGGACATGTACAGTAACCCCTCTTTATAACGAAGTCAACGGGACGGCAAAAAAATTTGATATAAGAGGTTATTCGATAAAAGCGAGAGAGCCAAAAAAAACAGTGACAGCAGCCTGTGTTTCCCTAAGTGCCTTTCCGACGTCACTTGGTGTTTACCCTGGCCGCCTGCAAGGTCTACGATCGCAGCATCCGTGGCAGGAGCAACAACGGGAACATCCGCATCGACATGCGTGAACGAATCAAAGTTATCCTCGGTGGCTTCGCCAACATGTTTGCACACACTCGCGCAGAGATTGTTGCAGCCCTGGGAATCGTGCGCCGGCTCGGCAAGAATCTTTGCGAGAAAATCCGACGTGCGCAAAGCAGTTTGCGATCTTTCATCTTCGGGTCGCACGCGCTATCTCTTGCATGAGAAACTTCTCGCACCCGACCAGGATGCCTTGCTTGTTCTGCAATATCGGTGGGCAGTGTCCAACAGCCGATGACGGAATACAGAATTCTTTGACGATTTCGGACTAGGGCCGACCACTTTTCTGAACCTCGCAGATCTAAGCGACTTTCAGTAAACTCTCCCACCCTCCCATACAACGCATGTGTACGCTGCAAGCGTAACCGCGCAGCGCGCTGTCGGGGGCTTCCAAACGGATGGTCTCCTCCGGGCTCCATCGTCCCTTGACCGACTCCAACAGGAGTCAGGCAGCGTCGGCTGCGGGTGCCGTGAGTAGCGTCGAAACGTGGAGCTGGTCCCGCTGCTCAATGGCTGCAGTCGGCACATCGTCACTGGAAGCGGTGCTGGGCGTGCTATGTCCTCCGTCACCCGTTTGCTCCCTTTTCTTGTTTGCCTTTTCCCCAGTTTGCCGTTTGCCTCGGTGGAGAAGGGGGAGGGAACGCAAGGGTCTCCGTGCTCCTCCGTGTAGGCTTGTGTGCTTTCGGCACCTCGGCCTTCGTAATAAGCGTGGTTGGCCGCCGAAACACTTCGAATGCTGTAAACGACTTAATTTTCACGAGGACCTAATTTTCGCAAATTTCGCGAATCCCTACAGTTCACGAAAAATAGGTCCCGCGAACGATTCTGGCAAAATGTAAATACATTGGAAACTATATTGAGACCCCACCGCGTCGCGAAAATTAGAACCCGCAAATTATTCAAAATCTTGAGCTTTGACCTAAATCGCGAAATATTGAGCCCGCGAAAAATAAGTTGTTTACAGTACCGGTTCAGAATGCGTGCATTTCGGTTAGGACCACGTTGAACTTCAATAAAAGCGATAATTTGAAAAAGAACTTTCGTTATAACGAGGGATTACTGCGCGAGGTAAAAGGTGGCAAACGTTTTCTACAAAAATGTCTACCATAATATCCCAAGATATCCTACCTAAAATCGATAGCAAATTGGATGAAAATAAGGGGTGGGCTAACTTTCAGTGTGCCATAAAAAAGAAGTTGGAAAAACGCTAGTTTCAGATTTTGAGACCCTCGAAACCTGTGATTGCAGGAAGGGGCGACGAAACAAAAACGATTGTCCTCCCCAGACAGCAACGTTCGGTTATCTCCCGCTGTGGGTAACAACGTTTTTGCTGAGGTCACCATTGGCCAGGGCCCTGCAATTACTGAAAGTAAGCTATCTTCCGGAACTTCTAAAAAAAAAAAAAAAATAGCAAATCGTGCCAAAATTAGGGGGCGGGATATTACCGTCTTTACTCACATAATGAACGCACTTTTTCGGACAGATTTATCCATATTTGGGGGGGGGGGGGTGCGTTTATTACGCGGGGTAAAATTTTCGCATTTACACACTTTGCGCAAATGTCCTTTTAGGTGCCAATATGAAATGGCAGGGTACTGTGACACGTCTCCACTGACGGAGGCGCGCCCATGGCTGGTCGTGGGAGCTCCACAGTGATCATACTCTATAAATTGCGAACCTTTTTAGGGCGCTT
Source organism: Ixodes persulcatus (assembly GCA_013358835.2). Taxonomy (NCBI): domain Eukaryota; kingdom Metazoa; phylum Arthropoda; class Arachnida; order Ixodida; family Ixodidae; genus Ixodes; species Ixodes persulcatus. The sequence goes on from JABSTQ010010825.1 coordinate 765,646, forward strand.
TTGGCGTGTCTTTTGCCGAACGAAAAGCGCCCTACAAAGCTCACTCAACACGGAGAGCAACACGACCGTTCTTAGGCCTAACCACTTTCTCGATTTCACCGTCCGAAAGCAGACCACAGATGACGGCGTGTCTGTTGACATCAATGCATCTGATCGGCAAAGAATGACCGGGGCTGGGCAATTCCTCGACCCGAGCTTCGTCAAGTGTGCGTGCCGCTCGGTTTCACGGTTGATCACTTCCACAACTATGCACTTGCAGCCATTACGAGAGTGGCTTGGCTTGGCTTGGCTTGACTTGGCCTGACTGCTTGGTGGCTAGCTAAATTGGACACAATTCGAGACTCGCGGAGCCAGAAATTGGAGGTGCGTTCATTATGCGAGTAAATACGGTATGCACTATTTCTATCGGGTAGGTCACGGTTCCTCCTTTATGTCCGAAATGTCGAACAGGTCTGAATTATCAACGTCCAGAAAAAGCGGTCAGCAACCGTACACCTTGGCTACAGAAATAAGCTATGTTTACTATCCACATAATCTGTGGGGAAAACACAATGACAAAAGAGATATTTGTGAGCTCTCTCGAACACATGGAGTTGTTGCTGCTTATGCCGGAATGCATGAAACAGACTGCAATGAAAGTTGTTCACTGCTGTTTGCTTGCAGTCAAGCAGCGCAAGTGCCGGAGTTTTGGCATTTGCGTCCTTTCGAGTTCCGAATATGTTGCGTGGAGTGATGCTTTCGAAGGGCCTCACCAAAGTCGTCCTTGCGGTAGCCGGAGCGGGTGGCCTTGCCCTTAGAGCGTGGAACGGGGGGAGCCCTGCGCCTCCTCCGAGAGCCCGCTTCCCAGTCGGAGCCCGTCGAAGGGGCGGCCTCGCTGGCGCTGGAAGCGCTCACTTCCGAGTGGCTTGCACTGCAAAACGCAAGAGCATCAAGAAACCTTGATTAAGGTAACCAGACGCTAAGGCTGCTCTGGTTCCTAGGATATGAGGTTTGACACTATATGCCTCATTTGCCCAAATAATGTAAGCTAACCTTGGTTAACGGTACAGTTTTAAGTTTAGAGATTACCTCTAGACTCAGCAAATGTAAATAATTAGAAATGAGAGTGCAGCGTTGCCTGAGAGCTTTGTTTTTTGTATTGGTATAATGCAAAAGGATGACGGGTGGTTCAGTCAATGACGGAACTCAAGAAGTATGTTTGACTGCGGACATATATGGGTCGCATAAACCCATACTTACTTCGATCCTTTTGTTTCGAGTCTGCAAACGTGCTGACCGCTCAAGTACCGGTTCATCTGAACTCCGAACAAAGGCCGGTATGCATAGAAATTGAGTACCGGCCTTCACGTCGCTGGCTACTCCAGCAAAAAAAAAATTTGAGCGAGCTGGAAGGCACTGCCTCCGCACAAAGAAAAACAAGGATTCACCAAAATGTATTCTGGCAATGCATCAGGCTGAAGCCGTGCCATGTAAAATTGCCTTATTCGCAGCTCCGGAGGACGCGACACTACCCAGTGGCTGTAATGGACATTGTTAATGCTCCAGAAACCTGCTGCACCGTTGGCAGTGCCACCGTCCCACCACACCACCGCGGGATGTTTAAACAAGCTGTGCAAGGATTTTAACGTTGAAAGAATTTTGATCTTCTACTTTTGACATTGTTTATCTTGCCACAAAGGACAGAAAACACATCTCCTTCCTTCGAAATGTTGTGATTCCGCCGCGTAATTGCGAGGCAAAAGTTGGAATATTTCCCGACCTGCAGCCGCGAGCAGCGGCCATGAGAACCACGTGGCATGACGTCAATGGGGGACTTCTGCTCACTGATGGCCCTAGAGAGAGAGCTTCACCGGAACCCCGCGCGTCTCCCATTTACGTCACAGCGCACGTGACTCGGAAGATGGTGAAGGAGTTGAGAGGTGCTCAAAGCCTCAATCTTTGTCAATTTTTAAAATAAAAACTAGGACATGCAAACAAAAGCATTTTTTTGTTCTTTAGTACTTCAGAAAGGTCGGGACACCAACTCCCAGATTATTTATTCAAAGCACTGAAATTGTTGCACAGCTCCTTTAAGGGACAGCATATTAAACTTGTTTCTTTCTCTTTGACCCCACAGTGCCGCTCTCATCGTCATTCGAAAGACGCAACTTTTAGAAACGGGAGTTTGCACCTGCCGAAATATGTGGCGAAGATATGGTACATTGGAATCTCGTTAATTTGAACCCGAGGGGAACCAAAACTTTGTTCGAATAATGCAAGGTTTGAATTACCGGGAGTTTCCTCCCTAGAAACAGATAGGACAGGACCTGCATGTTAGTTTGAATTATCCGCGAGTTTAAATTAAGAAAGTTTGAATTAACGAGATCCCCCTCAAACTCCTGTGCGACTGGTTTGTCTAGCGTCCCGTTCTGCCCACACACAAAAGTGTTCCCGAAGTGGCAACAGACGTCACAAAAGCTGGACTGTCGCACCGTCAGAGCCGCTCACCTCGAGCCCTGGTACTCGTCGGTTTCGTCGTCGTCGTCCTCTTCCGACGTGAAATCCAGGTTGGTGAGCTTACGGTGCTTCTTGCGCTTCTTGCCCCCAAACACGGGGGGCGGGGCCTCCTCTTCCTCCTCCCCTTCTTTCTCAGAGCCCTTGCCATCCTCCTGCTCCTCCTCCTCCTCGTCGTCCTCACCAATCAGGTTCGAGATGTCCTTGCCACGGCTCACCACTGACATGCGCGCAACAAACGGGGGAGGAAAGACGAGGCAGAGAAAATTTAAGGTAGGCTGGCGATAATCCAAACTCCGATATTTCATACTTCCAATTAATTCAAACAAATTTTGGTTGTCCCACTATGTTTTTAATGTATTCATAAGTCGCTTCATACGAACAGCGTTTTCCTGGAATTCATACTTTTGGTTCTCGCGGCCCCGCTGAGTGCGCTTCTTTCCGAGCACCGGTGCGCTGCAGAGAGGCAACACCCACAAAGCTTGCTTCCGCGGGTGTTGCTTCTCCGCAGTGCACCAATGCTCGGTGAGAAGCACACTAAACGGGGCCCAAGCAGGGCTCAGAAGAGCTATGAAAACGGGCACCACGTGGAAATTTCCAAAGCAACTTGCGCGGACGCTGTGACATGGCGGCATGGCACAAGTCGACGTCACAGCGTCCCCGCGAGTTGCTATAAAAATTGCCGCGCGGTGCCCATTTTCATTACTCATCTGTCCCCTGCTTAATAGTTCACATTAGACAACTTCTTGGCCCGATGAACAAACTTAATTTTGTTTTGAGTTGTCATGTGCTGTCTAAACAGCCCATGATAAACAACATTTTTGAGGGATAAATAAACTTACGTCATACATTTCACAAATGTTTCTTGTGTGGCATACCCGCTTATGATCAGTAGGCCTACGTAGAGGAAATCATAAAATATCTGCTTTGTATGTGTAGACATTCATATGGCAAAGCATAATTTTATCTTGCATCAAATTTAGACAAATATTTGATAATTCAAACTTCTGATAATTAAAACAAAATTTGTGACTGCCTGGAGCTTGAATTAATGAGTTTACGGTATGTTGGGACCCAAACCAACAATTTGTACTTGAACGTCCACCACGAAGTATGCATTCTTATAATCCCGATGCAGGCTGCATTTCTCTGCCGCAGTGTCGTCGGTACCACGTTACTGGGCGGTCTAATTCCTCAAATAGCATTGGCTCTCTCTGTGCACTCCAAAAAAGCAGGTGTCTCGAAAAGGGGAGGGAAGAGGAAGTATCGGGCACCTTTTGCACTCTGCACGGCCACAATCTCCGGCTGCACGGCCTGGAAGATCATCTCGTCGTACTCCTTGAACTGGTAGCTGATGGCCTTCCGCTTGCGCGAAGACCGCTTGTTTAGAAGGAACGGCTCCTCATCTCCATCCTCCCTCTCGTCCTCCTCCTCCTCTTCCTCTTCAGACTCCTCCTTCTTCTCCTGTCAAAATAAAAATGAAAAATCACGACAGTAAATCTACAGCTCGCGGTGGTTCAAAAGGCGAATGTGACTGGATTGCCACTCTGGATGGCTTCAACTATGCTGCAACGTCCCTTATCAGTGGAGGTGCTTCCCCCACCATACGCCAATGCAATGCAGGGAAATCAATAATGTAGGTTTGCCTGCCTCATGTCAGTGCCTCTCCTCAGTACATTGGAGTGTTGCAGAAGGGCTATTAAACAAGAGCAGCCTACAGCTGCAAATTCACTGATAACTTGGTGCCTTTGGCTCAAAACAAAATATAAACATAACTATCGTTAGAGACGTTGTCCTCTCTATTTTCTGTCCCTTCTACGTTTTGATGTTTCTTCTCTATCCCAGTCTCAGGTTAATTCAACATGGTTAATATTCACCAGCTCGCTTGCATTCTTAAGATTTTTTTCTATGTAATTATCGTGCAAATAATGTTTTTCTTTTTAAGTTTTGCACGAGCACGGCTTCGCTAAAATGTGCGCGCCAAATCTTCTTAGAGAATGCAAACAATTATTAAAGAGAAGAAAACAGCCAAGGCTCGGCATCCGTGGTTGGATGAGGGTTGACCGAGAAATATATGGGCCTGCTAAGAGGAGCGGTCAGCTCCGTGTCATCTAGAACCACAGGATGTGCGATGCCCCTATTAAACCTCAGAAAGGGTCTTGATTGTCATTACTGCTGCACCTGAGGGCACTGCATTTATTTAAATGGAGTTTTAACACATTGAAAATAAAAACAATATCCTTCAATTAAGTGTTTGACATAACAACGAACATGGGACAACACTGCAACACAAATACGTATAATCATAAACACATTGTAAGTTAGTTATGCGAACTGAAATTTGACCAGTTCGACCACCGTAAAAGCAGAAAACCGAAGTAACAGGTCTGCTGCAGGTCAGCTTACCGGTTTGAGGACATTGTCGAGGCTGATCCCTACATAAGCCAGCCGCTGTTTCCTGAAGAAAAGACAACAGAAGTCCCTTAGAGAGTAGGCAATAAAGAACATGTATATACACCAACACGCTTCCCGATGGGGTCAGGACCCAAGTTGGTCTGACGAGCAATCGATGCGAAGAAGGAGAAGAACCCACCTCAGCTCTTCCCTTTCCCTCTTCTTGGAGAGCTGGTCGTAGAGCTTCAGTTCCTCCAGCAGCTTCTCACAGAGCATCCTCTGTTGACAGAAGCGGAAAGAAACGCTTTCAACAACCTCATCCCGTACCAGCAGCTAAAGCACGTTGACAAATGCAAAAATGCACCACACCTGAGGCACCAAAAAAAAAAAAAAAAAGGAGGAATAATGCGGTGTTATCTGGAGCCTCGGCTTTTTTTATGACAAAACTTTTGCGTAAGAAACTTCCAAGCCCCCTTTCCAAGGAATGAGTAGTAGTTGGACTTAAAAGAACAAACTTTTACATTATGTGCAAAAGATTACGGTATACTCCCTCTCACCTCACGACGGACCGCAAAGGGCACTACAAGCCGTCGAAGTCAATACCATGCCGCGCGAGTGTCACATGACCATTGGAAGGGGCGCATCTAATCGCGGGGCACATAGCCACGCAATATTTTCCCAGTGCTAGACTGGCTGCAATCACTCGTAGCATCTGCTGCGGTGTATCGTAAGGTGAAGCACAGAATAGTAGGTAGTCTGATCTTTGGAAGCAGTTCCTTCATTACTTGAAATAACAACATTATAACCTAGACAGTTACGAAGCTCACATAAACGAACACGTGTAAAGCCGCCTAAAATGAAAGTCTGAGAAGCGGCTTTAAAAAAAAATTGGGGCTCCAATCCAGGCTGTGAAGGTGGTTGGTTAGCGAAGCTGTGGTATCACATGCAACGATTGCCTACTGCACTATACGAAATGCCGCCGCCAGTCGCAGCACGCCGCCGCTGGTAGTATTGCCATTTCTTTTCCCTTTGCCGCTCCTAGTATTCACGCTGCTCCTCGGGAGTCCTAACCATGCGTGGCCTATTCATCGCGGTGCTGCAGCAACAATAAAATCAGTTGCTATACTCCATTTATCTTACGTTTAAGCGCAGCGGACGTTATGAGCCATCAAAGCCAATCGGAGGCCGTGTGAGTGTCACGTGACCTTAGAGAGGGGGCACAGCCCCTGCGCGGAAAGCGTATCACGGGCCACGTCCACAGAACGGGATTGGCTAAGATAGCTCGTAGCATCTGCTGCGTCCGGACGTAAGGTGAAACGGGGTATAGACGGGCTCTTCTTTTATATATGAAAGGCTAGTGACGTCACTCCCCACGTCGCAAGCTGCCGTCGCCGCGGCAGCTTGGGCAACAGTAATCTTCACCGGGAACGTATGTGGTGAGCGCTACGTGCTTCGCATTGTTCGTAGGCACCGTTACCATCCATTATGCGGTTTGCACTTCACACGAGGGCTTCGAATGACGTCAACCTTTTTCAAAGCAGCTGCAAACCCAATCTTTACCGGAACGCATGGGAGGATGTTCCTATTCTTCACACGCGCCTTATCATCCATCATGTGGTTTTGATGCTTGTTTTACGGTTTTCTTTATTGAAACAGATACTGAGCTGTATGCTGCATGCCTGATTTCAAAGGAGATATGCTGTTTTGCCTTCATTTGTTCGCCGGGAGTTTTTTGCTTACAACGCCAACGCCACGAAAATTTCCTTGGCTGGTAGAGGTATACAGCTTCGCTGTAAAATTGCTCGAGCACACAGCGAGGAGTAAAGCCTTCATCCACAGCTCCTCTGATGGTGCTGCGTCCAGTCTGTTTCACAATTGATGGCCAAAGGAAGCTTAAGAGTTTAATCTTTTTGGGAGCCTAGAGAACTACAGATCATCAAAGCGTTTACGTGGTCACAGGGGGGGCAGAACCAGTCCCCATCCGGAATGAGCATCAGGGCTGGTTTCAGGCAAGATGTGTGGTACCCAGCATCACAGGCATCACAGAGAAGAATCTGGAACAAGTCACAGAAAACCATAGTCAGATATATTCTACTTACAGGCATTAAGGACAGATCCAAACCTAAAACATATCCCCAGAAAACAATAAAAAGGACGGTTCTGAGAAGAAAAAAAAATTTGCTCCATACATTTGTTGGGTTTAACTCCTAGAAACCAGGTGAAAGCCTAGAAAGAAAGTCCCAAACATGTCGGACATTTTCCTAATTATTTGTAGAAAAAATGAAAGATGTTTACAATTCCCTGTAATACCAAATTAGAGAGCAGCTCTTGAAGAGGAGGAGGGGAGGGCACAGAGAGGAGGGGAGGGCACAGAGAGGAGGGTCTGCCCCTCCTCTTCCTCCTCCTCCCTCTCCCCCTCCTTCCTCTCATTCTCCTCCTCCCTCGTGACATCACTCGTGAAGGTCGTGACCTTCGTCATGACCTTCACAAGTGACCTTTGTGACGTCACTCGTGACCTTCGTGACATCATTATGGGAAACGTCCCATAATGGAACGCGCGGTTACGCCGACGGCGACGCCGCTCAAGCCGGAATGCGCGCCTAAGCGCTGCGCTCTAAAAACTTTTAATGTTTGGGTAGCTTCGATTTGCAATTTACATTGCACCTCTCACTTGCATGAGCTGTTGTGACTCATACTATTCAAGAAAAAGTTGCCACCGATTGCAAAGTTTAGAAAAAAGTTATGCACAAAGACAAGGAATTGCCTGCTTGAATAGTATAGCATATCTAAAGAGTCTAATAAATTAAGTTTTAATATGCTCGTACTATGGCTGTGTTTGTACTACAAATTGAAGGAGCATAAAAGCACATTGGAAAAAGGTACAATAAGCATTACTCGTAACATCCAGGAAAAAGCCATGACATTAAAACTTCCGTAATTGGAGATGCTGCACCATTTTGTTGAGTAGAGCAAACAAATCAAAGTCAACTTCTTGCGGCTCAACGTTTAACTCGCAGAGGCCGAGTTTCCGGGTGCGCTTGGGTTTTTGATGCTATATAGCCTGGGACGCAAAGATTGTCTCGAGCTTTATAATGGCACTCAAGTGGATTCCGAGATCGCCTATTTATGATGATAACTATATCTACGGGCTCTAAGCATCCTAAAAAATATAAACGAAATTACACTCGTGGGCGGCCGATTTCTTTATTAATATTCTAATCGAAGATTGTGACACGTCCCTCTTTCTGCGCCTTGGAGCAGAGACAAAGGGGCGCCGTCAGACGGCATTTTCAATAGAGAGCCTGTAATCAGAGGGTGCTCAACTGCTCAATCACTCGTCATTGGTCAATCGTTATCACGTGGTTTATGGGCGCCATGTTGAGTCCAATTTTTGCTGGGGGTCTGTGGAGCTCTACACAGTTTTTTTTACCTTACTCAGACTTTACACGAGCCTGGAAACGATTGAATATTTTATAAAACGCATAAAAAACCTTTCATTTGCCACTAATTTTATTTTGATACGCTAAGTAATTTTTAAACTCGAATATCTGTTAAAATCGCTATATTGCATTTTGCTACGTATCTGGCAACAGTGGTTGCTGCTCCGCATTGGCCACTTTGGCCTCAAACAGTGGCCACGATGCTCGAGGCCAAATCAGACGCGTGAACCCGTTGGTCATTGTCATAGTGGTCGCACTTGCCAGGTTCACAGGTGGCAAGCTAGCGAGCGGTGCTGTTGACCAGTCTGTTTCGGTGAGAAGCGGATTAAGGTTGTCACAGTTGTTACCACCGTGGTTCGGCCAAAGTGCTTGCCACTCACCGCTACTCCTGCTCGCCGCTCGCCTGGGCTATCGACGCGCATCTACCGGGAGAGGTGATGACGTTCCATTTTCCATAATTCGTTGTTTGGAAGCAGCTACGGCTTATACTCCGTGCCTTTCTGTGGCGCCTGCGCTTACGAGCGGCGTCGGATACTACGAAGAGCGGCACATCGCACTAAGTGGAGGAACATTGAGGCATCAATCTATTAGCAACGTGCTCATCCTTTCACCTCTTTCAATGTATGAATTTGAATAAATGAAGTAATAGGCTGCGATTTCGCTTGTCAGGCGTTACTAAAACCATAGACTCGTATCTGCAGACCGCCATTCACGCTCTTGTCCGCTGAGATATGAAACCATATCGCATTTGCCTTTTACTCATTTCAACATAAACACGCCATGAAATCGAACACTGCTGGCCAGGAGACTCAGCATATGTTAATGACTGCTGTAGTTAAAAGACATTTTCAAAGACAAGATGGCCCTAGAAGTAAGAAGTGAGGAGAATATTAACAGACTGGCAGAAATAAGCGAGGGAAGGCCTAGCCTATCATCCTTAGGCTTGAAAACCTTATGGAAAAAAAAAGATGTCCTTTGCGATTCCCGGAAACTTAAAGGTACAACTATTTTTGCTAACGAGGATTTTTCTGCCAATGTTCGATGATTGCGGAAAAAATTATGGGACAGTGCCAGCGAAAATGGAGCTGAAAGGAAAGAGTCACACTGTCATTTGATAAGTTAAAAATCGGAAACGCAGTATATGGCTGGAATGAAGATAGCAATGAGAGGAAGGAAATAACCTCGCAGAAAGTGGAGCGCTATGACATACAATGACAGTGTCATTCTGTTGGTGATCAAGACTTGATAGTGATCAACTTAAATGCACAAAGTATTATGAATAAAGTTGTTGACCTTGAGCACATTTTAATAGAGCATAATCCTCACATTGTAATGATAACCGAGACGTGGCTGCATTTATCCATATTTGATTGTGAAGTCCTTCCCCCACGATATAACATTTTTCAAAGTGATTGAACGACTAGGGGCGGTGTAGTGGCTATCGTTGTCAGGGATTCGTTGGTTTGTACTGACATTCAAGGAAGCTCAAACATAAAAAAACAGGTGGTGTGAATTTAAGGTGGGTAAGGCTGAAATACTTCTTGGAGTGATATACAGAACCCCTGGTATGAAAATAGAATTTCTGAGGGAGTTAAAAGAATTTTTTCCTAAATGAGATGTTCAAAACAGGAGAGCTATTATTGCTGGAGATTTTAATCTCGGTAACATTGATTGGTGTGGCTTTGTACCGACCTCTGGAGAATCAGTGAGCTCTTCTTCCTTTCTAGACTCGATATTTGCTAATAACCTTACTCAGTTTGTTGAAGACTTCACATGGATTCAAGGTAAATCGAGTTCAATATTAGACTTACTTTTGTTAGTGACTTATTATTGCCAACTTCATACAATCCCAAGGTAATGCCTGGAATCTCAGATCATTCCATGGTGTTCTGATCTCCCAATTAAAATAAAACCAATGAGGGAATGCATGCTTATTACATACAAAGACTTCGACAGAGCAAACAGTGAGGGAGTGCTTGACGAACTAGAACTGGCTTTCGACGAGTGAAAATCCGGCATCACATTTTAGTCATGTGTGGCTTCACTTTAGACACATAAACGCAGAATGTCTCGAAAAGTATGTTCCCACCAGAAATAAAATGAAAGCCAAGCACAACCCATGGATTAAGGGGAGACACTACCCAGAAAAAAAAACTTTCTGCAAAAAAAGTTGACGTTGAAAAATGTCCTATTTACATCCGCCAACATCTAGAGAGTATTCCCAAAAAGATTCATTTGTTTACAGTGCATAGTTAGTCTTTTATAAATTACTTTCAGTCCACCAATGCTAAAGAAAAGGTAGAGGTTCGAGCACTTTGAATGCATTTTTCTCTAATCCACTTTTTGGCACAAATCCCACCTTAATAAAACTATTGTTTCAGTTTGAAACTATAGAGACTTAATATCTGCGGCTTGTATGCCGAAATTTTATAGAGCCGGTTACTATGAACTTAGATTTTGCATTTTCATGTTCCTTTATTGTGAAAAATTGTAATTTGCAAAACTTGTATACAATCTTAGCTCGTTATAACAGACCTTGACATTGACCAAGATTTCGGTCAGTTGTAAGAGAAATATGTTCTATGCAGATATGAATTTGAGCCAATGGTATGTAGACGAAAACCAACTGAATTTCACAAATCGGTATGCTATAGCCAAATGTCTCTTGTAACCAGGTCTGTTGTAATAAACTTAAACAGTAAATGTAAAAAAAAAAAAAAAAAGTTCAGATATATTTTTTTTATTTGAAAAATGCATATTTTCTGAAATTTCTTTGCATAGTGCCAGCAACAGGTATTTCAGTATGCATTCCACCAGAGAAATATGTGGTTATCAACACCATTTCTTAACGACAAATTCATTGAGATGATTCCACGCAAAGCTATGCTTTACTTTGTTTTGATTTTTTAGTTTTTTTGCCCAATCCCCCAAAGGTCATCCTGGTGATATCCCCACCGCCCGGTGATAGTTCCGAAATTGCAAAAAGCAAGCAAATTGGCAAAAGGAAGAAATCATACTTTTGGTTCTTAATTTCTAGGCTAGGTGATGCCAGCTACCGCTCATTATAAAGGGTATACAGCCATTAGCATCCATCCATCCATCCTACTGGACATCACATGGTACAGAGACGTCGGCTATGTCATCAACGAAACCGCAAGATGGCGCCCCACACTCGTTTTTCTCTCTCGCCCTTAAGCTCCGCGCCGCGAAAAGTAAGAAACAAACAAAACAATTCTTCCAGTTGTTGTTGTTCCGCGCAGCGTTGGCTGCCCACACAGCAGCACTGACTGCGCTGCTACGCGCGCCGCACGTCGCCCGCTAGATTGGGCGGAGTTTGGTGACAGTGGAGCTGCTCCGACTTTGTTGATCGGTTTAATGCACTTTTAGGCGGAATTGCGTCATAATATTTTACGTGTAGGCTTTTCAGACGATACGACGTAGGACTGCATTGTTTTCTCAACATCGAAATTGGACCGGTTTAATGAACAAAAGTAGCTATCTAACATTGCGGGAGTCAAGAATATCTAGAAATAAGCATAGCCACACACCTCAGTGGTACCAATGCCTGAAAGATTGGTTTACGTATTAATTTTTTCCCGTGATGATCAGCGATTGGAATCAACTCTCCGAGACTGTTGTTTCTTGTCTGTCATTTTGGTCTATTTGCGCCTGTATTAATTCTTACAATGACGCTTCACTGTATTATTAGGCTTCTTGGGTCATGTTGTATTGGTTGTGTGTTTTGTGGTATGTTTCGAAGCAAGCAAATGGTACTGATATTGATAACAAACTTGCGCCATGTAATGTTTTCATGCAGTTTAATAGGCTTCTTTACTATTTGATCTGTTGTCAAGTCTTGTATTCGCCTCGAGATTGAACCGTGTCGCACCGTGCGGCCGAAATCGGAAACATGCGAAAGTGGGGATACCACCGTGCCTCGTCTGCTACGGTGCACGTTCAAAAGCATGGACCTCGACAACGCAAGCCCGTTTCCGGCTGAGCTGAGCCCTCCTCATTAGACGCTTGTTTTTTCTGTTGTCGTTTCTTCCTACTAAAGGCTGTGTTGTATCGTTTCACATGCGTGGAAGTTCAACAAAGCGAATATTATTCAGTCGGATGCTTCAACAACCTTAGTGTTGTCGTTTGTATACAACCGCTGGTCTCACATATTTTTGTTATCTCGCACAAACCTTAGCTTTCATAAAACATTGAATGTTGATTGGAGCTGTGGTTTGATTAAAAAATTAGTCCAACTGATTGCTACCCTTTAATAGACTAATCAATTGATAAATCCGTTAGTTGATTTTTAACCAGTCATATTGCATGAAAGACGTAAAAAATACTTTTTTTTAACTATTTTACTATGTCATAAATGGCATTTGCAACCCGACCATCAGGTCCCTACTTAGCGCCGGACAGGGCGTCATATTGTTAATAAAGTTTGACACCACCACCATTCCCATTTTAAACTTCACATTGTGACGCTGACAGAAATATGAACACGGGTAGCCTTTTAAAGTGAAGTAATTTTTAAGTTATTATTTAAACAGCGTAATCACCCTCGATGACAACCACAAGCATGCTGAAGTGATCTACTGTGCAAGCATGCGTCCTAAAAGAAATGAAGACAGTCAGAAATATTAAAGCAGGCGTTATTTTACTCTCAACCTGACTTTCTCCAGCACAACTTTCCAAATAAACGGCAAAAAAATATCACAATTAAAGCATTAGTACTTGAATAATCTGAAGATTGATCAATTGACTGCCCAGTCCCGATATGCGATAGGTGAGGGTGGATGGTGATTGGAAAGTCTTTTGAGAGTCGCTAGCCGTCAGTAAAAGAGTGTCGCTGTTGCTGATGCCGTCTGTGTCGAGGTGCGAGTCGTTCGTTGGAGTTGCAGAGACTATGTTTGAATAGAATATTATTTAGCCAGAAATTTATAATGTTAGCCTTTTGACATCCGCGGCCCTCACCGAAAAACTTGACGTGGGTGAACCCACACTACCGAGAAAAGCATCTAATAACACGCACGCTACTGCGTTTCTGGGTTACACCCATTTCTTCCACTCGCAGCAGACATATTAGAATAGTTTGTTTCGCTTGTTTCAGTTGTCCTACCAACGAACAGTTTCTGGGTCGTAACTAGAAGGGGCGCTCTCCCCTCATTGCAACGTAGTAGAATTGTTCGGACTCCGAAAAATTTTTCCACACCATGGCACAGTAAAGGGAAACATTGGCTGCAGCAGAACTCGATAGCGCAGTACCACATTTACTCGCACAATGAACGCACTCGCCTAATGAACGCACCCCCCAAGTCGGCTCTCAAAATTTCGACTTTTTTTTTTTCACTCGCGTATTAAACGCATCCCCAACTGGGGCGTCAAAATTTCGACTTCCTCCCCCCCACGCGCGCGAAATGAAGGCACTTTTTTATCCTTGTGCAGCGAGGTCGCGAATGCATGGGCAGCTTGGGCGAACAAAACGCCTTGCAAAAGGCGATAAAAAAATAAAAAAAAAAAGATCCAACGAAAGCAAGAAAAAAAACATGGAGGAGCTTTTTTTTTTTCTTTTTGCGCAGCGCAGTCTGGACTTTGGGTCGCGCGCCGCGCGCAAGGAGATAAGAAAGAAGCGGAGAAGCCCTCGCCCAAGCAAAGAGAAACAAAACAACTTGCGAAAGGCGGCAAAAAAAAAAAAAAAATACACAGAACCAGGAGAAAAGAAAAAAAACTTAAAGAGAAGCGCAGTTTGGTTTCGGGGTTGCGCGTCGCCCGCAAGGAGATATAAAGAAAAAGAAAAACGGAAAAGCCCTTGCCTAAGCAAAGCGCACATAATGAAGGCATCATGATCCTGCCCTCGCCTCCTCCTCGCACATTGGAAAGAGAAGCGAGAAGACCTCGAAATGAACGCACTTTTCTATCCTGGTACACCAAGGTAGGTCGCGAATGCATGGGCGGCGTGGGCAAACAAAACAACTTGCGAAAGGCGGGGAAAAAAAAAACACGGAAGCAAGTAAAAAAAACATGAAGAGAAGCATTTTTCTTTTTTTTGCGCATCGCAGTTTGGTTTTGGAGTCGCGCGGCGCCGCGCGCAAAGAGATAAGAAGTTAAGTCGATTTTTCGGGATAAAAGGTCCGTTCATTATGGGAGTAAATACGGACGCAAAAATTTTACTTCGCGTAATGAACGCTTCCCCTAACTTTGCATCGATTTTTCGGGAAAAAAAGTGCGTTCATTCTGCGAGTAAATACGGTAATTTCCGATACAGCACTAACTTCTCTTCATTAAAAACATTTATATTTCTGCGAAAGCTAAAAGTTGCAAAAATTAAAATGCACAGAACCTGCGATTTCACAGCCCACAGTACCTGTATTACGTTATTTGTGTTGGAATTCATTGTTTTGTTGAATTCCCACGCTGGTGAACCAATACATCAATTTAAAAGAAACAAATATTTAACATAAATAGTGCAGTTCACCCGGAGACTGGCATCCGTCGTGGTGATTCATGCTTCCCAACGTCTGCCTAGAGCAGACGACGCATCCACACAAGCGATTATTTAAATTTAGGCTATACGCTGGTATCACGATTCGATTTTCACTGAAGCACCGAACGGTACTACACCATTTTCCGCTAAAATTGTTTTCCCAGCAATAACAAAATAAACGCAATAATCTGCATCGTCGTTTTTGTAAAAATATAATGCACCATGTGCTTAAAAAGAGCATTAATAGTAACGTTCTGAATCTCCACGCAATTAACTATACTTTCATTGGTCAAATTTTATGAAGGTGGTGGGGTCCCGAAATGTCCCGTCCCCTCCCCTCCCTCCCTCCCTCCCTCCCTTCCCTTCCCTTCCCTTCCCTTCCCTCCCCTCCCCCCCTCCTCCTCCTCCTCCCCCTCCCCCCCACCTCCCTCCTCCTCCCCCCCCAACCCCCCCGCACCTAAGAGAAAATAGTGGCAGCGTATTTCTATCGCTGCGAGGAGGAGGAGGAGGAGGAAAAACTTTATTTGAATGCCAGCAGTCGGTGGTACCTTGCCCCGCGCAGGGGGTGGTGACCACAACGCGACGCGGCCCCCACGTCTATCTCGCGCCTTCTACTCCCCGGCTATGGTGGCTAGAGGGGGAGGTGGCGCCAGCGCCTATTCGCCGCGGAGAAAAGAGCGCGTCTTCAGTTCATGCCGCTGCCACTGGCGACCGCTGTGGCGCACCTGTCGGCTCTTCGACGGCGTGCAGGCAGGCGTGCACGGACCTGCTCGGATCGCAGTGGCTGAGAGACTGAGCTCATACCTCGCTTCTTCCGTACTCGGTTGGTTTCATCGGGGCCTCGGCGCCTCGGTCGCCTCGAAATCGCATTTGTTGCTTTACGGTCATCCGCTGTTTCGAAAGTTGTGCACGCAGCATCGACTCATCGCCGGCATTGCGTTCCTGACATGTGACTGTAAGTGCTGTTTTATTCTGCGCAAATGGCACCGGCACCGGGTGTGAAAGTGAAAAAGGCTACGCAAACTCACTGCTTCGCCCCGGGCTGTACATCAGGGTATGTGTCGTCGAGGCAATCTGGTCGGCGAGTATCCCTGTTTGCCGCGCCGAAGGACCCGGAACGTTTTGAAGCCTGGCAGCGAGCAATCCCTCGTGCTGACAAAACACTCGACGCGCGCTCAGTGCTTTGTGATCTGCATTTTGATGAACAGTTTATCGTGCGGGTTTTCACGCACGTCATCAATGGTCAAACCGTGACAATCCCACGTGATCGCCCTGTTTTGACGAGTGATGCGATTCCGACCATTTTCCCCAACGTGCCATCGTACCTGTCGAAGAAGCCACCGCAGAAAAGGAAGTCAAAAACGTCGAGCTGCGGCTTGCCTTCGAAGACCCTCCGACCAGAAGCAAGTACATCTTTGCCTGTCGAGGTATGTGGGACGGATGCTGAAGTAAACCACTCAAGGGCAGCACCTCCTGTTGACTTGCCGCTAATCTCCGACCTCTGGAACTGCGAGCTACCAAGCCCCTACTGGGCTAAGCACCTTGTTGCTGGAGCTGACAAAGTCACGGTCTTCACTGTGTGCGCTCTCGATGGCCAGAGCCTTTGTTTTGAAAAGGTGGTGTTGGTCACTGCTAATGACCAAGCCCTTCGTGCCACTGTGTTCGTTCAAGCCACCGAGGTGAAGAATGTTGAGCTGATCAATGTGGAGATGGCAG
This sequence comes from Ixodes persulcatus, assembly GCA_013358835.2. Lineage (NCBI taxonomy): Eukaryota > Metazoa > Arthropoda > Arachnida > Ixodida > Ixodidae > Ixodes > Ixodes persulcatus. Next base: position 782,173 of record JABSTQ010010825.1, read on the forward strand.
AAGAGCTGCTTCGGCAGGTGGATTCTTTGACTCCTTGCAAAGGCTTTGGTGAGAAAGGGGAGTTTCCCACAAATTCAAGGCGCAGGACCAAGGCCTGTGGTGGCAAGAATTTCAGTGCATCGTGCCCTGGAATTTCTCAAACGCCAGGGAAGCCTTGTCCACAGTGCAAGTACCTGAGGAAGCTGCTTCTCAACCAAGCTAGTTACAAGAAAAGAACCGCGCAAGCCCGGGCTCGGACGCCTTCATACAAAACAAAGCTGAGGAACGCCCAGCTGAAAAGGTGCAGGGTCAGCATCTCGAAGCTAAAATCGAAAATACACAATCTGAAACGGAAAAGTGCGGAAACGGACACATCTGCATTCGAAGACAAGATAAAAAACATGCCCGTTAAGCAGCAGCAGCAGATCAAGGCATGTCTTGCTGCATCAAGACGAAAAAGCACAAAAGGAATGAAGTACGAGGGTGAATGGGTGCTTGAGTGTGCTGTGATGTGTATGAAAAGCCCTCGCCTCTATGAGCACATTAGAAAAAACAAGATCATGATCTTGCCTTCTCGTACATCTCTGCGTCGCTACCTGAAGAGCTACAGGAGTGGCTTTGGTCTGAGTGAAAAGCTCTTTGCAGCTGTAGCAGAGAAGACCAGATCAATGAATTCTTTTCAGTGCCATGGCGGCCTCCTGATTGACGAGATGAAGCTATCGGAGCACCTGAGACTTGCATCAGATGGAAACATTGAAGGTTTTGTTGATCTTGGCAAGTTAACACCAGAGAGTCAGAAGACTCTCGGATGTGATCACGGCCTTGTGATCATGTTCCAGCCTTTTACTGGCAAGTGGCACCAGATCCTTGGTGTGTTTGCCTCCCACAGTAATGTGAAGGCAGAAACTCTCACTCAAATTATCCTGGAGGCCGTGATCATGAGTGAGAATGCTGGACTCCACGTGGACTTTATCACTTGCGACGGAGCAGCCTGGAACAGAAGCATGTGGCGTTCGTTCGGCATATCCGGAACTAAAGACAAAACCGTCTGCAGGAGACAGCACCCCACTGATCCAGAACGGTTCCTTTATTTTGTGTCGGACTTTCCACACCTTGTAAAGTGCGTGAGGAACAGCTTTGTGCGGACAGGCCTGAAGACGCCAGAAGGGCATGCCACTGTTGACCATTTGGACTGTGCCCGTAAGTGTGATGAAAGACACGACACCACGCTGAAGGCTATGCCACATGTCAACAAGTCGGTCGTTCGGCCAAATGGCTTTGAGAAAATGAGAGTTAACTATGCCTTTCGGCTCTTCAGTGACGAAGCTCTCCGAGGTCTCTTTTTATATGAGGACGAGATTGAGAGACAACACGGAAGTGCAGCTGCCACTCTCAGCTTCGTCGAAAGGATGCGAATGCTCATTGAAGCCATGACGTCCAGGTGCAGTTCAGGCGCGCTCAGACCTGGAAATGTGCAAGAAGAGTGCATCAAGAGCTTCTTGGCTTATTTGGACAAATGGGAAGAAGCAGCAGGAGGACAAGGCTATCTGAGCCGCAGCACAGCTGAAGGACTGCGCGTCACACTGTCGAGCACCTTATCTCTGCTGAAGTATGTGACAAGCGAACTCCAATACCGCTACATAATGACATCCCGGATGAGCCAAGACGGGATTGAAAGACTCTTTGGCATTGTAAGGCAAATGTCGGGGTGCAATGACCACCCAACACCCAGCCAGTTCTTGATTTCCATCAACTGCCTGAGTTTCCAGAACCTGGCAAAATCACCACCTCATGGCAATGTGTCCAGTGGGCTTTTAAAGAGTCTCGTAGGGGTGGATGATGCAAAGGAGACACTGTCTCAGAAAAGAGTGGACGAGCTTCTGGACGTAGGAGACCTGACTGAGGCGTACAAGGTGCTTAGCGGTTGTGGTATTGAGCACACTGCAATGGTCACACAAGCCAGCGATTCAAGGCTCATCTTTTACATTGCTGGCTACGTCGCAAGAAAGAGCATCGTTGGTACAAAATGTGCTGAATGCTGTCATGAACTTCTTCAACGTAAAGACGGGCCTGCTCCAGCTTCAGCATGCCTCACCGCTGCGGTTGATAGGGGAGGTCTTGTGTACCCGTCAGCGAAGCTGAACGCGCTTGTGAGGTCACTTGAGAACACTTTTACGCACTGTTTTAGTGTGAAGCAGGTGAGAAGGGAAAGCCTCATGGACCTAGTGTCCTTTCTGCAGGTGACCAAGCTGACCCTTGTTGGTTGTTCTGATCACAGTGTCCCTCTGACGAACAAAATCATCAAGTTCTACGTTCTGACTAGACTTCATTTCCACGTGAAGACACAGAATTCAAAACGAAAGGAGAGACGCGAAAGGATGAGGCTGCTTAAGCAGAGACGTGTGCTCTGATTTTCATTCTTGCGAGCGACACGACACGTTAGTCCAAGGTTCTTTTTATTGTGAAATATGTATTTTTATATTAAGTGAGTGATGTGTGTTCTGGCAAGACTTGAGCCCGGCAGCAATATGCAGACGAGAACTTTATTTTGTGTTGATAAAATGGACTTTATGTATTAGACGTGTTTAGCTTCATGTGTAATTAGCTTTATCTTGTGTTGATGAACTTAAATTTCTATTCTAGACGTGGTTAACTTGATGTGCAATAAACAGTGTTCGCATACATCTAGTTTATTTACTTTCTACTCCAGTTTGTTTCTTTCTACTTAGAGTTTTCACACATCATGCGCAAAAGTTCCGCTCAGCAAATCACAAAGTGAAGAGCTATAGCAATTTAAAATGTCATTAAATAATTGCAGGAATGTGAGTTAATAATAAATAAGAATTATGTTATTCTGGGGATCATTCGCGGATGGGTTTTATCTCCAAACTGGCCGCCGCCGCGACAGCCCGTCGTCTCCCTGTCGTAGCAATAGCATTAAAAAAAAAATAAACGGAAAATGGGTAAAGTAAATTTATTGAACATTTGCCGCTGTGAGCTTACTTGTGTATTCAACAAATTGTAGCTCATGCGCGCAACAAAAACACGCACAGGCGAGGCCGTCGGCCATGTACCCGCACCACCCGCGCATCGAAATCCCGACCGTAGCGCCATCTACGGAGGGCTTGAACAGGCGGATCGCCTTTTCCTCCCAGCTCGCGGCACCTCCCCCTCTAGCCCACCATACCCCGGCCCCGAGCATTTCCCTTATCTAACCGGGATCGGGAGGGAGAGCCGCCCGGTTTTCCGGGCGTTCCCTTACCCCCCCTACTATCGTCTGCCCGTTGCCTCTCCAGGGCGGCCGAGATCTGCTGGACGGCCCTACGTTGTAAGTCACAGCTCCTCGCCGCAGCCTCGAACTGCGGGGGAATCGCCGTCTGCTCGGTTGCCTCTCTCGGGTTCTTCTCACAGTCCCAGAGTACGTGCACCGCGGTGGCCCTAGCCTTCATGCACAGTGTACACGTATCGTCCGCGTAAAGTCCCGGGTGTATGTACTTAGCTAACACCGGTGTTAGTAAGGACCCTGTTTGTAGTTGCCTAAAGATCACAGCCTCCCCCCGCTTGAGTCCAGGGTGAGGGGGAGGCATAGTTCTTCTATTTAATCTATACCACTTCACAATCTCGTTGTACGTAGTCATCCGGTCCTTGGAACTATACCACGCACCGCCCTCCAAGAGGGCCACATTTGCCGTCGCGCGGTTGGTTAGTCCTCGCGCCACGGCGTTGGCCGTCTCGTTGTGGTTGGTGTTACCCCGCCCCGACACATCACTGCCCATGTGGGCCGGGAACCACTTGATCACCACCGCCCCTTGTCGCCCTGCTTCTTCGGCTGCCCGCAAAATGCGGGCTGCCGCACTGCACACTCTGCCTTTAGCGTAACTCAACACCGCCGTCCTTGAGTCACTTAGCACCGTCTTGCAGCCGGGGTTGGCGATGGCCAAGGCAATGGCCACCTCCTCTGCTTGATGCGTGTCCCTGGTGCGGGTGCTGGCCGCCGTTTTGACTGCTCCCGTCGAGGCACTCACCACTACTGCTGTGTACGCCTCGACGCGGTCTTGATATTCCGCCGCATCGACGTAGACGGCTCCCTCGTCTTCCGCGTGCCTATCCACGAGAGCACCCGCCCTCGCTGCTCTTCTTTCTGCGTTGTGCGTGGGGTTCATGTTCCGCGGTATTGGACATACTCGGATTCCGCTCATTAAGTTGCTCGGAACGGGTTCGGTAGCCGCCGAGCCGCTGCCATTAGGATTTATGCCCAGGTCCTGTAGGATCTTCCTCCCCGTCTTCGTGCCGGAGAGGCGCTCCAGGTGCGCCGACCGTTGAGCTTCTGCAATCTCCTCCAGAGTGTTGTGTACCCCCAGCTCCATGAGCTTCTGTGTGCTCACGTTGCCTGGGAGTCCCAGTGCAATCTTGTATACCTTGCGGATGAGGGCGTCTATCTTGTTTCGTTCCCCTGGAGTCCATTTGTGGAAGGCAGCCACGTACGCAATGTGGCTGATCGCAAAGGACTGCACTAACCTGATTAAACTTTCTTCCTTCATGCCATCTTTCCTATTGGAGATCCTCCGTAAGAGCTTCGTAGCAGACATGACGTTGGTATTGAGCTTAGTGATTGTTTCTCCATTCACTCTGTTCCGCTCGAGTAGCAAACCGAGCACCCTGATCTTGTCTACCTCCGGGATTATCTGCCCGCCCACCGTCTTGACCGTGATCTTAGGTCTCTCCACCGTGATCGGCGCGTCCTTTCTTCTCCTGCCTGCCCTTTTAGGTGGTAACACTAGCAGTTCTGATTTTGTCGGGGAGCACTCGAGCCCGGACCCCTCTAGGTGTTCCTCTATGGCCGTGACCGCTTCCTGCAGTTGGTTTTCTATGTGACCATCGCTGCCTCCTTTGACCCATAATGTGATATCGTCGGCATAAATAGTGTGTCTGACGTCCCTAACTTCCTGTAATCGGTTAGCCACCCCTCCTATTGACTAAAGCCCAACAAACAATAAGCAATCAAACATCACTCATACAGCGATATCTCTAACGTATGTCCAAATTTTTGGAAAAGAAGTGCGCGAATGAACACGGCTGGCGAGGCAGACGAGACGTGTGACGTAGCAATTCTCATTCCCCTCTCCACTTTGTGTCGTCCCCACGAGCAGGTGGACTGAAGCGAGGAGGAGGGAAGCGGGCCGCTTCCCCTCATTCTCAATTGTTCTAAGAGAATTGTGACGTCACATTCCTAGCTTGATCACACCCTTCTTTTCCAAAAATACGGCCATCCGTTTGGGATATTGATGTATGAGTGATGTTTTGGAGTTCATAGCGTCCCGTTCAACGCTTCTGCGGCCTTATTTTGCGAAATCCATAGTTCTTTTCAGCATCTCTTTAAGGTCTTAGCCTCAAAGCTAGAGTCAATCTTTGCGACCCAGGATGGGAGAAAATGGCAGGTCGAGCTCACCCACTCCGGATGGTCTCCCTTCCCACATTTGGCACAGGGCTTCTCGTCCTGGGGCTCCTCACCCTCCTCGCTGCTGTCCTCTTCCACCCGCACTGCCGCACAGAGGACACACTTGTCGGCGCTTCCGAAAGCAAACCAGAATTGTGGAACATGCGAAATACTAAAGACCTTGTAGAAACACTAAAGAAAGGTAACTGTTCAAAGGTCAGAGGGATAGGGACCAGAAATAGACGTTTCTCAGACAGCGTTGTTCCCTGTGCCAGTGGTCGGCCTGCCGGCACCCAAGGCTCGACGAGGCCAGGGCCATCAAAAAGTTTGTTCGACGTTTGAATGTTCACTGCAAATTTCCTAACGAAACTTTAGTCGAGAGATACACAAGGAGGGCTTTGAATGTTAAAAGAGAATAACGTTTCTACTGACAGCTCGAGCACACGAGCTAGGGCAGCTGTTGCAATATTGTAACTCATTAAAGGGGCGATGCAACGATTTTTGTATTTTGCGCAAATACCGCTTAGAACGGATCCCTGACGTTAATGACCTGTGAAATACCCGTTCGTTTTTCACCACATGCAATCGAAGTCGCAGAAAAAAAATAAAGAAAAACGAGCCGAGTTCACCCCCTCAACTTGCAGCCAGAACAAGCGGCCACGTGATCTGGTGCCGATTATATGCCGCCAATGTTGATCATAGCCACGCGCTGGGGTTGGCAAGGCACAGGACACGCGCTGAGTTCCAGACATTGTTATGGTTCGGCTGTTGTCGTCATTGCAGCGATTGGACACAGGACACTACCCGAATGCTTCTTGAGCTATCGATTATCACGAGCCCAAATCGAGTGTCCACGCCATGCTCGGGTCCAATCTATGAGCCGCATTCAAATATCGTCACTGGGCGGTACTGCTACCGCCCAGCTACGTCATCAGGTTTTGCGAAGGAGAAATTGAATGAAAACGCTCGGTTTTGTCCTCGAAATTACAGCGCAACAAAAGAGTTTCTTGTTCAGTGGTGTTGCGTGCGAGTATCCTTGAGTCCCACTAGTGCCAGTAAGCTCGTGTGAAGTGAAAAACATTCCAATTGAATATCGTTGCACCGCCCCTTTAAAGGGACACTGACACCCCCCAAAATCTTTTTGTTTTATTTTTTGACAGGAGATTTATTATGGTGTCAAAAGACTATCCAATCAATATTTTGCTACGGCGTCACATATATTTTTAATAAAGTAAAAAAAAACGCAACTGCTTGAAACCGAAACTGGACTGGGGAGGAAGAAGAAATATAGAGGAGGAAAGAGTTGATGAAAGTCACGTGGCTGTGCAACTTTTTTTTCAATCAACGTATTTGCAGCTTTTTAGAAGTCACAAGAAATGGGTATCATATTTCTTTTCCATTTATAATATTGAGTGTGTGCCTTTGATGACCCACGACTTTGATTATATTTGCGGGTAGTGTCTAAACCGCAAAAAACGGCACGTGACCACGGAGAAGAGAGTGAGAGCGACTCAAACCGGCCAATTCTCGATCGGCGCTTTTAGGGCGGAAAGAAGACGCATTTCGAGCCACATATTGTTTTCTGGGTAGTTGGGCTTTCATATGTCATGTACAACTAAAAACCTTGGCAAGCATAAATACCCTGTCAGTGTCCCTTTAGACTTGATGTTCTTTCACGGAGACAGGTTGGACTCCTGCTCCTTGACAAGAGGGTCGTGGCCCGCAATGGTTGAAGCAATTGAAGTACCAATGTCACCGTAATAAACCCTCGAAGTGTGAGAGTGCATGGAAATCTTGCATGCAAAAAACACTCGGGCAACTAAAGTGAAGCATTACAACCTGCATAGGTAAACACAGTCCAAAATGTCTTTCCCCTCTAGCCCAAAAGGTTCTCTAGCTTACAGAGTTAAAGTTCAATAAAATGTACCGTATTTACACTAATGTAGGTCGACCCATTTTTCAATTTTTGAAAATCTGAAGTGGGGGGGTCGACTTATGTTCGAACCAAAGCATTCCACCGCCGACAAAAACGAAACAATCACGATATCAAGAACACCTCGGCTTGTTACGAGTTCAGCTGGCTGTACCTGTAGCATTGCGCTATTTTGTGCGCTCATATTACAATTTGTTTTAATTTTTTTTTTATTTACGCGAACGAGTATTATTGATAACGATTCGCGAATTAACCCGAGTGTACGGCGGTGAACAGCGCAAGAGCCACTCTGGAGGCCGCTGGAACAGCCTCACGCCTCACTGCCCGTGGATTCTTTTCGCAGTTTTTCGCACGATTCACGGTCGCACGTCGTTTGATCGAGTGTCGAGATCATGCTGGAGCGCTAACTAATTTTTTTAAATTTTTTTGTATTGATATGCGTGATCCGGGCAGTTTAGGTTTTCGGTGCTCGTTTATGGCCATTCTTCACCCAGAAGCAACAAACAACTGCGCTGTTGGACGGAAGTTCAACCCGTCGGATCGGGTGATGCTCCAGAGGAGTCTGCAATGGCGCGGGATCTTAAACTGTGACGGCAAACGAAGAAGCTTCCACAGGCCAAAGTCTGGATAGGTGGGGATGCCTTCTGGAGTTGGAGGTCAGGCTCGCAAAGTACGCCGCAAAAGTGTGCAATTGGTCCCTACCCGTGACGTGCAACGCGGTCGCCGAGCAATCATGGAAGATGCGGTTGATGCTGTCATTTGCGAAGTGCGAGATTTTGTTGGACGACGCCGACGACGTGCTTCGAGAAAGCAGCAGTGATGCCGACGGGACTGACATCACCAGTGTGGACGAGTCATAGTTATAGTTGCGGACGAAGTGAGAACAACAGGGAGCAGCTTCTGTTGTCCTGCCTCCAGCGTGAACTTCCTAGTTTCGATAACGCCTGGGCATCTCAAGCACCTCGTGCGTGCATGAGCAGCCAAAGCGCGCCAGAAGGCATTGAATGCGTGTTGGAGGCTGGGCTTTCGAAACGGATACTTTGCCGTTCTCATGTGTTCGCAGTAAAATGTGCATCTAAAGTAGTTTTTTTTTTTTTTTGCTGATGTGCAATGTGGGGGGGTCGACTTACAATCAAGTCGACTTACAATAGTGTAAATACGGTAGATGGGTGACTGGTACCATTTTTAAAGCTGCCAAAACCTTCACAATCGCAATTTATTTTTTCTCACTCACTCTCTCTCTTTAAAGTTCAAACAAATAAGATGACTTCTTTGACTAACCGACACAGAAGAAAGGAACCTTTTGCTTTCAAAACAAATTCGTAACTGGCTTATCACTCATGCGCAACATAAAACCTTTTTTTTTCTCCCACAAATTTGCCACAATTCACATACTCCCACAACTTTTTGTCATAACAGCAGGCAGAAGTCGGCAAGAAACCCAGAAAACTTGGAGACCTAACCGGTAACCAATTGGTGGACTCAAAATCCACCAAAGCACCCTAATGCAAGAACCATTTACGTGTCGACTTCAACAGCGCAAGGCCTGCAACGAAGTTGGGATCCCTACCCCCTAAAACAATGGGATCTATAGACCGTTTCACTCTAAGGGCAAGCACAGCAGCAGCTACAAGAGCAAGCTTTCAACCTTCAGCACTCACCCTCTCCCCACCCCCTGCCAAGGGTGCGCAACCTAAGGGCAAGCGTCGTTCGGGGCAACCTGCTCGTGCTTGCACCTTCCCTTGCACATATACAAGAGAAACAACCTACGCGTAGCCACGTACGCCAATCGGCGGTCGTACCTTTCTTGACGGTGCGCGCCCGCTTGACCACGACCACCTCCGCGTCCGGGTCCACCTCCTCGCAGGCGAACTCGTCGTCGTCGTCGTTGTCGAAGCGCAGCACCTCCTCCTCGGCCTCCTCCTCGTAGCCGTCCTCCTCCTCCTCCTCCTCGCCCTCGGAGGAAGAGTCCGAGGAGGCCTCCCAGGGGTTGTGCTTGCGCTTGCTCGCCGAGCCCCCGCCGTTCACCCCCGGGTGGCCGCCCGGCTTCCTCTTGCGCCGGCGCTTCTTCTTCTTCCCCTTCTTCTCCTCCTTCTTGGGCGTCGCCTGCGCCTCCACTTGCTGCTGTAGGGCCCCTTTCTGCAAGGGAGGAGGGGTCCTGAATGCAAGCTCGAAAGAGACTGTGAATCTACTCGCAGGGGTGGATTTACGGGTCAGACTTGGGGGGATGGTGGGCATTTGGCACAGGGGGGGGGGGTTTCTGCACAGAGATCTGATGTCATGGGCAAAGCGTTGCCCATATTTATTTATTTATTGCACCTTTAAAGGCCCAGCAGGGCCTTTAAGTCCTGCTGGGCCTTACAAAAAGGGCATTACAAAAGGGGGGTGTGTTATAGATAGCGGCGCTGCCGATAACCGTTTATCAAAAGCCACGTGTGCTCACGTGGTCCCGGCAGCTTCTAGAAAAGCCCGCGCTCTTGCTCCTTGCAGCTCTTCTCACGCTTGGTTCTGGTCAAGTTGCACCATGTAGTAATAAACGCCTATTCAGCCTTCAAGCTGTCGTCTACCTTCATACACAACAAGTGGCGACGAGGAACAGCGGAGACGGCAGTGATTCTACAAAACTCAAGAAGAAGCTGATGCGATTCTTCTGTCTGGAGTACACACTGCCAAGCTGGACGAAGGTATGGCGACATCAGTCACGCAAGTCGTGGGGCGACTCGGTCACATGGAGCCATTTGACGACTCCGCAAGTGACTGGACCTCGTACGACGAACGTTTGACGTCATTTCTTCGCTTCAACAAGGTCCCCGAAGAGGACAAGGTACACGCGTTCCTCAGTTTCATTGGACCCAAAACGTACGGCCTCCTCAAGTCCCTGACCGCACCGAGTCTGCCGTCCAGCAAGACCTTCGACGAGTTGCGGAGGATACTTGGCGACCACTTGGCACCCAGACCGTCGGTGATCGGTGAGCGATCCAAATTTTACTGTCGTTCACAAAATGAAACCGAATCCATTGTCGACTTTGTGGCGGAACTACGAAAGCTCTCACAGTCGTGCGACTTTGAAGGATTTTTGGACGAAGCTTTGCGTGATAGGTTTGTCTGCGGTTTACGGCGAGTAGACATACAAAGGGTTTCGTTTGCAGAAGATAAGAAACTAACATTTGCAAAGGCTGTCGAAAGAGCCTTGGCAATGGAAGCCGCAACGAAAAATGTCGCGGAAGTTCAAGGGACAGAAGAAAACTTTTCAGACGTGCATAAATTCAACGCGACAAGGAAACCGCTCCAGAAACAAGTTTCGACAAAACCGAGCGGCACAGAAGGGAAGCCGCCCTCTAAGCATTGCTTCCGATGTGGATCGCCGAAGCACATGAGCAAAGATTGCGTGCACGCGTCAGCAACTTGTTTTGGCTGTGGAAAGAAAGGACACATCCAGCGGATATGTCAAGCTGATAAGCGTGCAAACGAGTCGAACCGCAGAAAGAACTTGAAAGTTCTGAGTAGAGCGTCTGACGTGGCACTAAACGGAGTCACGTGTCCAGAGCAAAAACCGATAAACGTCCGCGTCATCGTCAACGAAACGCCCCTCGAGATGGAGCTCGACACGGGAGCGGCGGTGTCTGTAATATCGGCAAAGCAGCAGCAGCGATTGTTTCCGTCTTTGCAGCTGACAGCTACGACGTTGCGCCTCCGGACGTACACTGGAGCACTTGTGGAACCGAAAGGTGTTGTGGACGTAACAGTCCAACACAACGGGCAAACGCATGTCCTGCCGTTGTATGTTATCGAGCAGGGAGGGCCACCGCTCCTGGGCCGACAGTGGCTTCAGCGTTTGCGCTTGGACTGGAACACTATCTTCACGTGCAACAAGCTTTCCTCGGCGCTCGGAGCGACTGACAAGGGAGCCCAAGCCGAGGTAAGCAAACTTTTGAGCAAGTACAGTAACCTCTTTAAAGAAGAGCTTGGATGCATAAAGGGAGAGAAAGCCGAGGTGTTTCTTAAGGAAGACGCTCGCCCGAGGTTCCTAAAAGCACGGAGTGTACCATTTGCCCTTGTCCCTGCGGTTGAAAAAGAACTGAAAAGAATGGAGGCTATGGGGGTCATCACCCCAATCACGACGTGCGAATTTGCAACACCGGTTGTACCGGTTGTGAAGAAAGATGGAAACATTCGCCTTTGTGGGGACTATAAGACTACTGTAAACTCCATGCTCGACACCGACCGTTACCCTTTGCCGCGAGTTGAAGAAATCTTCGCTGCGCTTGCTGGGGGGCAAGAATTTTCAAAAATTGACTTGAATAGGGCCTACCTACAAGTTGTGCTGGCTGATTCTGCGCGCCGTGTCCTTGCAATTAACACGCATAAAGGCTTGTTTGCCATGAACAGACTCCCTTTCGGGGTCTCGTCAGCCCCAGGAATTTTTCAACGTATCATGGACACTATGCTAAGCGACCTTAAGGGTGTCGCTTGTTATCTGGATGATATCCTGGTTACTGGCAAGTCAAGGACTGAGCATCTCCAAAATTTAGAAGCAGTGCTCAAGCGGTTGGCTGAACGAGGAGTCCGTGTCAAGGCTGAAAAATGTACCTTTTTCCAGAAAGAGCTCAACTACCTTGGCCACAGGCTCAGTGCAGCTGGCATCCACACCACGACGGAGAAGACCGACGCCATCAGAGCTGCGCCCGCACCAGCCAACAAACAGCAGCTTCGCTCACTGCTCGGAGCTATCAACTACTACGGCAAGTTTCTCCCACGTCTAGCGACGATGGCACACCCGCTGTACAGACTCCTGCGTGAGGACCAGACCTGGTCGTGGACCCGTGCCTGCCAGAACGCCTTCGACGACATCAAGAGCGCCCTGGCTTCCACGGAGGTCCTGGCCCACTACGATCCGAAGATGCCCCTTCAGCTGGCCTGCGACGCGTCACAGTACGGGGTAGGTGCCGTACTTTCGCACATCTTCCCAAATGGAACGGTTCGTCCTGTCGCCTACGCATCGAGAACGTTGTCGGAGACGGAGCAAAAGTACAGTCAACTGGAGAAAGAAGCGCTCGCACTTATCTTTGGTGTAAACAAATTTCACTGTTATCTGTACGGCCGCAAGTTTATACTGATAACAGATCACAAGCCATTGCAGACGATGCTGGGACCAAAGACTGGAATCCCGACGATAGCAGCAGCACGCCTTCAGCGTTGGGCCGTGACGTTGTCCGCGTACACGTATTCCTTGAAGTTCAAACCTACAAGTGAAAACGTAGAAGCAGACTGTTTTTCGCGCTTACCACTGCATGTAGTCGACTCCGACGAAGCTGATGAAACGTTCTATTCCTTACGTCTGCAGTCCATGCCTGTAACCAGCAAGGACATCGCACGGGCGACCGCGCAAGATCCCCTTCTTTGCAAGGTTATTGAGTTGACGAGCACGGGTTGGCCAAACTTTGTGCAGGATGCGGAACTCAAGCCATTTTTCAACAGGCGGACCCAGCTCACACTGCATCAGGGATGTCTCCTCTGCGGCATGCGTGTTGTCGTACCCCCAAAGCTCCGGCCTCTGGTTCTTCAAGAGCTCCACGACGGACATCCTGGTCTGGTGAGGACAAAAGAACTGGCCAGAAGCTATGTTTGGTGGCCTTCTATTGACTGTGATCTCGAAGCACACGTAAAGCAATGCAGGCAATGTCAAGAGCAGCACAACGCTCCGAACAGTGCTCCCTTGCATCCGTGGTCTTGGCCGACTGCTCCTTGGAGACGTGTGCACGTTGATTTTGCCGGACCTTTTCGGCAGCGCACGTTCCTTGTTGTCATTGACGCCCATACTAAATGGCCAGAAGTCTGTGTGATGAAAAGCACAACTAGCCAGAACACAATTATTTGTCTCCGTGAGATGTTCGCGAGATTTGGATACCCGGACACCATTGTCTCCGACAACGGGTCACAGTTCACCTCTGCCGAGTTCAAAGCATTCATCCGAGAGCTGGGCGCACGCCATGTCACAACGGCCCCTTATCACCCCAGTTCAAACGGGCTGGCCGAACGTTTTGTTCAATCGCTCAAGAAAGCATTAAGAAAAGAGAAGAGCACAGAAAGCCTAGACGAAACTCTTCACAAGTTCCTACTGACGTACAGGAACACGCCCCACGCTACGACAAAAGAGGCCCCGGCGAATTTGATGTTCGGTCGACGCCTGCGATCTAGGCTAGACATTCTTAGACCGATGATAGAAGGGCGAGTTGGGCATAGCCAATTCATGCAGTGCTACCAGCGTCCCTCCACGCCCCGTTCTATCACGGTCGGCGATGCTGTTATGGTTCGTAATTACAGGGGACAGCCAAGATGGGTTCCGGGCATCGTGGTACAGCACAAGGGACCAGTTTCCTACACAGTGAAGGTGCAAACGTCACGTGGCCCCGCAGTGTGGCATCGTCATCAAGATCAGCTGCTGCGCAGTGTTCCCAGCGTCAACCAAGAGCAGCAGGCAGAGGACACCTCGTGGGAGTGCTCTTCTACACCGGCTGCCAACGGCACCCCTCACGTGACCGGCAGTCCGCGAGCATCCTTTCCTCAAGCAACGCCTGCCGAGATTCCTGGAAGTCCGCAAGCGGCACCAGCCACCGTTTCGCCGCCTCCTGCTCCCAGATACCCCACAAGAACCCGAAGACCTCCGGACCGCTATTCCCCGACATAGCACTGTTTTAAGCGGGAGGAAATGTTATAGATAGCGGCGCTGCCGATAACCGTTTATCAAAAGCCGCGTGTGCTCACGTGGTCCCGGCAGCTTCTAGAAAAGCCCGCGCTCTTGCTCCTTGCAGCTCTTCTCACGCTTGGTTCTGGTCAAGTTGCACCATGTAGTAATAAACGCCTATTCAGCCTTCAAGCTGTCGTCTACCTTCATACACAACAGGGTGCAAAGAACATAAGTGAGTAGGAACAAAGCGCTCACTATTCACTACTACCAATATTCAAATACAAAAAATGGAAGAACAAAAGGATGCCTGATGTAAAGACACATACGTCAATAAATAACTATTTTGTTGACCTAATCTTTGTCATTTCACCAAAAGCTAAACATGTTTTGCTAAAAAAAACTAGTGTATGTCGTTTTTCCATTTAAAGAAAGTTACCCCAGAAGCCCCCCCTTCCGAATCCATTCCCGACTACTTGGGCAAGTTGGATTTTCCGAGTGCCCCTCGCACAACGGGGATTTGTGCCAGAAGAATTTAGTATTTTTGGGGAATTAGTAACCCACATCTGTACCCTGTAGATTTTACTTAAAGTATGAGATATGGATAGCTTCCCTTGAAACCGCAATATTCCAAGAACCCTTCAAGACATGAACCCAAACAAACAAATCTGATGTTCGTTTTCAGAGAGCGTAAGGTCGGTCAGCTTTTGAGATATAGCAACACTGGTTTACGCTGTAGATGAGAAATCTAGCCAGCGCAGTACGACTGCTAGCCTGGGGGCTTTAATGTGCATCAAGGCCCGTTCACACTCTTGCGACCTCTTAAACCTGGGTTCCTTAAAACTTCTTAAACCAGAGGACACACTGGCGCCATCTATTGGGTAGCAGTGTGAACTCGGCGGTCCGGCATATTTTTTTATTTCTCTCGCGCATTATCCTTTCTTTCTTGGCTCGAAAAACTTTTGTCAATGTTATAAACGAGCCTTTCTATGGGTATTACGCACATTTGACCTCGGAAATCCCGCAAAACCTTCGCTCTTGCGAAATGCAGTTCTAGGGTCACCGCATAGATGGCGCCACAATGCCAGTGTGTTCCCTCGTTCTAAAAACATTTAAGAAGTTCTAAGAGATCTCGTCTCTCTCAGTCGTACTCGGTCACAAGAGTGTGAACGGGCTTTCGTACGCTAGTAATACACCACAGCATGCCGGTATGATGCTCATCTAGATTGAAACTGGCAGGGGTGGGGATTGGGACCGGGATTCCTGGGCCCAGAGTTCCTCGGAAAGTGCCAGAGTACAAGTACATAGTACTCGGAAAATGTACTTTACTAAGTAAAGTACAAGTTTTCTAAACTTACTTGGAGTAATGCTTGAAGTACAATGTACCTAAAGTACTTCCGAACACAGGTGTTCGGTATACAGTAAAACCTCGTTAATTCAACACCCGCTAATTCGGAAATTCTGATAATTTTAACTGCCGATCCGGTCCCGTCAAACATGTGTATTAGCCAATGGCACCAAATGCTCAATAATTCGAAGGCAGTTGGGTGCGCTATGGTTAATTCGGATGAATTCGGCAGGTGGTGCAAGCTACCACCCATTCTAAAGGGTATGACCGCTATCCATCCGATGCGCACACATGTTTGTTTTTTTTAAGGGGGGGGTTTCCCATCTCTTTCGGTTCTCCGAGTTTTGCGCCAGTTTTGCTCTAAAATACCGCGCGTTCGACGCCCTGGTTCGCACGCTCCTGGCATGTCGTCACCACGTGCAGCAACTTCCATGGCGGCGCCGCCAGCGAAGCGGCTGAAGTAGAAGGCCAAGGATTTAGCGACGAAAGTGGAAATACTGAAGGCCTTCAAGGACGGCGTCTCTCGACGACAAGTGATGGAAACGTACGACGTCAAAAGAAGCACTTTGGCCACGTACAGAAAAATGAGGCCAAGATCGTACGGGCTTTGGAGAGCGAGAAGTTCAACGTGAAAAGAAAGCGGCTGCGGAAGGTGGCGCACCCGAAACTAGAAGAGGCCTCACTGCGGTGGATCGTCAGCGCACGGGACGTGCAGTTACCTTTGAGTGGTGAAGATGAAGATTGTTTCATTTAAAGCATCGGAGGGCTGGTTTGCCCGCTTCAAAGACAGACATGGACTGGTCTTCAGACACGCGTGCAAAAAGAAAGGTGCTGTCGACGGCGATGTAGTCGATGACTGGAAAAACGTCAAGCTTTGCGAGCACCTTGCTGCATATGAGCCGAACGACATCTTCAACGCAGACGAGACAGCATTGTTTTACAAAGCCCAACCAGACAAAACCATCACACTGAAAGGAGACCCCTGCACAGGCGGCAAAAGAAGTAAAGAGAGGATCACAGTTCTCCTCGGCGGAAACATGACTGGTACGGAGCACTTGCCACTTCTTGTGATTGGAAAGTGAAGAAGCAGAGATGTTTAAAAAATCTCAAACAACTTCCCGTGGACTATTAAGCGAACCGGAAGGCCTGGATGACGTCTGAAATTTTTCGAGCTTGGCTGCACCAGCTAGACCGACGCTTCCACGCTAAGAAGCGCAAGGTGTTGATGTTCGTCGATAATTGCAGCGCCCACTCCAACGTGTCGGGACTGCAGTGCATTCAAATCGTGTTTTTGCCTCTGAACACCACTGCTGCCCTTCAACATATGGATCAAGGGATCATTCAGGACGTGAAAAGCAGATACAGGAAGCACGTATTGGAGCAAATGTTGCTGTGCACCGAAACTGCGAGGGAATACAAAGTTTCGCTCCTCAGCGTGATCCACATTTTGTCGACCGTTTGGAACAACACACCCGCTGAGGTTATCGTTGTCCGGTCCGAAGCTTGTCACAAGGTAGAGACCCCAGATGTCGCTGAAAACGATGATGGCCGTTTCAACGGTGTCCTTCCTGCTCAAGTGCAACTTGCCGACTACCTTGCGATCGATGACGGTGTTGTAGTGGCCGGTCAGCCGAGTGACGATGAGATCATCAGGGATGCCCTATGTGACGACGGGTGTGCTTCGGACAAAGATGAAGACTGTCCGTGTGAGGAGCCGCCGCCGCGTCGCACTGTGCGAGAGGCCACGGAGGCTCTTGTTGTGCTCGAAGAATTTTGATACAATACCCCTGACAGTACGAGTGCGGTGGAGGACCTGACCGCGCTAAGGAAACGTGTCGTTTCGGCCCAAATGGCGTCCAGAAAGCAGGCGGCAATAACAGATTTCTTTTAAAAATAAAGGTATGTCACAGAAACATTTGTGTACAGTTTTCTTTGTCCATTCGATATTTCGACTTTCGGATAATTATACTTCGTTTCAGCTTCCGTGCGAGCGCAGCCAAAGCTACGTGTGGCCGGAGCCAATCAGACGCCGGCAATAGGTCACGCGATCTCGCCTGCACCTTTGTATCACTCCGCTGCGCCGCTGGTCGTCCGCGCCGCCCGCCCTCGCCGAGTATTTCGTCTGCTACGGGGACGGTGTAGGACCTACACCATGGCTACGGGTGTGTCAACGGTATCGTCTGCTACAGGTTTAAAAAATGCCCCTTCACGTTCTGAAATTTAGTCACAGGGGATGTCAGTACGTAGGCTGGTCGCTGCCGTCTGTGTCCGAGCTTTCCACCTGTTCGGCATAGTTTCGAGATGTCGAGATGATTCGAGATGATTTCGAGATGATTCGAGACATACAGGTTGCAAGGTGCCCAATGACCCGGCCGTTGGTGTTTCCTTGTATTGTCTATATACCAGGGCTCGAGGCGCAGTCCTTTTCACTAGCTTCTCGGCGTTCAATGTGATTGGCAGGTAAAGGGGTTCCCTGGCTGAGTTCGCCGCGTATCAGTGAATTGTAGTGGCCCGGACGCTTTTCTTGTTTACAACGCATTCGCGGTACGACGCGGCCGGAGACTCCTGCAGAATTTGAAAGCAGACATTCATCACGACCTCTCGCGCCTGACGCAAAAACGTGACTTTGCGAAAGGACGTTTTGAAGCGACTCGGTGAGGAAAGCAGCGAAGCACGTGATTCGGCAATTACGGGAACGAAATCACACAGAAAAACTGAGCGCTGCAGCCGTGTTGCCAGCGGATGTACGTGCTTTCACCAAACCACATGCATTTACATATATTAATAAAACCATAAACTTCAGATATTTAATTCCTTTAGTTGCAAATAATTCTCAGCAGTACATATATGCAATATTGTGCAATGTTTACGCACAAAACAGTTATTTAAAAAAAAAATACTTTTGTGGACTACTTTGTGGTGCGTAGGAATGCTCTTCTCGAAGTTGCGAACCGTCCCTCAGCCTTTGGCTGCGCTCGGACGGAAGCTGAAACGAAGTATAGGACGATTTTGCCGGTCCCATGGGATCCGAATTAACGAGGTTTTACTGTGAATAGTTGCGACAAACCTCGAAAAGAATTGGGAGTCCTACGCCCGTGTCGTGTTTTCTTCAACATAAGCCCCGATAAACACCGATTTTTTGTACAACAGCGAAAAGTGCTACCGAAAAATGCAGAATCTGAGAGAAAGAATACATCCCCAAATTAATTAAAAAAAGAAAAAAAGAAACCGGGAACACTAAATTTTAGTCACAACGCCCTCAGGACACAGTTCATTTCAAGGCATGCAGAAGCAATTGCAAAGCTCACTTTCGACTTTCGTGGCGTCTTCACTGGAGGCGTGTAGTCCTTGTCAGTGAGCCGTCCACCTCGTTTCTGCGGAGTGAGCAAGAACTGGATCATCACTGGCAGCAATGCAGTTCCTTTCCGCTGTTCCCAGCATTATTCATCATCATGGTTGCTATATGATAGGCAAAGCATCAGACTACTGTAAGAACGCAGAAGCTACACATCGAGGTATGTCTGGTACCTTTAGATAGCTAGAGACAATGTAGCTACTGTGCAAGTATGCACTGAATCCAAAATCTATCCATGATGAAGCTACGGCAACGAAACTAGTTTTTCATTCTCATTATCCGAGCAAGGGCAGAACTTAACACCACCAACCTTGGGGGACTTGGCGACCTTTGCCTTGACTTCGTTTCTTCTTGCAGCAATGTCTCCTCGAACTGCTGCTCCAGTGCAATTTGCTGAGCCAACTCCGAGAGCTTCTTCTGCTGGTCGTGTTTGATCCGGCTGCTCCGCCTCCTCCCCAGCCCTTCCTCCTCTTCCAGCTCGTCCTGCGGCGACAACTGCACTCCTAGGCTAAGCTCCGCCGCCAGGCCAAGCTCTGCCATCATGCCTCGCCCTCTCCCTAGGCCCCGTCTCGAGCCCCGCCCCCGAGCCCGTCCCCTGCCCCGCCCCCTCGATCGTCCCCTCCCGGAAAGAGCCACGGCGACTTCGGTCGCCGCCGAATCGACGGCCGTGGGAAAGGCGGCGGAGTGGTCTTCTTCGCAGAGTTTTTTGGGCGGAGGGGCCCCCTGGGAGCGGCCTCGGCCACGCCCCCTTCGACCGCCTCTGCCTCGACCCCTCCCCCCCCTTCCCCCCCTCCTCTGTCCCCTCCCAGAAGGCCTGGGCACGGATTCGGATTCGTTGACTTCGGCCGCTTCGATTGCGGGGTCGGTTTCTGTCGTCTCCTTTTCTGGCACCAGCTTGGTCGTCGAGTCCGCGTCTTTTGCTTCGCCCTCCTTCTCTTTGGATTTGGTTTCGCTCGTTCTGGTGACTCGCGTTTTCTGTGGTCTAGTGACCGCAGGCGCTGGTTTCGTGGCAGGCTCTCCTTCGGCTTCTTTGTCCTCGGTTGCTTTGGCCTCGAGGTCGCCCCCTGCCCCTTCTTCTTGAGGCGTTGCCTCGATCGCCGACACGTCTCCAGCTCCGTCCGCTTTTTCCTTGCCTTTTGATTCGTCCGTTCTCGGAGCCTTGGTCTTCTTGTCTCTAGCACTCGCAGGTGTTGACTTTGTGGAAGGTTCAGCCTCAACTGCTTTGTCTGCATCTTCTTGGCAAGATGCTCTAGCTTCAGAGTCATCTTTGATTCCTGCTTCCTCAGGCGAGACAGATTCGTCCTCAACTTCGACGTCGGCTCCCTTCCCTTTCCGTTTTGCTTCGCTCGCTTTAGATGCGGCTGTTGCTGTCCTGTGGCCTCTTGTAGTTGTGGACATTGCTCTTCTGCCAGATTCAGATGCAGCTGCTTTGCCCCTCAAAGCTTTTCGAGTTGACTTGCCCTTTCCGTCACCTCCCGTTTTCTCCTTTTCAGCTTCTGCTCTGATGTCGGAAACGGGGACTTCAGGAAGTTTGGCGTCTTTGTCTCCTTCCCCTTTCCCAGGCCCTTTGGACTCAGCATCAACTTTAACCGCCTCAGTACCAGCCACGGTACTGGATTCAGCAATTGCTGACTCCTCTTTAGCAATCGCTTCCTTAGTTGAAACACCATCTGTCTTAGCTGTGATCTTGGCTGCTGCTGTCTGGCATTTAGAGATGGTTGGTGATGCTTCTGAACCAGACTCAATTCTCTTTCTTTTAGTTTTGGGAGTTTTCTGGGGCACCTGAGCTTTCGCTTGATTACTGTGATTCACTGCCAAGTCCTCGGGTGCTACGCCGCTTTCGGACGCCACAGCTTCAACTTCAACTTTTTCCCGAAGTCTCGTTTCCTTGGGCTCCAATGTTTCCTTGCCCGTGTCTTGACCTTCTATTGCAAGAGCCGTTGGGCGTACCGTGGGTTCGCGCTCCTGTTCTTGTTGCGCTACAGCACTGGATGAAGTCTTGGTGGATGTCTGTTGCTTCTTGGTGTCATCGGCTGTTATTTTTTGTCGATGCTCTCTCGTCGGCCGCTGCCTTTCCTAGACCTTTCACGGGTGTTTTAGGTCTAGCCTTCTCTTTCGAAACGCCCACCTTGACTTCTGCAATTGTGGCATCTGTGCTTCTTCCTTCATCCGCTGTTCTGTGCTCTTTAGAGGGTGCTCTGGTAGTGGCCTTGTGGCCGTCATCACTGTCGTGTGTTGGTTCCGCGGAAGGCTTCGCTTCAATTTGATCCACTTCAGACGCTTTCTTAGATGTTTTCACGGGTTTTAGAGCCTCAAGTTCCTTTTTGTCGGGTGTGGTTGTGGTATCCATAGCCTCGGCTTCACCCATGGTTTCTTTGCCTTCAGAGACCGTTTCAGAAGCTTTAGTTGTTGCCTTGTCCTTAGTCTCCTGGACCTCAGAGACCACTTCGTGCTCAGGGGTTAGGAGTGAGCCTGGAACAGCTTTCTGCACAGCTTTCTCCTCGTGACCTTCACACTTGTTCCGACTGCTTTTTTTGTGAGAATTGGCAGCTTCTGAATGTGGCCTATGGCACTTCTCAGACTTCTTTGTCGCATCCTCCAGATCCACTTTCTTGGGGTCCTTTATCGAAACACCCTCAGATGTTTCCCCCTCCTTTTCCACCCCTTTCCCAGAGTCAACCTCCTCTGCCTTTGGACTGTCTGTTATTGCTGATTCGACTGTCCCTTGAGTGCCATCCTTATTCGATTCTTCTGTCAGCAACAATGCCGGCGTCCTCTACGACAGTTGCAATGCATTCATTGCTGACTGCATCAACAGGTAGTGACAACTGGCTCTGCAATGTCCTCAACAGGACCTGCATTCCCTTCACCATGTTTGCATGTTTCTTCAGTGGTTTGCTTGATAGCAGACTCTTGCAAAGGCTTTAATGAAGTAGCTTTACTCTTCTTATCTTTGCTAGGGCCTATACCACCAGGACGGATACCCATGACCTTTTCAGCCACCGGTTCTGAACTGCTGGATTTGCTTGGCTGTTCCTTAGCAGGGTCCTGTTGGCTGTCTTCACACGCTTTACTAGAGGTAACTAGGTGCACCGAGGGAACGGACCCAGGCTCTAGACATTGACTTCCTTTTTTTACTACAACTGCCTTTATACAAGAGTCATCAGATTTCTCAGGTGGGTCTGCTTTTTTATTCACAATTTTGACAGCTGAGGAACCTTCTGCTTTCTCTCCCTTCGTCGCATTACTTGCCAGATCACTTGGAGATCTCTTTTTTTTTTCTTCTTCAGAAGAGCTGGTCGTGTCTAATTCAGGTTTCTTGTGGACATCACTGGCCTCACTCGGTAAACTCGGCTGGCTCTCATCTGATTCATGTCCTGCCTCTTGACTTTTCTCTGCTGCTTTGGCTGTGCTCTCTTGTGAACTGCTGCCCTTGGGCCCTTCTTTGCAAGACACATCTAGAACTTCAGCTGCTTCTGAAATTGTCTGCGACTTTGTATCATCAAGCACCACGTCCAGAGCAGTGGTGCTCTTTGCTTCAACTGGTGATGTCTCTTTCAAGGATAACTTAGGACTAATTTGAGCAGGTGCTTTTTCTTGCAAGACTTCAGATGCTTCTGACCCACCCTTCTGAACTAACTCCAACTGCCTTGAATGGACCTGGGGTGGCTGAGCATGTTCCTGATCGCATGGCTCAGAGCAAGGTGTTTCGCTCCGCCTCTCCTTAAGATTTGGTGCTTGAAGACAATGGACTATTGGCGAAGAGGGACGCTGATGCTTGTTCTCAGTTGTTGTGCTGTTACTATGCTTCTCAATAGCATCTTTTATGACTTTACTGCATGTTGCCTCGGAAGATGTTTTGTCTGACTTGGTGGCAATCGGTTCCTTGCCCAGTTCTTTAGAAGATACCTCAGTGTCTGCGGTGCAAGATTCAGAACTAGTCAGCTTATCAGTCTTAATGTTTCCTTCCGTTGAAGACTTGACCAAAGCTGTGCTTTCCAGTCCGAATGCTTTAGAAGTTTCAGAAAGTGGACTCCTCTGATATTCTTCTTCCTCTTTCGAAATCTCACTTTCTAAATTTGCAGTGTCCAGTTTCCTCTGGTCGGTTCTAGGTTCTTGCTTTTCCTTTCTGTCTTTTGGTTTCTTGCTGTCTTTCGTTTCCTCGCAGAGAACAGACTTCTTCAAATTTTCACTTCTCTGAACTGTATCTCCAAGCTTTAATTTGTCTGTCTGGTTTTTACTGTGTTTCTTCGTGGTTGAAACATGCTTGTCACCTAGAGGGGCATCGTTCTCAGTTTCTGAGCATGCTGCTGTCTTGCCTGGTGTACCCGAGGCCAATGCATTCGTAGAGGGCACTTCCACAGGAGGATCATCGACAGTGGGAATATCCACACAAAGCACATCCGCTTGAGGAGCTTCGACAAAAGATGAAACGCACTTCTTCGAGGGAGATGCAATAGAGAGATGGGCAGCACGTGCATCCGTGGTTGAAACGTCCGCAACAGGTACACTTGCAGATGTCGCACCCTTGATCGGTGTATCTTCAACAGCTTCTTTCTTGGCAGCTAGACCTTTAGGAGACTGGTCCATAGCAATGGGATCCTTAGTTGACACTTCCTTGGTAGGGGCCTTTGCCTCCAATGCAGGCACATCTGCAGTCAATGCTCCCTTAGAGATCTCCGCAACCATCGGTGCAGGTGCATCCGAAGCCGCCATATTGTTTAAGGATACAGCCTTCGGAGGTTCGTCTTGAGAAGGTGCATCTTTAGCAGCCGCTGCACTCGCAGCAAGATCATCCGCAGTAAACGTGTCGGACGAAACGCAGGTGAGATCCAACGCCAGGGGCAGTTCTGACTTTTTCGCCGAGTCCTTCTTCTTGCCACCACCAGGGGGAGGGGCGGCAGTGCCCTCGTGGGCGTACGGAATGCTGCCTGGCGACTCAGGCTGACCGTTCTTCTCAGGAACCTTCACCTCGTCGCTCTTCTCTCCCGTCCTCAGGTCCTCCGCGCCGACATCGACAAGCCGCCTCGTTTCCGAGGGCGTTGTGACAGCAACGGCTGCCGGCGCCTCCGCTTCTTCGACGGAGGTGGGGCTCTCCCGGTGAACCGCCATAGAGAGGTCGCAGGCCAGGGTCTCAGCGGAAGACCCATTCCCGTGCGACCCGTTAAAGCTGTGCGCCGCAACTGGCTTGTCGGAGGGGGGCGGTAGTGGCCGGATGACGGAGACCTTGGCAGACGGCGGACTATTTGCAGAAGACTGTTTGGACTCTCCTTCCACGCTGGAGCGGGTGCAGAGGTCTTCCGCGTTGGTCTGCATTGCTCCGGTCCTCCCATCTTTGCCAACGCTTTTTTCGGCATTGGTCTCGTCTTTAGCTCCGCTGCTCTCTCGAGCGGCCGTCTCGCATGACGGCGCTTGGTCCGTTTCACTGGGCTTGGGACTCTCTGTGATTGGTTTTTCTGGTATGCTTTCTGCCTTCGAGTTTGTCTTTCTTCTCTGGCACACGCTCCGCTTCGCAACCTTCTTTCTCTTCTTTCGATGATGTGGGTTTTGTTGGGGTGGAACACTTTTCTTCCCTTTTTGGGGTTTCTTCTACCTTGGCTTCTTCCAGGGGCTCCTGCTTGACTGCGACATGGGTGGAAGTGACCTCGCTGCCCACCATGGAACCCGAGAAGACGACAGAGAGCGTCTCTTCGTGATGGGGCTCTTCTTTTTTCACTGCCTGGCCGGTGTCTATGACTGCTGGCTTTTCATCAGCTGGTAGCAGAGATCCAGGTTTCTCTACACAGATAGCGAAAACGGGCAATGTTATCCAATTGCATTTGCATAGTTAAAAAAAGAAACTGGCCGCTGCTCCATTCATAATAATTTGATTAGAGCACAAGCTCCGAAACGTTGAATTGTAATGAGGCATCACAATTCAGCGTTTGTATTACGCCGCGCAAACTGCTGGACTTAGAGGGCTGGCTTCCCTTTGCTAGGTTTATAAAGATGCAGAAACATTCAAATTTCTGAATATGGATGCATTCAATTCGACCTTCAAGGTATAAAAAATTGGGATATTTCTCCGATAACTTTTACATTTTCGACAATGGCCATGACAGACTGTTTCAGCCTTGTTGAGTGAGCTTCCCGCTGACATTGGCCTATCAGATGCTAATGTAGCAACAACCAGAACCAAGTTAGAAATTAAAAAAACAAACCAAGAGAACCCGACTCCAGTATAGACGTTGCACATAGCGCAAAAAGCCAGACACCATACATTTCAGGACGGCAGCCTCGAGGACGTTAGTCTTTTCTTGCGTCACAAGCATATAGCAACTTGTTACGCACCGCAGAAAGAACCTCGTAAACAACAAACGTCAGTAAGTGCAACCTCCACTGGACGCCCGGTACGTAAAGCAGTCTGTTCGGCGTTACAGCAAAGACGGATGTTTTGCACGGGAACGCTGTTCTTTCCCAATTATCCGCTATGCTCCTCTTTGAGATTGCAACAACTGGATATACGCAGGTCTTACTAGAAAGAAGTCATGCCATCCGCATTGATACACAGACTGCAAACCGTCCGTGGCAAGTAGGAGAATAGACGAGGCATCGAATGGCAAGCAGTGCCCACCTTCGGCCTTGGCGGGATCCGGTTCGGTCAGGTTGCTCTCTCCTGTCTCACTGTCCAGGGACGAGCTCTCCTCCTTCTTGACCACCGCGCAGCTGCCTTCCAGTTCAGAGATCAGCTGGGCCAGCTCGTCTCGCGACCTGTGCGCAGAGAGTCCGCGGCACGCAAGCTCGGTCCAGTTAACGGCCGCGAACGATGCCAGGTATGGTGAACAAAAACAACACGTCGCAGACAACGAGCTCGTAGTGCTGGATTTTCTTCGTCGGGTAGCGGAGAAAGAGCGGAACGCGAGTTGGACTTGAGTGCTGTCTCAGTGTTCGGCTGGGACTGGTGCATGGTAAGCAAGGACGCGAGTCCCAGCCAAAAGATGATGCAGCACTCGTGTCCGACATTCTAATTTTTACGTCGCTTCTGGTAGGCGACGTAAAAAATCCGGCGCTATACCCTTGTGACATTGGAAGTGTTGGCGTCTTTCCCTCCTCCCTCGTTAGAGGCTGAAGATGACTGGATTTATTTTATTCCATCGCTGTGAGAACCCTAGGTTTTTACAGCGAAGCTGTTATGTGTTAGTATCTGGAAACAAATATGTCCATGGATGTTAACAAAACAAAAACTCCCGTTTAAACTGGCGCTCCTTCATTCCACTGTGGCAAGTATAAATAAAAAGAAGGGGCAACCCGCGTGAGTCAGCCTTCCTTGGCATTATTAGATAGTGAGGTCCTGATCCCTTGTTATCATCTACGGTCACCGACTTATCTCAGCTAAAAGTGCTGCTGAGGGCAGAACGCGCCGATCTAACCTTCTTTTCTTTTGCTTCCACGATGCTGATAAAGAGACTAAGGCTCAATCAGAAAAAAACGTCCTCGAGGTGTGCCTCCGAAAATTGGGTTTAGAACTTGCCCATAAATGACCATAAGGCAATGATCACTTTAGTCACTAAGAATTAAATAAAGACAATACAATTAAACAATGAAGTCGTGTATGTGTCCTCATTGCTATCATATGTAAATCGTATAGATGTCATATAGTTGCCGTATAGTTGTCGTAAAGCTAACAGCTTCGCTGGTCCTCTATCTTCACGTGAAGTGGATGGGCTCTACAATTTTTACGAGTTTTGGAAAACCACAGAGGCACACGTACAAAAGGCTTGCCGACACTCGTAAACATTAGGAGGTATGAACGTGACGAGTTCAACGTTATGTTTAGTCTACAGAATGGAGTTTTGTATTCTTGGTCAACCATGTGAAGACATTCCTAGAGCACGAAACCATGAAAATTGTTGCAACAGACATTTTCCCGAGTGGCAGTTGAAAAAACACTAAACTTACAAAGATTAAAAAAAAAAAAAATTCTATCTGGTTATGACAGGCATGTCTCAATATAAATGTTCGTAAAAAAAAAAAGAAAAAAAAAAGACTGCCAATTATTTATATTACATACGAATTCATTTATTTGCAGGCAAAAACGAAATTTCATTTCTGTGGGATGATGATGACAGCGTTAGTACCCAACTATTGTGCGCTCCGAGTTTGCTGGACCTCAGAGCGCACATTGGGTGGGTACAAATGCTATCATCCCCATCCCACAAAAGTACAATTTCAGTTTTGCACGCAAATCAAAAAATTCATTTTGTAACATAAATATTGGGCAAAAAAAAAAAATTTTTTTTTGGGCAAACATTTATTTTGAGACACGCCTGTCCCAACCAGGAAGGGAAATTTTTTTTTTTAGCTTTAGTGTTTTTTTAAGGGGGGATGTGAAAATCAACTAGCAGAAAATGTAAAAAAAAAACTGTTTTTCAGAAAGTCGAATATTTCACGTCTATACTCTATACGAAGAGAGAAAGAGCGAGCACAAGGAAGGCAGGAGGGGAGAGGAGGGCGAAAGGAGAAAGGGAGAGCACTAGGAACGTTAGAGAGGAGAGGAGGTTTCTGTTATCCTCCCTAACCTTCCTAGTGCTTGCCCTTTCTCCCCTCGCCTGGTGTTACCTTCGCCTGTACTGCACGCAACTAGTAGTGACACGGAGTAATAGGGCCCTTTCCTTTGCAATATGGAATTACTTTTTGCCGAACACTGTTTTCAAGTGCTAAAATAGTAACTCGCACCACCTCAGGAACTGAAATATTCATTTGAAGATCATTTCTCGGGTCTGTATTTTATTGTTTTTGACCGTGGAGCTGGTATCTTGGCAGCCATTCAGAACATTTTCATTCTGTTCATTTTACTGTACTCTCTGAGTTACACTCCTCTTCGTGACATTCTTAGTTTTTCAAATCATTTCTTCAATTTATGATGTACTTCTTCACCTGCACACCAATTCTGTGCACGCCGGCAAGATGACAAGGAATACAAACTGAAAATAATTATGCGAGAAATTCAAAAATGCCAGAATGTCACGTTGTGTAGCCCACATTTAAAAAAGCAGCCCAGGTCTAACGAGGCTTCGATCATATTTTCTAAACTCCGCAGGCTCTCCACTAGGTTCAAAGCTGAGAAGCGTTGTAAGTAACTGTAATATGATTATAATATTTTGGTTGTTTCACAATACAGGCGTTACAACACGCGTGCCAATTTTTTATCAGGATCCTCCTACAACTAAAACACAATCACGTACCGAGTAGTTTGCGGACCTCGAGCAATTTAGTAGTGCTCTCTCACCGTGCACATTTTTTCACTTCTGCCACACTTTTACTGTGTTCATGACGCGTGTGCCAGACCAGAACACGCGTTTGGAGTACTAGGTGCCGCCATATCGTAAAGACATGTTTACCTGCCTCACAGAGCGAAACTTTGAAAACACGTCTGTCAACAAAGATTGTGCAGTAGAACAACTACCGTAGGTCGAGAGCGGCTATAGTCGCCGACGAAATGAGAACGACAGGGCACATCCTTTGGAACGGCGGGCCTCCAGCTTCGGCTACGCGTGCACACTCGAGGCTCATTAGACACCGAAGTGCCGTTGAAGGCGGCGACCCCGCGCACCAGAGGCGGGGCAACCAAAACTCCTCCCCTCCTTTCCCATCCCGTCGGCGACTGTAGAGCGGCGTGCCGTGGATGCTCACTTGGAGACGATGGCCCACGAGCGTTCGTCGTCCGGGTGCTCGCGGTACAGCCTCAGGTTGAGGCTGGAGTCCCTCTGCAGCCAGTACTGGTGGCCCCTGACGTCCCTCCCGATTGGCTGCAGCCGCAGGGTGTTGGCCTCCACCTTGTTCACCTCCCCCTTGAACTTGGCATTGCCGTCAAACTGGAGCTCCAGCAAGCGCTGCGGGGATCGCGACGAGAGGAACGGGGTCATAAACGGCACGGGTCATCGCGTTTGCGCTCGGCCAGCCGTGAAGATGGGAGCCGATGCCGAAAGACCGCAGTCTAGTTTTCGGCGGAAACTAGAACACGGGGAAACGGACGACCAAAATGTAACCACAAGCGGGCAATGCCGACGGCTGCCGCCACGGTGCTCGAAACGCAGCTCCGAGCGGTGTGCTTGGTACCCGCCTGTGCGTTAAAAGCGGTCTCGAAGTGGCAACAAATTACATTGCGGGAGGCACCACATCGTGCCGTCAGATGTCACGATCAGCGATGGAAGCGGCAGTTGACCTTTCATAGCAGCAGCTGTAGCAGGCAAACTATTGGTTTGGAGCAGCCACTGACACTTTTGGAGCAGATACCAACATCTGATAGCACATCACGAATTAAAAAAAAGAAAGTGATTGCATCGCTAAATGAGTTTATCCTTGATAATGATTGAGGGTTCTTCTTTGATACTGGATCATCTAACTTAATTCTTTTTGTAATAGGAATAGATAGCGTGCAAAAGGAACACAGAAGCTTTTTTGCAGAAATAAGGCTCTGGTCAAAGTAGGTCCCATCTACAATGGGCACTTATAAATTGTTCACAAATTAATCATGGCTCAACACTTCAGTTGGGATAAAGCCCCTCTAACCCGCCACTTTTACACCCGGTTGTTTATTTAGCTAATAAATATAATTTCTTTAAAATGCCAGAAAAACCAGCATATCCACTAACACGTCTACCAAATAAAGTATGCGTCCCCCTAGTTTTATGAGTCCACAAAACTCGAATATTATAAACTGCAAAAACAACCACCCACAAATATGAAAACCTACACTTGTGCCTTAAAAGTGAAACTGCTCTTTAGCGGCGTTGGAACCAGAGCAAAGTCAAAGCTTGCTGCTCTTTTGATCAACAGCTGCATGTGAACAACTTTGACTACCGTATTTATTCAAAAATAGACCCGCATTTTTTGTTTGTTTTTTCTCTGTTTCTCTCGTTATTCAGCATAGCTTTTTTTCTTTAATTAGAGATAAACCTAGAATCAAGATAAAAGAAGGTAGACCTGTAATAGTACAAAGCCCAATTTCCAAACCTATATCATCCTAACGCAGGCGCTCACCGATGTACACCGCTGCCCCTAGCACTCCAGTGTAAAGCGGTGGAGCTCGACGCATGCGTGCTGGTGAGAGGTGGCACGGAGGCATGCGGCACACATGATAATCAAGTGATCTCACCAGGAGTACAAGACCATCTTTCTGGCTTATCACAGTAGCCGCCATCCTATTATATTGCAATGCTTTCTCACGACTTTTAGCTCCTTAACATCACTGACATTGTCTTGAAATTTGGGCGATGCCGGCGATCAACCAGCAAGCGTGGCTGTCGAGCAATCTCTATACTTCGTTTTACTTTAAAAGCACAGCCGACGATACGAGCCAATGGGACCAACCAAACAGCACCAAAGTGTGACATCATGGCATTCGTCATCTTCCTAGTTTCATTC
This sequence comes from Ixodes persulcatus, assembly GCA_013358835.2. NCBI lineage: Eukaryota > Metazoa > Arthropoda > Arachnida > Ixodida > Ixodidae > Ixodes > Ixodes persulcatus. The sequence continues at coordinate 812,316 of JABSTQ010010825.1, forward strand.
ATTCATTGATTTATTTACCCTTAAAGGCCCTGAGGGGCATTACATAAGGGAGGGGGGTACAAAAAAACACATACATCTGGAACATTATACAGAAGTAAACAACAAAAAGGGAAAAAATAAAACGTTCCTGGCCAAGCAGCAGTCACCCAAAAAGTTATCTTAAAGGCGGGCACTTAAAATTTTCTTCAGCGTGGCAGAAGATTCCCCCTCTTTTCTTTTTTTCCTCCTCCCCTTTCCTCCCCCAATTTCCTCCTCGCTTTTTACGGCCTTCTCGCACCAGTGCTAATAGGCTTACCGGCCCCCCGACAAAATCCTCTGTAACCCTTCAAGGTTCTCTGCTTCACTCCCAAACATCAGGGATTAGTTAGGCAGGCTGGATACGAGCTCGAAGGGGTTCGGGCTGGCTCGCTTTTCTCCTTTTTTTTTTTTTTACTCTTTTTCTGCAGCTCTAAAACACATTAGATACTTCCGCATGCGGCCACATACGCTATAACACCGCATATTTATCTCGAGTGAACGGAACTTGAACATCAAAGCAGAAGGGAAAAAAAAGGTGAGTATTTTTATTTGAACTTCGAGCTCTACCCAGAGAGTTGAAAATCGGTCCTTCCAACAACGGCACACTGAAGAATAATTGTATCACTATTTCGTTTTTTTTTTGTTCAAAGTAATAATCATGAGTAAATACAAGTCAAAAATATTGCAGTAAGAAGGCGAAGCATGTAAAATTAGTTGCATTTTGACAATATAGACCTTTTCTGCTTACTCTCGCCCCCGACCGCCAAGTAGGCATGTCCGGTATGGGCGACGAAAAAATATCAAAACGTTTCAACCTGAAAATAGTAAAAAAAAAATAGACGGGAGGCAAATCGAAAATGTGTGACGGTTACGTTTTTGTCCTAAATGCCTTCTATTGGCGTGGCGACGGCAAAACAATGTTTTCACCCATACTGGAAGTGACGACAATTCAAGATGGCGGCGCCCTTGCGAAAAAGGTCTATAGTCATGTATCGAAATGAACACAGTCTGACCATTTCTTGAGCATGATATATATGTTCGTACTACAGGTGTCTTCTAGTGTAACGGCCGCCTCGTTGAAGCAACTAAGAAGAGTAAAAAACAAACTTCCATAAAAAGTGAAACGGTTTATGGTATATTTCATGTATCTTCAGCCTTTGAAAAAATTTCTTCGTGTCCAAACGTGCATTTAGTTTCTGTAAACAAATGTAACTGAACACTCGACAGCCGACATATTTCTTGCGCATCAACAAAGAGAGCGGGAAACACAAAGATTGAACCGCAAAATCACAAATTTCTTCGCGTAAAATAGTGCAACTAGCAATAGTAGCATATTATGCCATTTATTAAAAGACAGCAGATATTACGAAGTTTTCATTCTCTTCTTTTATCATTTGTTCGCAGATTAAGAAATGGAACGCCCAGATAGCCTCTGCAGCCCTTGCATAATCGTTCGGGGCTCTGTCAGGATGGGCGAAGGCCAGCGGCCATTTCCAAAAAGACCCAGGAGTTCGGAAGGTGTACCACCGCAAGTTTTGGTGCTGCTTGGCTAATTTAGGCGTCTGTCGTTGCCCGGCCTACTTAGAAAAGAAGCGGAACAGCGGCCAGCTCAACGTCATCACCAAGCGGGAAATCATGCCGAAATGTGTCATTGAACACGTGCGAGATCAGTACCCGTACCTGCAGCCGTGATCCGCCACAATTCCTAATCAATCTATGAAACAAACTATAAAAAGAGGGGGCTTAAACGATTTGGCAATTTTTGAATATAGTCATGCGGGCTAACTGCCCACATGTACAGAAAGAAAGAAATGCAGAGCTCTATTGTGTTCTTTGTGTCCCTACTTGTCTTTCGCGCTGTACGCCAATTAAAATAAAATGTATAATATCTGTAGATTATGCCTGGTTATGTTGACTCTAAAAGAAAAGAAATCAAGCAAGTTCGGCATCGTGCCACAATTTGTGCAAATACAATTTTATGAGGAATTCAACGTCAAAACAGTACTTCCGCGGGAAATAATGCATCCGTCGTTCTTCGTCTGCCTGAAGCTGTGAGATACCGATCTCGGCTACATTACTTTTGGGTCCAGAAAATGTCACGCTCAGTGAAAATTCGCCTTTTTTGCCATAAGTACTGGAAATTATTCATCTTTCAAACAAGTCGGGTGGTGATGCGTGTTTGAGTGCTGGACCGTTGACTGGGCACTCGTTTGCAGGCCGCGCTGTTCGCGGACGCGGCTTGACAGATAAGGTCGCGAATTCTTTTCACGAATTTTTAAAGACCAAGCATAAAAATGAAAGACGTTTACAAATCTTTGTAAGGCGCAATTAGAGCGCAGCCACTTTACGCCAATGAAACCAACTTTATGTTGTTAGCAAACGTCTTGCGAGAGTGGCAGTATTTTTATTTATGCCTAATAAATTAAATGTTTAGGACTAATTACCTAATGTTTAAATGTATTAAGAACAGAAATGTCAATTGGAAAGTTCTACAGCTCCTTGAGAAACACCCGAATTAGCTGTTTGCAACTTGATACGGCTCGCGTGGCTTTCTTCTGACCAGTAATAAAGCTTACGAAACATGGCAAAATACCCCGTGATAAAGTGCCCGCCCCATCATAAACTCAATTTCGAATCTCCTAAGATTTGTTTTTATAGGCCGAAAAAAAAAAGATGCATGCAAGACGCGTGCCCCACGCTTTATTTATATCAGAAAAGAACTGCCTTGTTTTATATACAGCGTTGTTCTTTTTTTCCCCCCTACTAGATGTTAGAAAAAACGTGCAAATTAAGGCAATTGCGTTTTGTGGATGTGACCTAAACGGCCAGGCGAAGGTTAGGAGGCTCAAGAAAGAACGCAACAAAAACCGACTGATTACCTAACATGTGTTAATGAATTTTTAATTAGAAAAAACGGCATAGTTTATTTAGAAAGTTGTTGGGCATAATCAAAAGCCACCAAATTGTTCAGTGAAAATGAGCCCAATTGCGGTTTGTGTAGGTGAGCTGTACGGCCAGGCGAGGATTAGGTTCAAGGAAGAACGCAATTAAAAACCGGCTGATTACCTAAAATTTGGTAATGAACTTGTTAATTATAAAAGAAAACAACATAGTTTATTTAGAACGTTGTTGGGCATAATCGAAAGCCACTAAGTTGTTCAGTGAAAATTAACGCAATGGCGGTTTGTGTAGGTGAGCTATACGGCCAGGCGAGGATTAGGTTCAAGAAAGAATGCAACTAAAACCGACTGATTGCCTAAAATTCACTAATTAACCTTTTAATTAGAAAAGAAAACGGCATAGTGTACTTAGAAAGTTGTTGGCCATAATCGAAAGCCACCAAACCAACCCGTGTACACTACTATACGGCGTCCTGATACGGCGTCCTTCTAATTTGGGCGCGAAAATCGCGAAAATATAGTTCTGATTTTATTTTATATGGCCTGAAGCCATATAAAACGCCATGAAGCCAAAGCGATAAATCATGCGCATCGCTGTGACAACGCCACTGTAGAAGGGGCGAGGAGCGCGGCGGCCGAAAAGATTCCGGTAACACGATTCGCGTCCAAATTAGGTTTATTTAGGACGCCGTGAACTATTTCACGTGCGTTACATCTTTTTAAAAATGAATGATTTGTTGGTTTTGATGACTACAGATAAGGCACAAACCGCAATTGCGTAACTCTGGCGTCTTTTTTAGAAAAATGTCTAGTTACAAAAATCACTCTGTATAAACACGATTGTGAGGTGACATCATTACGGTGTAAGGCCGGTGACATCATTACGGCACGGAAGGAGACGTTGACCACAGATCATACACAGCCACTGTTGTTTTCGTAAGAGAATGAGCAAACATTTGATACCAAATAAAATAGATTTAGCATTCACGAAATTCGGCTTGTTTACTTGATTCAAATCAATATTTGATTTGATTACACTTATTTTGTACCCGCACACGCCTACTTTATTCCCTAATGAGTTACAAGCGATAATTGCATTGTTTTTCGTCGTGTAAGGGTATTAACAATTTATTATTAACACATTATTAAAAATCGGAGCTATACGATTACGCGAAGCGCATTTGAAGATAATCGCTTGTCAAGCTTCTTGCTGTTTGGGGCCTTTCCTACACGCAGTACCAATAATAAAGCCAAAACCTTATAGAGGAGACCATCTCTATCAGCCCAACACGCAAACACGATTTGAAGCATGTAGTGCGTGCGTTGGAAAAGAGATACTGACGAGCGAACCATAGCGTCGAATGTCCATGCATCAAAATGTCAGTGCACAGAAATATCCGCGCACCGAACAGTCCCACACCGAAAAGTCTTTGCAGCAAAAAGTCTGTACACTGAAATGTCTGTGCACCGAAAAGTCCGCACCGAAATGCCCTACAGCAAAACGCTCTACACCGAAAAGTGGTAGACCCGCTACGGAAGGGATCCTCCGTCACCTCTGCCGGTCCACGAACCATAATGATTCAGAATCTCTGGTCTATGGAGCGCCATCTATGAGATATCGAAAAACGCCACTTCTACTTCCCGTTGCCGCCATGAATTCGCCTAAACAACGAAATATGCCAAATCAGATCGACATCTTGGAAACAGCTCGCCTGCGCTCTATCACTGCTTACAAATCAGATATTTTTATTAAAATATATACTTCAATGCAGGCATGTATCCAGGGGGGAGGCCAATGGGGCCCGCCCCCCCCCCCCCCCCCCCCCCCCGAAATCTTCCATTTTGCTGGGACCTCCTCTCCCCCCTCCACCTCATACAGCATTTTGTCATGGGCGGGCCCCCCCCCGAAACAAAATCCTGGCTACGTGCCTGCTTCAATGACTACTTCTTTGAACAGAACAAGTTATTTGTGCTCTCACAACAGCAAGAATCGTCCTACAAACCGTTGCTAAAAAAAGCCAATCCAACTCGTTGGGAAGGGCAAGTGCCAAGCTCGCTCAAAACAGCTTCTCGGTTGGTTCAGCTCCTTGTCGCAGGTGTGCCGGCCGGCTTCTGGATAATCTTTTTTAATCCTCCAGGCTTTCATTTTTCTCACCCCTAACTTGCCAAAAAAAAAAAAAAAAATCAGACAGCCGGCAAAAAAAAATAAAAAAAAAAAAGGGCGAGGAGGAAACGAGAGGCGATTTCCTCCTTTCGCAGTGGCGAGGAGAAAAATGAGGGTCGGTTTCCTTCTCTCTGCTTGCGGGCCGGCCTTTAAGGCCCGTTCACACTCTTGCGACCGAGTACGACCGAGAGAGACGAGACGAGACGAGACGAGATTAACTTCTTAAAATTTCTTAGGACGAGGGAACACACTGGCATTCTGGCGCCATCTATGCGGTGACCCTGGAACTGCATTTCACAAGAGCGAAGGTTTTGCGGGATTTCCGAGGTCAAATGTGCGTAATACCCATAGAAAGGCTCGTTTATAACGTTTACACAAGTTTTTCGAGCCAAGAAAGAAAGGATAATGCGCGGGAGAAATATAAAATATGCCGGACCGCCAAGTTTACACTGCAACCCGATAGATGGCGCCACTGCGTCCTCTCGTTGTAAGAGGTTTTAAGGGACCAAGGTTTAAGAGGTCGCAAGAGTGTGAACGGGCCTTTAGTTTTATGCGTGCTCTTTCATCGGCTAGACCAGGGGCGCACAACTCAAAAATGAAGCAGGCCAAGAAAATGTTTATCAGGAACTGCGCGGGTTTCCATTATCTGGCATCATCGACTGATTGCCGTCTTGAGCACATCTCGCAGTGTCATGTCCACGGACCGCATGTTGTGCACCCCTGGGCTAGACCAATCAAGTGCAGAGAATGTCCCGTGACTTGCACCTTTAGAATGTGTGTTCGTGGTTGTATCTGTTCGAGTCTTTGGCTGTGCTCTGATTTAAGGTGAAACAAACTATACGGTGCGAAGGCAGACTGTGAAATACATATTTGTACCATTTTTCTTTCTTCCTACTTCTCTACCTACTAAAACCGACCAACAAAAAATAATTTAAAATTTTTACTTTTAAGCTCATCTCAGCGCAGATGCGGAGCAATTCTTAGCGAAAATGGCTATCTGGCGCAAGATGTAGCAGACTTTCGTTCGTGGTGCAATTTGGCGCAAATGGCGCAGCACTTCCATCACTGCACGATCCTAGCGGTTGGCTGTAGAAGTTCCGACAGAAAAGATGAGGAAATGAAAATGTTGCCGCCGTCGTGCCTTCCCAACTTGGGGCTGACAAAGTTTCTATGGACTGTAAATCTGGAGAGCGACCCGCACCCAAACGGGTGTCTGCTACATCCACCACTGCCGCTTTGACACCGTCAGTATTGTTGCCAGCAACAGCATGACACTTTGATGACGCTATCGGGTGCAAATCGAGGAACAACAAATGCAGACGCGGTGAACATACTAGTTGAAGATGTGTGCCAGATCATACTGCCACCGTGCATGGTGAAGTTATAAGTGTCCAACCTATCTTTGTCGGTAAGTAATTATTCTAGACTGGCTTCCATTGTGTCTGTGGATTGTATCATTAGAAGGGCCATATCACGAGCAAAGCAAAGAAAACAAACGGCTTTGTTATGTACGACCGCCCTCGGCTATAGCAGAGCTGCGCCTTGCCTTGAGCACGGCCAGCTTGACTGAGAGTTTAGCCTTGCGGTAGCCAAAGCGTTCCAGTTCCCAGCCATCCACGTTGGAGCCCTGGTGGCAGAACTGGGAACAAAAAGAAAGCCAATCAAGGAATGCAACGCAGAAGCAGCATTTGGGTAAAGGGGCTCGAATTACACTATAAATTAAGTGAAAATCTTCGTTACTTCAAGCGAGGTTTGTTGCTTCCCTCGGTAAAAAGCACTACAAATTAAGCAAACCAATTTTGGACTTCATAAACCCAAAAAACTATGCTTGAAGTATAGTTTTAGTATACTTCGTATTTTAGTGGTGTGGTTCATGCTTCGGCCCTGTCTGGCAACCAGGGTGTCCATACAAAAAGTGTATGTTTAATATGCTATCAGTAAGCTAAAAATATAGCCAAAACATATTTTGAGAAGTGCTTTATAAAAGTACAAAATTTGTGTACTTTTAGTGTATTGCTTTTTACCAAGGGTTACAAAAGTGTGGATTAATTTCACGGAAAGGCGAAGGATTATTACAATAGATGGCACCATCAGCCATATCAGTCTGCGTGATTAATGCTCAAAGGGGCCACACAATGACATTGGGTTGGAACGTTGCTCACTTTACACAAGCATACTGTACTAGTATGACCCCAAGTATACTCACATGCAATGCCACTTACCCAAATGCTTCTTTGTCGTGCTGGAATTTGAAGGATACAAGTGGACTATTTCTTTCAGTCTCTCCTTCTGTCTAAGCCTCCTGTTAGTTCAGCAACCCACCAGCATTGCCCACATAGTTTTAAATTAGCAGGAAGACACAACAAGCATCGGAACCGTGGGTTGAAATTAAGACTTACTGGGCAAGTACACCAACACTACAACCCGGAAGGCCGTGCGTCATTTACGGAAAGAACAGTTTCATCCCCGAGACAACTTCAAAGAAATATTTGAGTGCGAATAAACTTTAAAAAATTAGCTTAGAACAAATGTTAAATTTCAAACAAGATATATGGTAAAAAGGGTATGTACTACCACCAGATTTCTGCATGCAAGGTAAGACAAAAAACCACTGACCTTGATGAGAGACTTCTCCCATCTGTCCCTCTGCACACGCCTGTTGGCCTTCCGTAAGAGTAGCAAATGGAGGTCAATCAGGGTCTGGTCCACTGAGGGGAAAAACAACAGACAATGCAAGCAATAGCTTATTTGTTTCATGTTTTCCTACAACATTTACTCTATCTGAATAACTTTGGAACAAGCCCAGGTCTATACTCCATTTCGCCTTATGATGGGCTGCAGCAGACGCTACAGGCCATCCCAGCCAATCTGGCACTGCGAAAGTGTCACATGACTATGAACCCCGCACGTCGCTGTGCCCCTCCGAAAGATCACTTGACACTCACACAGCATTGGATTGGCTATGATGGCTCAGAGTGTAGTCTGCAATCCATAACAAGGTAAAACGGAGAATGGTAGGTTTTCCTCTTCAATCAAGTGGTCACTACAAATGTCACCAAGTACTGTTTGTCTGCTTTTAAGAGTCAGAAATGCTACCTCTTGACAACCTCGCAAATTCTCAACGAAAATTAAACTCAATATCTTGGGCCCGAAGAATACAAGTGTTAGTCCTGAAAATTTTGTGTATAAATGGTGTCCTGAAACTGGCATTCGGTGACGAACAGCTTCAAAATAAAATACTACAAAAAATGAGAAATAGGTTTGTATTAGACACTAGACTTTGAAAAGTTATTTTTTTTTTTAGAATTACCTTGCCAGACAAAATGCAACCCAGAAGTTTATAATTTCACTGCAGAGACACTTTAATTAAGTCTCAAAACAGGAAGAATGTTTTTCTTTTTAAGCACTGTGTCCGGCCAAATGTGAGCAACTGGGAGAAGTTAAAGCAAAGTTAGCACACCACAACTGTTCACGATTTCTCCTCGGCAATAAACAATGGAAAACAAATTGATGCTATTTTCAAGGATTTTTCGAAGGCGTTTGATAAGGTATTTCACAAAAAGTTACTATACAAATTGAAAAAAAATATGTAAGAACACACAGTTAGTCAAATGGATTTCAGCATACCTTCCAAATCGTCGACAATTCATAGTTTACGGTGAACATTGCTCTGACAGACTTTCTGTTGACTCTGGCGTTCCCCAGCGCTCTGGGCTCAGACCTCTCCTTCTCTTGTCGTTTATTAATTATATAGTTCAAGATGTTCCGGTAAAAATCAAGTTCTACGCTGATGATTGTATAATTTACTCAGAAATAGCTAGTGCTTCCCATCAACTTTTGTTAAATAGAGCTTTTCAAAATATCGCGGAATGGTGTACAAAGTGGCAAACGACCATTAACTTTAAAAAAACGTTTTTTATGAGAATTACTCACAAAAGAAATTCTTTGAAGTTTGTTTACAATACTAAAAATAATCGCATATCAGAAGTAACATAATAAAAATGCCTTCGACAATGGATCACTAATAATGTTACTTGAATAAAACAGATTTATTATGTGACATCTAATGCTCTTCGAAAGTTATTCTTTCTTAGAAGGACGCTAAGACTTTCCACCCCTTCCTTGCATCTTCTAACATATAAAGCTATATAGTCTTGCCAAGATTTGATTATGTGGCTATCATTTGGGATCCCTTCACCACCAAATTAAACATTAACAAGCTCGATCATGTGCGGAAAAGGCAGCTCGCTACATTTATAATAGCTCTGGACGTACCTCTATAACCAAACTTTGAATCAGAGATAACTTAAAGTCATTCGTGCCATTCGTGACAATATCTCACAGAAATCGGCATTCTCGACTAAAATATTTGTATCAATTAATAAATGAACATCATAGGAAGGGTCTGTCTCACCTAATAAACTTCTCATCAGGCTATGCTATTCGGCAGAGGAATGCCCTAACAATAACTCCTTTTCGATCGTATAATAATTGCTTCAAGTACTCTTTTCCCGCAAACGGCGACTGATTGGAACAACCTTTCTGAATGTGTTGTTATGCAGCCATCATTGTCTTTATTTGAATCCCTCTTAAATTAGTTTCGTCCCTCTGTAAAATATTTGTTCTTTTGTTTCTCAGACTTGTTTGCTATTTTGTATGCCTGCCTGTCTTATTCACCACCAAATGTACCCACCTGCTAAAATCCCTTTCAGGGATTGTAGTATCAATAAATAAATAAAAGACATGCAGCACAGATGAATACACGCCTCTACTGAAGTGTACAACGCTTGACGGGGTTTACACATTTGCAACTTTCAAAAGTCGTGCAATTCCTAAGAAAAATCTACATAGTCGTAACAACTTGCTGTAATGTTGTGACCTCTAATGCACTACAATGACCTAAGCAGTTGTACAAGGGAGGCTGCAGTTGTTCATACTCTCGGAGCAACATGATCAGTAGCCACCCAGCAAAACCTTACAAGGCCGGTAATTAACACAGCTCGTTCAGTCACATCAGCTTACACAGTGGCACGCTATGTTTGAACCCAAAAGTGATGCCATGATGAGCCTAATCACCAAAAATCATGCAATTTAGCTAAAACTTGGGTACTTATATGAGATCTATCAGGGAGCGGGGAATATACTTCGTGCAAAACCGCGCGATCAGTTTTTTTCCAGCGCCGTACATAGTATGTTTATCGAATTCTCATCTCCGAAGAATAACACACCCTCTTTTAGCGATCCGCCTCCAATTTCTACCCTGCTTAGTTTTTTTTTTTTAGTCGTTTCCCCCATTATTATTATTATTATTTCGAAAACAGGAGAAACGAAGGAGCATTACGTCAAGCGACTAGGCGAAGGTTGTTTCGCGTCTCTGCGATCTTGTTTTTAGTGTCTATTGAATTTATGTCGATTCGAGACGACGTGCGCAGTTACACAACGCAGAGAACAATGTTCCTATGCGAGCAAGAAACAAGACACCGACGTTGTAAACAACACCCGGGACTTTGAAAACAGCCTCTTTCTTTTTTCCCCCCTAGGTGTGGGTTTTACGCGAGCAACAACAACGCAGTGCTCACAGACGAGGAGTACTGTAAATCCTTGAACGACTGGGCAGCTTTATTTACTTTAGATGCATCGTTAAATAGGTTATTTTGAACGGAAAGTAAACGCGTTAGCCATTAAATTCGCTTCGGAGTCAGCAGCCACTACGGGCAATTTGAATAATGCCGACTGAGCGCTTGACTGCTAAAACGATAAAGACGTTACGCTGCCCTACGAAGAAAGGCCTGTTAAACGCGTACAGTCGAGTCGATGAAACAGACACGTCGCATAAGGCGATTCTGAGCGAGCGATTGAATGATCAAAGATCGAAGGGCTGCGGGTACCAACAGGCAAAGGTGTAAAGCGATACGATGCCAATGGATCGTGATTTTTTTTTTTCTTGGAGGCCATAATCGCAGGGTACTCGGCGGCGTTCCCACGTCACGTACCGTTCTTTGTATCCTCTAGCATCGACTGCAGCTCGGAGATGGAGATGTTGAGGCCGCATTGCTCGCCGAAATTCAGGATGAAGGAGCAGATCACCGCAAAGTTTGGGTCATCATGACAGTTTTCGTCGGCGCCAGACGCCATTTTCCAAACGCTCGTCGACAAAGGTTGTGTCCGTCAATGTTGACAGATCGGTGGCATAAATCTACAAACATTTTTATTTTCTTCTTATAATAACTTGTGTCTTATTAGTAAATAAATGGGGCATATTTGATTTTATTATCCTTGCATTCGCTAAATTCTTGAAACTTAATCTTTTTATGACCAAGCATTCAATTAATTTAAAGAAGAGCTTCGAAGTATGTCTTATAATATACCACAGCCATAAATATAAACTACGTATATTATTAAATATATATTTATGTGTTTCTTATTGCTTAAATAAGGAAACGCAAGAGAACCTATAATTCGAAACTGAGGTTCGCGTCAGCGATTTTGATGAGAGCCGGGATTTTTTTGCGTGTGTGTGTGTGTGTGGCGTGTTGTTCGGGTCGGTGACGTGATCACGTAACATGACTGAGACGATCAAGAGGCTGTTGGAGACATTCTTTCCGGGAAAGTGTTTCGAAGATGTCCTCATACGCCAGAATTTCACGAACTGTAAGCATACGTCGTGTTTGTTCGATGCAATCGAGCGTGGTCGACGCGGTTCGAGCTGTTTCGTCTGCTCGTGCCCTTGCCTCGGCTAGCTTCCTTCGACTGAGGAAAACCTCGATTCAGAGCGTCGGTGACACGCAAAGATTTGCTCTAAACTGGTTTATAATACGTCCGCAATGTATTCGTTATTTTGTCTGTCTATGTATCGTTCTCTAGTTCCGCCTCTTATGCTGGTATCACGACGAGTTGGCACTCCTACGCCGCCGTTTACGCCTGGCCGCCTTTCTGCTGTTTTGTCAGCGCGTATTCAAACACGCTTATATGGTGCCTCTTGTCTCATCAGTGCTAACTAGTTTCCGAATAAGTGTTGCACTCTTATCCACTTTCCTTTTTTGCACTCTGTTCTACCAAGTAGAAACGCTTACTCCTCAGGTTTTCTGCGATAAGAGCCTCCTTTCCCAAACGAGACAAATTTATCTTAAATCGGACAGCGAATGAGTTAATTTTTTAAAGTTTCATTTGTTTTATAACTGCTGTTAGTGTTCTGTAGATTGCATTCTGATCCTCTTGGCGCTAAAAATGTTGTCTTGGTTAAGGCGGTAGTTTCATCGCGACTTTTCATTGGGCTAGCAAATTTGGGTGTTTTACGTGCCAGACCAACGAAGGGCATCTGGCAAGCCCCAGCGACCACCTAGGGATCTTTTGGCGTGCAACCGAAATCTTGGACCCGCCTCCTGGAGATCCGTAGGCCAGTGCTTTGCCTCGTAGCCATCGAGGCGGCTTGATTGGGCTAGCATACCCAAAAAAACCTAGTGAATAGCACTAACAGTTTCGTTCACAATTTCACCCCCAGGAAGAAAGAGCGTTTGTCTCATTCCCGCTTGTGTGTGTTTGTGGATGTGTTCCTTGAGCAAACTTCAGGAAAAAAAGTGACTGCAAGGTCATAGAATCTTGGTTTTCCTGCTTGTCTTTAAAGCGACAAAGCTTGTTGTCTGAGAAGAGCTTTATTTTATATTTTTTTCTTCTCGATTTTTTTTTGCAATTCCAGTGGAGTGCCTCAAGATAGCAGTGAGCAAGTGTCTAGGCTATGGAATTATAGTCGGATCCACACTTGGTGAGTAGCCGGATTTCTCGTCTGGCACTATTATGTACACTGCTAAGTTCTCAAACCCGATCTGTCTGTGATCGGACGTCAATCAGTGATTGGCCTAATCAGTGAACCCATTACTAATTCAGCTGTCTATGCACCGTTCTAGCGCTTATGACCCGAGCGAAAAATGTTGAGCCACGGGCAGTGGATGCATGTGTGACGTCCAATATGCCGTAAAAGAAAACTACTTTGCATGCTCAGAGCAAGTTTTATAGTCCAGAAAACAAAGATTCCAGCATGAAGAAGACGATTAGTGGTATGGTCTGTAGAGGTCACCAAGAAACACAACCTCTCGCTTGCAGACAACTTAGGGATCCTTGACGAAAGGATCACAAACAGTTGACTGTTGCATATGCTCATTCAGTAAATATACAGGATATGCTGTATTTTTACTGAATGCCATACAAAGAAAGAGAAAGCACCTCCAGGAATCGACTAGCTACGACAAGGGGTGTGCAAATAGTGGTTCAAATCAAATAGTGCTGCGTCATTCATAGTTTTTGCAGTGCTAAGGAAACCCACGACATAGCCTCTCGCGCAAACAGCTTGATGCAGAGAGGGCATGGTTAGGCGATGAAAGACAGGTGATTGATTGGTTCGGCGACTTCACGGCTTCCACTGACGATAAATAGATAACTTTCGGGCTTTCCCAGGCAGCTTGAAGACTCTGCCTTTTCCTTAAACTGGTCCACACTGGAATATCCTTCCTCTTTGAATCACTTGGGCCAGTTTACCTGGCAGTTTCCCCTAGCAGCTGGCCACTGCTTTAGTCAACGAAGTTGGATTTCCCTCTGTTTTTATTCACTTCTTTGTTACCAGCATTATTTTTCTTTTACCTCCTCTTACAGTCCTTCCCTCAAGCAGTAATAGAAGTTTCAAAGAAAGAAATGTAGAAAAATGCTTAGGGGCTAAAACAGCTGTGCTTGGGTGCCAGCCGGTACATTCGGTTTCACCTTACGATGGGCCGCAGCGGTCACTACAAGCCATCCGAGCCAATCCAGCGCTGTTAAAGGGGTACTCCGGCGATTTTTTCATGGTCCCCGATTTGCTTGAAATTTTGCTAAACTCGCCAAACAACAATGCTAAAATAGTATCCCAAATATTAGGTCAAAATAATTTTTTTTCACTAAGTTATTGAAATTACAGTTTTGGTCCTCTCCGTGTTTTTCAAACTGAAAGTCTCTACTGGCAACCACGAAAAAGTGACGTCAGTGGAAGGCAGGGATTCACTTTTTGGACTGTAGAATTTGTTCCCAACAAATTCGAAGCAGTTTCCTGGTGTCAAATGAATGCTTTTTAAGCTCGCTCCAGTCCCCGCGCTTCAGCACGGAACTAATGATTGGCATATTCTATATTTTAGACTGCTTGCTCGACTGGCAAGCCTGCCCGCCACTGACGTCACGGCACTGAAAAGTGCGGGTATATTTGAATGTTGGTTTTTGCATCATTTTCATTTGCCGATTTCACAATAACTATTATGAATTTCGCGATACTAAATAGCATACCAGAAAGGGTAAAGGCCGGGGAGTCAGAAAATATAGTTAGTTGAGGTAGCTCAAAAAATCGCCGGAGTACCCCTTTAACATATCACGTGATTGCGCGCCCCGCGCATCGCTGTGCCCCCCCCCCCCCCCTGAAAGTCGCCCTACACTAGCTTGGCATTTGATTGGCTCTCATAACTCGTAGCATATAATTTACGGTCCATCGTGAGATTAAACGGAGCATGGTACGCTTTTTTTTGCCTCCTATTTCCCTGTTTGCCTCATAGTTGGAGGCGGAAAAATCCAGCTTTCTCTCGTTATTTACAGTGCGACGTGCATCACATCTATGAGCCAACGCCCGAGTCTATTTAACTCCCTATGTTTCCTATATTGGATCAAACTTTTTCGGTCTAGAAACAAAAGAGGGTGGCGGGAGTGGTGTGGAGTCTAGCCAGTGAGGAAAGGCCAAGAAAATGTTGGCAGCATTCAGTAAGGCGTTCTTCCCTCTTTGCAGTGAAAGTGCCGCAGATTGTAAAAATAGTGCAAGCCCAAAGTGCCGAAGGGATCAGCGTCACGTCGGTGCTCCTGGAGCTCATAGGGGTGACTGCGTCTACGGCGTACAGCTATGCACAACGCTACCCTTTCAGGTGAGCAACCCTCTCAACTCACTCTGGTTTGTACCTCACATAAAGCTGCGTGCCACCTACTTTGCTGTCGCATCTTCATTACTGTCAGAAGTTTAGGGTGCCAGCGGAGGAGAAAGGGATCATCTCCTATTCGGGGAGAGGGGGAGAGGAAGAGGAGAGGAGAGAAGAATTATCTCCTATCCCCAGAACTGTTTACTAGAAATATCCTTACTTTCTGGAGGGGGGGGGGGGGGGGGGGGTTGACTGAATTCCCCTATTCCCCCTTATCTGACACCCAGGCATGCATTCCATCATTAGGGTCTATCATGTTCAATGTGGGTATTTCACATCGATTTTCGTTGCATGGTGAGTTACAGCGAATAATAAACAACAGCCTCCTAGCCCCTCCTCTCAGAAGAAGGTAATCTTTCTAGCCCTAAAAGATACGTAAGGTGGTGTACTTTCTTCTGTTTTTCAATAGCAAACTATTTACATTTTACATTATTTATTTATTTAATTAAAATATTCAGCCAGTTTTATATAGAACTTTAGTTAGGGTGGTTATAGGGTTTCTTTTTTTGTATTATACACTAGGTCAGGGGTCGGCAAGCTTTTTCAGCGGCAGGCCGAGTTGCCACGAAGCCGACAAGGAAGGGGCCGAACGGCAAGTCGCGAATGGAGGGGGTGGGGGGGTCAAAAGGAAGTGAAGATGTTCTTTTCCCAAGTATGGGGTGCCAGACAATCCCCATTTGAGGTCAAAACCAGCGTTGGTGGTAGCGCGTCACAAGTAACTGCGTTACGGGTAACGCTTTATAATGTTTTCGGTAACATAGTAACAAACTGGTTACTTTTTCAAAACAGTAACGGGTAACATACTCACATCACTTATTTCAAGTAACAAGTAACATAGCTACATTACCCTTTTACTTCTTCCCAAAACTTAGAAAAATAACTACACTTCAGTTTGTTTGTGTTTTAGAAATTTTTGAGTTTTTTGCACTTTTCTTTACATTTTTTTGTGAGTATTTAGGTGAAACAATAACAAAGATAAGTTAATTATGTTTAGTTTCTGCATGAACATAATGTTTCTTGAAATAGGGCACTTATGCATACCTGTACTATCAAAACAGTAAAACGTGTTCATTCATAATTAAAAGAGTAACGCAAAAGTAACCTGCATTACTTTTTATCGGTAACGTGTTCCTTTTATTTTGAGGTAACGTAGGTCCTCATTGCGTCCCTTTTATATGCAAGTAACGAGTAACGTACTTCGTTACTTTTTTTCGATAACACCTACAGCACTGATCAAAACTGCCAGGTGGTCCTTGAGTCTGTGTGAGGAAGCAGCAGGGGGGGGGGGGGGCTTTTTGATGTTGAGCCGGGGGTTGCATAAAACTGCCTCACGGGCTGCATGCGGGCTGCGGGTGGTGGGTTGCCGACCCCTGCACTAAGTTAATGTTGCAGCCGGAAAAATAAAACCGGTGAGGCGATGCAAGTTTGGCAGCATGGACGTACAATCTGATTGTGTGCACAGTGAAAAGAAGTCTTAATGTATATACATGAGTTTGTGTTAGAGGGAAATTTGAATGACTTTACTGTGGAGCTTTCCAACATTGCACATGAATATGGAGTTATGCAGAGCAGTACAGTCACGATCGTACGATAGAAAATGTGGAGAATTGGACACGCATGCATTTTTACTGTCTGCGGTTTACAATGTTAGAAAGTTAATCGGGTGGAGTAAGGCTGCACTCAAGGGGGGGAACCATTGTGTTGAAGATCGGCACGCGACTTTTTCTCTTGCCACCAGGGTGCCCACCTTTCATGAACTGCGGCCGCAGCGCACACGTTGGCTATGCTGCAGTGGTTTCCGGAATCTTTTTTTTGTTTTTGGTCGGTTTCAGCTACCAGTTGCCAGCAATCTTTTGTCAGTCAAAACAAAAACGAAAAAACCAAGCTATGGGGAAAAAATGCTTCGTACCGCACTGCAACTCGGGATACATGACGTGCAAGGAGAGTGTGTCTCTTTTTGCCGCTCCTAAAGAAGAGGATTGTCTAAAGCAGGGGCGCACAACTTAAAAATGACGCGGGCCAAAAAAAATGTTTATTGGGAACTGCGCGGGTTTTCAATATCTGGCATCATCACACTAGTTGCCGCCTTGAGCACATCTCGCAGTGTCATGTCTGCGGGCTGCATGTTGTGCACCCCTGGCCTAAAGGCATGGCGTATTGCGATCTCGCACAAAGACCGCCTGCTGCAGCTAACAGACAACGTCTGCGGGAAACATTTCGAGTCCAAATTTGTCACGAAATCATGGGAAGCAATAATGTACGAGGGTCAAGTCCTCGCAAGCGCACCACGGAAAGCTGCTCTGGCAAAAAAAGCAGTTGAGCCGAAGTTCCTGGGCCGCCCTAGCCACGTGTCAAAGAAGGAGAAAAAAAGAAAAATACCCTCGGAACATCGGTGCCTTTTATCCAGCAAACGACGACATGTCCCAGAGGAATGCTCAAGAATCTTTCACGCCACCGACAAAGACAAGTTATCGTCTGAAGCCTCGCAATCATGCAGCACGATTAGCAAAAAGTGTCTGCAAGTTGTGCGAAATTGGATGCCGCCTCGTCGGAAGCAAAGCCCCTCGAGAAATTTTTTGAAGAGGCCGAGAACATATTCCTTCCAACTGCGGCGTGGGCTTGTCATATGGTTGAAGCCTGAGAAATGTTGTGTTCTGCGAGCCGGACTTGAATAGCGCAGCAATGACATTACTAGGTGCCGTCGACAGTAACGGTGCCTACAATTACCACTCTGCTCCTCCGACCCACATCTTCGCGAGGAAAGCGATCAGCATCGTTACAGACTTGGATGTGACTGTGGCCGCGCTGGGTAAGCGAGTGATGCTGGGACACCTCGACCTTCCGGGCAAGGTCACTTGCATCGAAGATATTGAAAAATTGTTCGGGGATGTGCACCAAATCCATTTGTGTGCCGGTGCACCAAGCACTAGGGCATATCCAGACACTCAGCCAGCAAGTGCTTTTGTTGATGTCACAGGCCAGTGGCGACACAAGCGGTGTGCCTTGTTGCTCAAGAGCAGTGAAAGTGCATGTTCACAGTGCCAGTGGCTTCCAAAAACACTTCAGATTTCTGACAATGCGTGCTGCACAAGGCCTAGAGAAAAGGATGGTGCCACCGATATTTCTGCTTGACCACTATCTGGAGCTGCAACATGGTTGCTTTCAGAAAAGCCCAGAATGCATTGAAGAGGTAGGTTCAGTGAGTCACTGAGCTGCAGTGGAAGGGCGCTCAAGAGAAACTCTTTTCAATTTCTGATGAATTCCTAGAGGATAAGTTCAGCAGCTTATCCTCTAGGATAAGCTGCTGAGCCCCCCAAAGCACAAGCAGCAACTGCTGTTAAAGAGTGTATAACTGCTGTCAATTATACAGGAAAAAAAACAAAAAAAACAACAGAATTTACACACCGAGTAGTGGCTCGTGCTCTCTTGCACATCTGCGGCCCACCAGGGTGAGGGACACTGACAGGGTATTTATACTTGTTAAGGTTTTTATTTGTACATGACATTTGAGAGCCCAACTACCCAGAACACAATTTACGGCTCTAAATTTGTTTTCTTTTCGCCCGAAAACTGCCAATCGAGAACTGGCCGTTTTGAGTCGCGCTCGCTCTCTTTTTCCGTGGTCACGAGCCTTTTTCTATGGTTTAGACACAACCACCAAGGATAATCAGAGTCGTGGGTCATCGAAGGCACACACTCGATGCTAAAAATAAACTGAAAATAAGACACCCATTTTTTGTGACTTCTAAAACGTTGGAAATACGCTGATTGAAAAACGAAACAAAAAAAAAAAACTGCACACCTGCTAGCTGTTTTTGGAGATTTGTGTTTTTCCTTTGTCCCCCTTGTTCACCTTCTCCAGGGATTATTTTCGTCATTTTTGTCCGGCTCGCTTGTACCTTTTCATTTAATTTCATTATAATATTAACTGCACAGCCACGTGACTTCCAGTAACTTTCTCCTCCTCTTTATTTCTTCTTCCTGCCCAGTTCAGTTTCGGTTTTGAGCAGTTGCGTTTTCTGACTTTATTCAAAATATATGTGACGCTGTAGCAAAATATTGATTGGGTAGTCTTCTGCGACCATAATAAATTAATTGCCTGGCAAAAAATAAAAAAAAAAAAACAAGTTTTGGGCAGTGTCAGTGTCCCTTTAAGAGACAACAATGTCCTTCTTTTTTGCATATGTATCAACTTTAAGGAAGTACTTATCTTTGGTTCATATCAAATGTGACTTTGAGACTCGGTTCATCTCTGCTTTCAAGTAAAAGCTCACAACAAGAGACAGTTTTAAGGGGCATGGGATGCTTGCGTTTGATGACATCCACGGCCGACAGGAGATGGGGCGAATGCAAAAAGTATGACCTGCATGGGCCACACAGACTTTGGAAAAGAAGTTTTGGGCAGTGTCAGTGTCCCTTTAAGAGACAACAATGTCCTTCTTTTTTGCATATGTATCAACTTTAAGGAAGTACTTATCTTTGGTTCATATCAAATGTGACTTTGAGACTCTGTTCAGCTCGGCTTTCAAGTAAAAGCTCACACAAGAGACAGTTTAAGGGCATGGATGCTTGCTTTTGATACTCCCGCCGACAGGAGATGGGGCGAATGCAAAAGTATGACCTGCATGGGCCACACAGCTTTGGAAAGAAGTGCATGTTCACAGTGCCAGTGGCTTCCAAAAACACTTCAGATTTGTGGACGATGCACGCTGCACAAGGCCCAGAGAAAAGGATGGTGCCACCGATATTTCTGCTTGACCACTATCTGGAGCTGCAACATAGTTGCTTTCAGAAAAGCCCAGAATGCATTGAAGAGGTAGGTTCAGTGAGTCACTGAGCTGCAGTGGAAGGGCGCTCAAGAGAAACTCTTTTCAATTTCTGATGAATTCCTAGAGGATAAGCTCAGCAGCTTGCATATCCCCAAAGCTCAAGCAGCAACTGCTGTTAAAGAGTGTATAACTGCTGTCAATTATACAGGAAAAAAAACAAAAAAAACAACAACAGAATTTACACACCGAGTAGTGGCTCGTGCTCTCTTGCACATCTGCGGCCCACCAGGGTGAGGGACACTGACAGGGTATTTATACTTGTTAAGGTTTTTATTTGTACATGACATTTGAGAGCCCAACTACCCAGAACACAATTTACGGCTCTAAATTTGTTTTCTTTTCGCCCGAAAACTGCCAATCGAGAACTGGCCATTTTGAGTCGCGCTCACTCTCTTTTTCCGTGGTCACGAGCCTTTTTCTATGGTTTAGACACAACCACCAAGGATAATCAGAGTCGTGGGTCATCGAAGGCACACACTCGATGCTAAAAATAGACTGAAAATAAGACACCCATTTTTTGTGACTTCTAAAACGTTGGAAATACGCTGATTGAAAAACGAAACAAAAAAAACAAAAAAAACTGCACACCTGCTAGCTGTTTTTGGAGATTTGTGTTTTTCCTTTGTCCCCCTTGTTCACCTTCTCCAGGGATTATTTTCGTCATTTTTGTCCGGCTCGCTTGTACCTTTTCATTTAATTTCATTATAATATTAACTGCACAGCCACGTGACTTCCAGTAACTTTCTCCTCCTCTTTATTTCTTCTTCCTGCCCAGTTCAGTTTCGGTTTTGAGCAGTTGCGTTTTCTGACTTTATTCAAAATAGGGCAGTGTCAGTGTCCTTTAAGAGACAACAATGTCCTTCTTTTTTGCATATGTATCAACTTTAAGGAAGTCCTTATCTTTGGTTCATATCAAATGTGACTTTGAGACTCGGTTCATCTCTGCTTTCAAGTAAAAGCTCACAACAAGAGACAGGTTTAAGGGGCATGGGATGCTTGCGTTTGATGACATCCACGGCCGACAGGAGATGGGGCGAATGCAAAAAGTATGACCTGCATGGGCCACACAGACTTTGGAAAAGAAGTTTTGGGCAGTGTCAGTGTCCCTTTAAGAGACAACAATGTCCTTCTTTTTTGCATATGTATCAACTTTAAGGAAGTACTTATCTTTGGTTCATATCAAATGTGACTTTGAGACTCGGTTCATCTCTGCTTTCAAGTAAAAGCTCACAACAAGAGACAGTTTTAAGGGGCATGGGATGCTTGCGTTTGATGACATCCACGGCCGACAGGAGATGGGGCGAATGCAAAAAGTATGACCTGCATGGGCCACACAGACTTTGGAAAAGAAGTTTTGGGCAGTGTCAGTGTCCCTTTAAGAGACAACAATGTCCTTCTTTTTTGCATATGTATCAACTTTAAGGAAGTACTTATCTTTGGTTCATATCAAATGTGACTTTGAGACTCGGTTCATCTCTGCTTTCAAGTAAAAGCTCACAACAAGAGACAGGTTTAAGGGGCATGGGATGCTTGCGTTTGATGACATCCACGGCCGACAGGAGATGGGGCGAATGCAAAAAGTATGACCTGCATGGGCCACACAGACTTTGGAAAAGAAGTTTTGGGCAGTGTCAGTGTCCCTTTAAGAGACAACAATGTCCTTCTTTTTTTGCATATGTATCAACTTTAAGGAAGTCCTTATCTTTGGTTCATATCAAATGTGACTTTGAGACTCGGTTCATCTCTGCTTTCAAGTAAAAGCTCACAACAAGAGACAGGTTTAAGGGGCATGGGATGCTTGCGTTTGATGACATCCACGGCCGACAGGAGATGGGGCGAATGCAAAAAGTATGACCTGCATGGGCCACACAGACTTTGGAAAAGAAGTTTTGGGCAGTGTCAGTGTCCCTTTAAGAGACAACAATGTCCTTCTTTTTTGCATATGTATCAACTTTAAGGAAGTACTTATCTTTGGTTCATATCAAATGTGACTTTGAGACTCGGTTCATCTCTGCTTTCAAGTAAAAGCTCACAACAAGAGACAGTTTTAAGGGGCATGGGATGCTTGCGTTTGATGACATCCACGGCCGACAGGAGATGGGGCGAATGCAAAAAGTATGACCTGCATGGGCCACACAGACTTTGGAAAAGAAGTTTTGGGCAGTGTCAGTGTCCCTTTAAGAGACAACAATGTCCTTCTTTTTTTGCATATGTATCAACTTTAAGGAAGTCCTTATCTTTGGTTCATATCAAATGTGACTTTGAGACTCGGTTCATCTCTGCTTTCAAGTAAAAGCTCACAACAAGAGACAGTTTTAAGGGGCATGGGATGCTTGCGTTTGATGACATCCACGGCCGACAGGAGATGGGGCGAATGCAAAAAGTATGACCTGCATGGGCCACACAGACTTTGGAAAAGAAGTTTTGGGCAGTGTCAGTGTCCCTTTAAGAGACAACAATGTCCTTCTTTTTTGCATATGTATCAACTTTAAGGAAGTACTTATCTTTGGTTCATATCAAATGTGACTTTGAGACTCGGTTCATCTCTGCTTTCAAGTAAAAGCTCACAACAAGAGACAGTTTTAAGGGGCATGGGATGCTTGCGTTTGATGACATCCACGGCCGACAGGAGATGGGGCGAATGCAAAAAGTATGACCTGCATGGGCCACACAGACTTTGGAAAAGAAGTTTTGGGCAGTGTCAGTGTCCCTTTAAGAGACAACAATGTCCTTCTTTTTTGCATATGTATCAACTTTAAGGAAGTACTTATCTTTGGTTCATATCAAATGTGACTTTGAGACTCGGTTCATCTCTGCTTTCAAGTAAAAGCTCACAACAAGAGACAGTTTTAAGGGGCATGGGATGCTTGCGTTTGATGACATCCACGGCCGACAGGAGATGGGGCGAATGCAAAAAGTATGACCTGCATGGGCCACACAGACTTTGGAAAAGAAGTTTTGGGCAGTGTCAGTGTCCCTTTAAGAGACAACAATGTCCTTCTTTTTTGCATATGTATCAACTTTAAGGAAGTGCTTATCTTTGGTTCATATCAAATGTGACTTTGAGACTCGGTTCATCTCTGCTTTCAAGTAAAAGCTCACAACAAGAGACAGTTTTAAGGGGCATGGGATGCTTGCGTTTGATGACATCCACGGCCGACAGGAGATGGGGCGAATGCAAAAAGTATGACCTGCATGGGCCACACAGACTTTGGAAAAGAAGTTTTGGGCAGTGTCAGTGTCCCTTTAAGAGACAACAATGTCCTTCTTTTTTGCATATGTATCAACTTTAAGGAAGTCCTTATCTTTGGTTCATATCAAATGTGACTTTGAGACTCGGTTCATCTCTGCTTTCAAGTAAAAGCTCACAACAAGAGACAGTTTTAAGGGGCATGGGATGCTTGTGTTTGATGACATCCACGGCCGACAGGAGATGGGGCGAATGCAAAAAGTATGACCTGCATGGGCCACACAGACTTTGGAAAAGAAGTGGAAGCACCGGAAAAAAACAGCAGCCCATGTACTTGTGTTTGCATTTTATTCTTTTGGCAAAAACTACTAGTACTCACATTCTGTTGTGGTTTTAATCTACTGTGGCGATTACAAAAAAAAAAAAAAAAAACTGCTTTTGCTCGAGTTTGGTGTGACAGGAGTGCTGGGGGGTACAAAGAACAGCTTGCATGTGAAGAGTGAAATGTTTTTATTTTCTCGGGTGTACAATACCTTATCAAGTGCCTACCAAATCTTCTTTTGAAACGGCAAGTGCTTTGTGTCAGTGGTGCTCACGTTTTTTGATCGTAACATGACAAACGGTGTTTCGGAGACACGAAGGCTGAAGTCTGAAGGCCTGTCCAAGACTGTCTTTTTCTCACTTCTATCCTACAAGCACCGAAAAGATGTGAGTCAGGCTTACAACTCAGTTGTTCAGCCTCAGTGTTACAAACCAGTTTGAGTTTTACTCAAACAGAGGAACAGCAGGACATCAAAATGCCAAAGGCACACTTGACTTCACAGTGCAAATGAGTAACCTGTTTGAGACAATGAATCAATGTTGGGTATAAACAACTCGAGGCAGGAAGAATTGGCCATTGGAACTTTTTATCGGAATCAACTGCTGAGAGACTCTGAGTGTACCTTCTCTCAACAATTCTGCTTTCTAGGTACCTTCTGGTGATATGTGGCTCCACACATGTTCTGACTGCAAAGTTCAGTTGACATTCTTGAGAAATTTTTCAATATCATGCATCAGGCAGTTGTACAACATGCTTTCCATTTACAGTCTCGTGAAGCCGCCCAATTATGGAAATTATCGTTCATGTTAGTGAAAAGCTTCGTCTGCTAAGCCTTTCTGATTTGACAAGAAAAATTACCGATTAATGCGAGCTTTCGCTACACGTGCTCCAAGTTGAGGTGCGCGGTTTGTCAAAGATGAGATTGAATTGAATGTGATACTGGTTTTGATGGTGCATCTGCATTGGCCAGTGTAACTGACTACGATTTGTTACGTACCAAGGTTCCTGTACAGGAAATTGTTCGAAAACAGTGACTGTTTATTTTGCAAACTTGGGACTAGCCTCCACAGGGAGCTTGACGAGACCCAAAGCAGCTCCAGTAGTTTGCAATGCGCGAGGGACTGCTTCATTCAATTGCTGACTCATTTTCATTTTTGAATGAAACAGAAAAAAGGCTCGAGGTGCACCTAAGCAGTTCTTACGAGTTGTGAAAGCGAAAGCCTGCATGCCGTTCTGCCGCTCCCTTATTTCGTCTGCGGCGTACTTGCGTCGACGGCCGAACACGCGCTCTCCTCGCCGCGCTGACCTTGGGCGTGGAGCCGCTATCTCGCGGACACGCAGCGCTGTGGGGTGGCGGTCGTTGGAACTGACACGCAGCGGCCAATGGGAGCATCGTTCCTTGAAACTATGACGCGTGATAGTCAATGGGACCGAAGCCGAAATCCATCAGATTTCGGATACACTTGGAGAAAGGAGTTTAGGTGCCGTTTGGCGCGGCTTCAAAGCCGATGACGTCGGCTCGCTCCCCCATAGGACAGTTAATGCTTTCGCGTTAAAACATTTCAGAGGAATGCAGGTGATAAGGAAGCGTATGAAATAACTACAAAACTTGAAAGTATGAAACAGCAAGGACGAGGACGGGAACAGGACATCTTTCGTTGGATAACTTCAGTTTGTTGTTTCTTTGCCAAGAACATAAAGTTGACATCATGGCACGGGTGTTGCCTTATTGTGTTGCATTGCAAATACTATGGCAATATTTGCAAGTACGGTAGGTCAAAAGGAATCGGACAAACAAAACCCAAGCCTGCATAAGCTTTCATAGCTAGTCAAGTAGTCTTCTGTCCGCTTCTCCTTGTAGTGAAAGAATAGTGCACTGTTTTGCATACTCTAAATTTTGCTTGTCCTCGAAGTGAAATCATACTTCACTTATGAATTTTGTGAGCAGATAAGTTTTCTGTTAAGATATATAACCACGATGATTTTAACCCGAGACTGGGGCAAAAGGAGGAACATTTTTTTACAGTGGAAGAGAAAGTAACAGGGACAGACAACGTCCCTAGCTCAGCTAATACTTTTATTCAACCACCCTCCTTTATACAGTACTACAACCGCCACTGTTCTATATATAAAGAGGTTGGTTGAATAAAGCTGTTAGCTGAGTTAGAGACGTTGTCTGTCCCTGTTACTTTCTCTTCCATTGTAAAAAAATTTCTCCTTCTGCCCCAGTCTCGGGTTAAAATCACATGGCAAACTTCCACCAGCTCGCCTGCGCACTGGCTGTAATTAAGTCAAATAAATATGCGCTGTATATCGCAGTATATCTCTGGTTCATTGCGTTTGTGTGCCATCCTAACTAAAGCTAATTGAGTTCACTGTGCAAGTGCGGATGACTAGCATAAATCGCTTGGAAGGTAGCACAAACAACATTTTTTTTACTTGCGGTTAGGAGTACACCTATTTGTGCAAATAACCAGCGGCACGGTTTGCCGGCCGTGGAACCAGAGCGTGCTTAGGTCATCTAACTTAATAAAAACGCTGCCCCGGCTTCTCTTTGCTTAACAGCCCAAAAATATAAACAAACGCTGTAAGCGTCTACAATAAATTACATTATGTCGCCACGACGGGTCCTCAGCGTCCGGTCGCTCGCTGGGTTCTGAGCACTTTGCGTGTCGACATTGCGCTTGTATCTAAGAGCTTGTTTTATTTTTTTATTGAGCATTAGGAACGCGCAACACTGCTGAAAAGTTTCATGTGCAACTGGCGCATTCGGTTTAACACGTGCAGGTTTGGCTGCAGTCGCTGAATGTGTCACTTCGCGCGTAGCAAGCGGCCTCATACATTGTGGCGCCATCTGGTTGTGGATGTATCATGTGTGAAATGCAGTCGAAAGTTCGACGCCTTCGAGCCTGGAGTCAGCGTTACTTCACCTGAATAACTGTATTTTGCCGTGGTGTAGTTCGCACTGAAAAAATTGGTGTAATGGAAAGAGAGAGATTTTCTCACCCTTCTCGATCCTTGGAGGCTTTCATTTATATTGTAAAGAGATATTTCTTTTGTCATTAATTAAGGGGTACTTCGATGATTTTTTGAGCTACACAGATTAGCTGCATTTTTTTTTTTTATATGTGGACCCCTTCTTGACATGCTACTTTAGTATCTGCAAAATTCATTATAGATATATAGTCAGAAAACAGCGATTGAAGGTGGTGCCAAAACCAACATTCAAAATTTGCAAGCCAAGCAGGCAGTCTAAAAAAACAAACTTATGTATAACGCAATATTTTTTTTTTTTTGACTAAGCAAGTGTTGGACTGATTTTGCATTCTTTCACATCACCAGACCTCTTGTAATCCATTGGGTACAAGCCTTTACAGCCCACATAATAAACCTGCACCCACATCTGTCGTCACTTTTTCACTGTTGCCAATGGAAAGTTAGCTTGAAAGAGCGATGAGGCCCAAATTTAAAAATTCAGTGGTTTGTAAGAAAAATATTTGACCTATTCATTCGATTATAGTTCACTCATATCTACTAAGCTGGTGAACCAATTTTGAGTCAAAGCACAAACTATCAGAATTTCGCCGGATCTTTTAGGAGTCTCTTAAAATTGGACATTTATTAATTTATTTATACATACTACGACCTCATATGACGCCATCGCAGGAGTGTAAAATACAGGAACAAACAACACAGATAAACAAGATGGCCTTGGAAATGATTCACTGAAAACGACACGCATTAAGGGAAAGAAATATTGTTAAAGGGACCATGAAACGATTCTGAAATCGAATTTCATCCACCGATCGTCGTAAAAGGTGTGAAAAGAAACACAAAAACACAAAAATAGGGAGTCAAAAAAAATTCTTCGCTATAGAACTTTTAAAAGGAAAACTGGACTATTTTGCGCCTTCTTTCCTTCGAAAGCTCTCTGCCTTTTCACTGCGATGCATCCGCGGAAACGCAGCACGTCAGCCGAATCCATGTCGCCTATTGGATAAGAGCCTACCACACCAGCAACGCGATCGTAAACAATAGATAGCCGGCGAGTGTTTCCTAAAAGTTTCGTTAAATAATATTCAGATCCACATTTTGTAGCATAATTAAAGATGTGACGAAAATTGCCAAATTTGATAATGCTTAGGGTGCCTACATGTCTGTCTGTCTCAGGGTGAAGACATCCATTGTTGCACTGAATGTGCCAGCGCGTGACGCTCTCGCGCACTCGGTGCGTGACTTGGGCGATAAAATGGCGTCTACGCATTAGCCAAAGCTGCGCGCTCGAGCTGAGTGGCACCGTATTGCGCGCACTTCGAAATGCATAAAAAAAAACGATTGGGCGTGAAAATGGCTGAGATGTCACCACTCA
The DNA here is from genome assembly GCA_013358835.2 of Ixodes persulcatus. Taxonomy (NCBI): domain Eukaryota; kingdom Metazoa; phylum Arthropoda; class Arachnida; order Ixodida; family Ixodidae; genus Ixodes; species Ixodes persulcatus. The sequence goes on from JABSTQ010010825.1 coordinate 840,085, forward strand.
AGCAAAAGCGCGCGTGTGTATGAAGGCACTCTAATAATGCTGAGAGCCAAGCGCCATCTATCGTGTGGTAAACGAAGCAACTACTGCGCGTGCGCAGTAGGGCGCGACGATCAAGAACGTTTACTTGGCCGCGACTAGCCGCGACGATCAACAGCTTATGTTGTACCGCAGAGAAGGCTAGAAGCGCGAGCTCATAGCGTTGGGAGCTGCTCTTAACGCACGAGAGCTTGTGCCGCCGAGATGTGCCCTAGAGCAAGGAGCTCGCGCTTGTAGCCTTTTCTGCGGTACATCATAAGGTGAAACAGAGTATAGGCCGCGACGATCAAGGAACGTTTATTTTTCTACGTGTTCTTCTCGCGCGTCCCGACTTCAGGCAGCAAGAAAAAAGTACTTGAAACAGACCACGACGAACAAGAACGCTGGATCCACAAACACCCGAGAGAAGCTAGAACGGTCACGAATTCACCGACCCGCGACCAAGCGAGCTCGGCAGATAGGCCTAGCAGGCACTCGACTCTGCAGCGTTGCTTCAACAGTATTTGTCCAAGACCGTCTGCCCACGACCGGCTGGCGTGCTGAATGGAATATGCCCGCGCCACCCTTGTGGACTCTTCCCGTATTTTGATCGCTGACCTCAATTTTAGATTCAGAGGTGAGGTCAATCACTTCCCCTTGTTTTCCGAGGCAGTGTTGACGAACACTGTCGTCGAAAAGGGACTCTCGTAGATTCTATCTTCTTGTTTTGTGTGATATAGAGCTCAAATAAACGCCGTATGGATTATCTTCGTAACACGGTATGTACGCTTTGTTATTAGTATGCCATTTTTATTCTGACAGACTGCAGGTCACTGTCGAGCTATAACAGTTCGTGGGAGCTACGTGCAATGCCGGTCCAACCTTCCTTTGCCGAGTGTCGCGTCAGTATCGAGTTGCAATCGTAAAAGATCGGTCCCGAAGCAAGGCCCGTTCACACTCTTGCGACCGAGTACGACTGAGAGAGACGAGATCTCTTAAAACTTCTTAAATTTTTTTAGAACGAGGGAACGCACCGGCATTGTGGCGCCATCTATGCGGTGACCCTGGAACTGCATTTCACAAGAGCGAAGGTTTTGCGGGATTTCCGAGGTCAAATGTGCGTAATACCCATAGAAAGGCTCGTTTATAACATTGACAAAGGTTTTTCGAGCCAAGAAAGAAAGGATAATGCGCGAGAGAAATAAAAAAATATGCCGGACCGCCGAGTTTACACTGCTACCCAATAGATGGCGCCAGTGTGTCCTCTGGTTTAAGGAACCCAGGTTTAAGAGGTCGCAAGAGTGTGAACGGGCCTTTACCAATAGCGCGAATACAGCACTTCCATCAAACGCGCGCGTCCGCTCCGAGTGTGAACAGGTATTTACGTGGCTCTTGCTGACACTGTCGTAGTTCAAATGTATTTTTTTTTTTTAACGTCGGCTCGCTCCTGCATCTCCGAGGCCGCGAAAAACGCCGCGGCAATTTGTTTCTAACTACGTCGCATTGCAAACGACTGACACGGGCCGCCTTTTACCAACAATGACAGTTGGGTTGACTTCTGGAGTCTTCGCCGCACTTTCCAACAGGCATACCGGCGTATGGGACTAGTCCCATGCTGTCGCTGTAGCGCGACATATCTAATTGAATCTCGCTCAGCTGCGATGTGTCCATGGTTATCGCGGCGATGAGAGGCGCCGATTCAGAAAATACATCGGTGACATCAGCGCCATCAGCGCAGTAAAACCTACCGGCACACCGCCAACTCGCCGCCGCTAACGCTCCCATTCTCCTACTGCCGAGAGAACTTCCGGTTCCGGAAACAGGGTACGTCACGACCGTCAAAATTACGCCGCAGCTTGTTTTGCGATCAGTCTGAGAGAAAGAAAAAGTCGATATTTCATTATTTTTTTGTGTAGAAGTTAGTAAACCGAGACGAAAACGGATGCCTGTTTGGCATTCAGTGAACATTGACGGTTTAATGTAAAAGTTATCTGGCAAAATTAAAAAGGTCATTTCATGGTCCCTTTAATCGCTCTAATAAAATCAATACTAGAAATAATATGTATCTGTCCGTCATTTTCATTCCAGTCATCGATAGTTTTCGGGAAAAACGATTATCTTCTTTTAATGCGAAAGCATTAACCATGGAGCGAACCGACGTCATCAGCTTTGAAGCCGCGCCAAACGGCACCTTCCTTTGTCCCAGTGTCGTCTGTAGCAGAAATCTGATGGATAGGCTCCCATTAACTGGCGCACGTCATCAAGGAATGAGGCTCTTTTTGGCTCTCGTGCGGCGTAGTTCCAAAAAACACCACCAGAGAAGCCCTCTCCATGGCGACACGGTGCACGCAGCGGCCCGGCCCAAGACCGTGGCCGTCCACGCCACTACACCGCAGACGAACTAAGGGACCAGAAGAACGACATTTATGCTTTCGCATTCAGAACTCGTAAGCAGTGTTTAGGTGTCCTCGGACTTTTTCCATAAGAAAGTATTAAAAGGGGGAGGGGGGGGGGGGGGGGGGAGTGCAACGATTTTAAGATTAAAAGAATTTGCACCTCGTCATTTTTACGTTGTTAATCATGTCCCGGAGGATACAGAAAACATGTCCTTCATTAAAAAATGTCGCGATTCCGCTGCATAATCGCAAAACAAAAGTCGAGCTTTTACCCCCACCTGCAGCCGCGAGTGGCAGCCGAAGGAACTACGACGAAAGGCTTACGTGACCTCGCTCGGCACTAAGCTGCAGCTTAACGTGCGCTAATGTAAAGAGAGGGAGAGGAAACGTCCTCCAAGAGAGCACACGGGAAGCTACAGGGCACCCCGAATTACGTCACTAGGAGGGAGACCAGGTGTGACCTTGAAGACTGGGAGTGAGTTGAGGAGTGCCAGAAATGCCGATATTTATATTTTTTTTTTTTTTTACACGACAGCTAGGACACGCAGGCGAAATCAGGCTTTTGTTCTTTACTTTATGAGTGTCAGAGGGCAACTTCCACAAATGTTTGACCGAAGTCCGGAAATCGTTGCGGATGCTGAACCGAAATCTGGATTCCACAAAACAGGACGGCAAGAGCGTACAACGGGATGCTACAAACACCAAGACATCACTCATACGGCGATATCTCGAACGGATGACCGTATTTTTCTAAAAAAAGGAGGCGCATTTGACAAGTATGTTGACGTCTTGTTTAGTCGAGGAGAGGAAACGGCCTCGCGTCTTCTCCGCCTTGCCGCCTTGTGGGGGCGAAGCGAAGAGAGGAGGAAACGAGATGTGTTGACGTCACGCGCCTCGTCGGCCTCGTTCAATCTCGACTTATTTTTCAAAAATACGGCCGTCCATTCGAGATATATCGCCTTGCGAGTGGTGTTGTAGAGATTGTAGCGTCCCGCCTACCGCTCCTGCATTGTTTTCTGAAATCCAAATTTCAGTTCACCATCCCTTAACTGTACCATGGAGCGAACCGACGTCATCAGCTTTGAAGCCCCACGCCAAACGGCACCTAAATTCCCCCGAAGTAAAGCCGATTTCTGCCTGCCAGACTCGGACGAATCTGGCAGGCAGGAAAATTTGCGAAACCTGATTTCGGCACTTTTTTCAGCTGTTGTGATGCAACCCGTCGTGTAATGTTTTCGAGAAGGTGGGTTTCTTCCGATTTGTGTCAAAATGTAGCAATGCCCGGCCAGCACGGCGTTTTAATGCGAAAGCATTAACGGTCCCATGGAACGAGCTGACGTCATCAGCTTTGAAGCCGCGCCAAACGGCACCTTCCCCTGTCCCAATGGAGCGAAGCCTGTCGTCTGTAGCAGGATTCTGATGGATAGGCTCCCATTGGCTGGCGTGCGTCATCAAGGAATGAGGCTCCCATTGGCTCTCGCGCGGCGTAGTTCCAAGGGACGCCACCAGAGATGCCCTTTCCATGGCGGAACAGCGCACGCAGCGGCCCGGTCGCCGGTAAGAGGTGCGGCGATGCGGGCATACCCGCACAGCCCCCGCTCGGGCAAACTCCGGGGAGGTTGTACGGCCGAGCTCAGCGCGGCGGGGCCACTTCACGAGAGCGCGCGCTCGACCGTCGGCCGCTACCTCGGCAGTACCGAAACGTGGCCGTCCACGCCACTACGCCGCAGACGAAATAAGGGAGCGGAAGGACGACATTCATGCTTTCAAATTCACAACTCATAAGAAGTGCTTAGATGTCCTCGGAATTTTTTTAACAATTTATATGAAACTGAAATGGAACAACATATTTGCTAACGGCTAATGCCATCGCGATCATAACCAATGTACATAGCTTGCATGTGACGTCCTTCGCGGCCATGCCAGTATTTGATGCGCCGCGAGCGTTTGGTTTGCCGTATTAGTTTCACACCGCAGATGTTGTAGTTTGAAGAAACCGGTAAGTAGAAACAACCGCGAGTACCCAGCAATGGAGACACTTGCAAGCCATGAATACCACCAAAAGACAAAGCCTAAACCCCCCCCCCCCCCCCCCCCCACGGCCTTTTCCCTCCCCACCAAAGAAAAAGAAAAACCGTCATTACTATACTCTGTTTCACCATATGATGTACCGCAGGAAAGGCTACAAGCGCGAGCTCCTTGCTCTAGGTATGGTGCCTGGATCGCGTCTCCGACTGGTGTGTTTAGCGTCCTATCCCGCCCATACATCAAAAGTGGTCCCCAAGCGGCAACAAATGACGTCACAGAAACCGGAGTGTCATGCTGTAGCCTGTCGCGATCCTGGCGGGTGGTCGTAGAAATGCTGGCGGAAAGCACAAGCGAACGCGAGTGTCCCTGTCGTCACGGTGTCCCAGGCGTCCCAACTTCCTGCTGCTGCTGCAGCTTCCGTGGACTGTTGAAGTGAAGAGCGACCTGCAGCTGTACAGGCGTCTGCTACATCCACCACAGCTGCTGGGACACCGCCAGGGTCGCGACCGGCGATAGCATGACACTTCTATGACGTCATCATGCGGAAATCGAGGGACCACTTTTCTGGCCGCGGTAAACACACCAGTCGGAGACTCGTTTCCAGGCACCATACTCTAGGGCACATCTTGGCGGCACAAGCTCTCGTGCGTTAAGAGCAGCTCCCGACGCTATGAGCTCGCGCTTCTAGCCTTCTCTGCGGTACAACATAAGGTGAAACGAAGTATAGTGGAATAACGCAGCACCGCCTAGGTTGGCTCAGCATCGTCGACAGCGCGTCTGGCAGCGTCTCATCACAACGGTCGCGACTTTTAGCAGGCGACGACGCCAAGACGGACGCGTCTGCCGCTTTGCAGCGTCGCTCGTCGAAGCTTCAGCGTGTTTTTCCACATGGGCCGGGTCGAGGATCGACTAACGGTGTCGTAATGTGCAGGCCCTCTATTCTAGACGGCATTTAGTATTGCCTCAAGTGCTCCAGTCGCCCTGCGTTTTTCGAGAATTCGCGCGGGAATGAGTTGTGGCGCAATCTCTCGTGATGGGCAACAGAGGGCGCCACGTCCCCGTCAGCTATGTGCGGACTCGTTGAGGAGAGCTCTCCTTTGCTGGCTCTGTCTGTGTGCGTGTTTGTTTTGTTTTGGTTTGCCCCCCGATCCTGAGATCGGCCACTGCAAAAGAGTCAGAGGCAAACTTTGAGAAATATTTCGTTTTCATGAAATGCTTGTGTAATCCGTTACTTTTGCAGGCAGTATTGTAATTGCATAATGTTCGTAATTTAATTGCATAATGTTCGTAACGAATAGTTCCTACCGTAAGACGCGAAATCGAAGCGCTGTTATCAGTAAATTCAACAGCATAAAGAAGAGCCGAAGAGTAGACCGTGGCGAACATCGCGCGAAAGAGGGCACGACCCCACTCCAAAGAAAGGTCGAAAGCACTGTATGTATGAGGGAAAACAAATGCGCAAGAGACAAGTGCGATTCTCACGTAAATTGTAGCGTGAATGAATTACAGAGTACTTCATTTGGGGTCTTCAGAGTTATTTTATTACATGCGTGAGTACAGACACTACTCATTCGTGTGATAGTCTGTTGACCTTGGTTACATTTCGGGTAACTGTGTATTAGGACTTCATATGCATACAACGCGCAGATTCGAGTATGATAGACTTTGTTTATATATTGCATCCCTCTCCCCGTAACTCTATCCGCAACTTTTTTCTTTTTTGGGGGGATTTTTGCTTTTTTTAGATTGTGTAACTCCTATAATGCTCCAAATGTACTTTTTGCTACTGTCCACGTAACGGGTTCCCAGACCCCGTCAAGTTGTAACGTAGCTTTCGTTCCGTTCCATTCGGCCACGCTTACCGTAGCAACGCCACCCAGCGGAAAAGACGCGAAGAAGGGAAACGGGAGAGCTATCGTTTCTCCAAGTGTGCAGCGTCAACTGTCACAGCCTGACGTCCGAATTGTGAAAACAGAGGAAAAAGAACGTATTGCGCGCGTGGTTCCAGTTCCGAATGCTACGACTTACTTCTCCTTTCTTTCCTCTCTGCAAGCGCGTAGCCGTGATTAATAGGCACCGCGTGCCAGCGACTCTATAGCTCACCCTCGGCAACCCCTTACTCCCCGTCGCCTGCCGCCGCTCACACGTGCACAGGGGTTCATAACGACCCCGGCAACCCGTTAGACCGATGCGACGCTCCGCTCAAAGCGAGTCAAATAAATAAGGGAATGTCAGCTCTCTTTATACTTACTCCGTCAGAAACAAAACAAATAACCGAGTTAAGAGCCCAAAGAAAAAAAGAAGAAAATAGGGTTATCGAATGACTGACTGTACTCTGCTGCGACGACGGGTCTGCCGAACTGTCTCCGTAATTAGTAGAGAGAGACTGGGGGACCAGAGTGCGGACGGGACACGTGACCGCAGTCCCTTCTCCCCCGGGTAGCGGGAAATGAGGCGTGGGGAGCGAAGCCTGGAAACGCAATTAGGGTTACGCGGAGTACATCCTTCCGACTCCGGAAGGAGTATAGTCGAAGGGAACGGGGTTTCGACTCTCGCGGCCTCGCCCCCCCCCCCCCCCCCCCCCCCCCCCTTTTTTTTTTTTTTTTTTTTTTGTCCCCGTGGAGATGGACCAGAGGTCGAGGCTACGGCTGGGCTTGGCATATGCGAGCTTTTTCGGCTGTCTGATACACCTACTGCGCGGTGACTCGGGAAAAGGATAGCGCGTTAATTTTGAGCGAGGTTTACGATATTGCGGGGCTTTCCTCGTGACTACGTTTGACTACGTTTTCGGGGGTGCTTACGTCGAGATGCGGGCCGTAAATATAGGATGCAACACTTCGTTGCTGCGGTGACCCGCAGTCGTGGCTCGATGTAAGCCTCCCGCAAGGTAAACTCGAACGTAATCAAACCCTACTGTGTGGCGGATCCTTTATTGTAGTTAGAGCAAAGTGTGAGTTCGTGTTTTCCTTCGGTTTGAGCTTTAGGCAGGGTGTAGGTTACACGTCGTAAATGATGAGCGGTTTGTTCGATGTTGCTCCTACCTCACTCTCATCCACCGTCGAGCGCAGGTTTTCGATGACTGCGTACGTGGCTAATAGCCTCGCTAAATGAAAGACGTACCCCGCTTGTTAGAGCCAGGACATCTGCGGCGCTGACTAGCGCCAGAAAGGTCTAAAACGTACGACCGTTGCGGTGTGGGTTCTTGAAGGAACATGGTGGCGTACAGCAGCAGAAGGAACTGCAAGACAAAAAAGGTTTTCGTCGATAGCGCTCGGGTTGGTTATTCGTACTTGTAAATGACAGCATTTACAACCGTGTGGCGATATTAAGGGGGCTGTATGCACCTAGCAGCTCACCGACCCCTCTCAACCTAAAACTCTCTTGTCGCATCATGAACGTCAATTAAAAAAAAAACAAAAAAACTTGCCGTCATCTTCAGCCCACCGAACTCGGCAGGCCCTTGGAAAGAGCCAGGGTTCAATTTCTATAAGCAAGCTCGTTTCCCCTCACGGGAGTGGTGGGCATTGCGCATGCGCAGAAACCCGGTTTGGGGAGCTAGAAGCGAAGCTCTTCTTCAGCAAAACGAAATAATCCTAAACAATATTGAAAAAAAACACATTTAAAGTTCGGGATTTTTATTGATTTTTCGAAAGCCTTTGACCGGCTGAATCATAAAATACTACTAGAAAAACTATTTTTTTTTTTTTTGTGGAATTCGAGGGCATTTTCTGGCACTAAAGTCCGTTGCAAGTCAAGAAGGTAGGTCGGGGGTAAGACGGGCCGGGGAGGAGAAAGCAGACGGAACGCTAAAGAGAGAAGGAGGTTTCCCCTTCTCTTCTCCAGCGTTCCGTCTGCTTTCTCCTCCCTGGCCCGTCTTACCCTCGCCCTACCTTCTTGACTTGCAACGGACTATAGTTGAAAGCTATTTAAGCTGTCGGCAGCAAACAGTTCTAATAAATGAATTTTCTTCAGTACTGAAACAGGGGTACCTCAAAGTAGTGTCTTGGGAATACTGCTTTTTTCTTTGTTTACGATATAGTCGCCATAACAATTAATACCTTATTTGTCATTTATGCCGACGATACTAGTATTTTTTTTTTTTTTTTCGGAGAAGAATATTGATAAATTAGTTGACGATGTAAACATTTGCCTAGAGAAGCTTCTTAGTTCGTGAACGGTTTCCAATTCATTAAATATGAATGAAAGTAAAGCAAAAGCCGTTATCTTTAAATCTAAAGATGCAGCGTACAATACTACTGCAAAGTTAATATTAAACTCCTTGAAAGTTGAATTTGTAAGTACTGTTAAAGCTTGAGGTGTAATTCTCCACGAACTTATGTTATGGGACTCCCATATTCGAAACCTTATTGCAAGTATTCCGTATGAACATCGCCATATATTACCTTCCAGCGTAAAACTCTTAATTTATAATGCATCACTAAATTCTCGTATATCCTATTGTCACCTAGTGTGAAAACCACGACAATGAAGGGAATTTCGGACATCGTTTTGGCGATTGAACTTGGTTCCAGGCATGTCTCAGGCCACGTTGCCCGAATTTCAGCTGAAACCGGCGCTTGTGTGCCGCGCAAATCAATTAAACATTCGCGGTAATAATCGTACCGGGATCGACTGGGGCGACGCCCCGAGAGTTGCGGGAGAAGCCAGGAGAAGCGGAGCTCACGTGACCGATGCGGGGCCAAGAAGCGCGACGTCACAAAAGACGCGTCAGCGATTGGTCGAAACGAGAAACGTGCCCTCGGTCACGTTTTGGTTCGCGATTTTTAGGAATACTGTTCTAATTTCCGCTTGAATAACCATGAAAAGTATAAATCGGACCGGAAATGATTACTAAACCGTAAATAAAGCAGCATAATTGTTTTTTTTTTTTTCTTTGCTACGCTGGATGCGAAACGGGCAACGAGCAACTATGGGCAAACAAAATAAAATAAAAAAAAGAACACGGTTCTCGAAGGATTCTGCAAAATAGTAGATGTAGATGGCTGTTCTAACGGTCGACTGAAGACCATTCGTTCGGGCGACGCTAGTTTTCACGTGTGGGTTGCTGTTCGTGTTCTTTGACGACGAAAAGAGGACGTCCGCGGAGGAATCGGATCCCGGAACGGCCGGATCGCTGTCGCTTTCCCCTCGGCATCTACCCCTCGTCCGTCCTTCGGCATGCGGGCCGCTCGTTGCCGGCTGGCTGGGCGGTCTCCGTCGGGGGCCGCCACACACGTACTCCCGTTCCGTTGGTGTTCAGTCACTGAACGGATGCTCGAACTCGCTCGCGAGTGCGGCATTGCCGTCCATGTTGACAGCTTCGGCGAAACGACCGCGCCAACCGCGCCACCGCGCTGCTATAATCCACCGCGGTAACCAGAGTCTCGATCTCCTAAATACTACCGATACCGACTATTCACACTTGACGTCACTCCCTACGTCACCTCCGTTTTCGGGGGCCCAGAAACGAGAATGGAGTTTGTTCAGTTTCGGTTTCTTTACTTCTTTCGTAGGCACAGAAATACGCGTCACAAATGTCTACAAAAAATTGGGCAGCATGCTATGTTCCCAAGAAGCATAAAAACACCACTTAAAAAAAATTACCACGGATTTCTAAATTAAGTGTCAAAATATTGTATAGGGAGTACGCGCGGTGCTGGATCCTTGAGAGTACCTCGTCCTAGAACAAACTGCGGGCCTCTAATGGCACAACATACACTACCAACGGTACTAAACTTTTTAAAAGTCCAAAATGTTTGTCTTGGTGCACTTAGCACCCATAATATTAATCTCATACTGTAAATATTTTCTCTCGGATAACACTAATTGTTTCTTCCGTCCTTTCATATAGTATTCTTTCTTTTCTCCTGTCGGCCGATCTGCCAGTGGGAACAGGGGCTTTGTCAGGCTGCACTTCTGCAACTTTATTTTTCCCTGTCTCCGTCACACATATGCATGATGGGAATAAATAAACTAATTGAAAATGGATAGACGTTTGCGAGCAGCAACCCTTCTGAAGCTAGTCTTGCAACCCTGGGCACGCCTTAGCAAGGCTTGACTACCAGACGGTCACTCGAGCCAAGATGGCGGCTCCCACAGGTTGTAGTCCTTACAAGCGACTACGCGCGTGCTCGGTTTCACAGCCACCACGTCGGCGTGATGTCGCATACACGAGTCGGTGCACGCGCTCTCCCCTTTGGTTCATCTCGGGACCAAGGGAGATCCAAAAAGGGTGGGGGTAAACGGGACGGGACGGGGTACCGAAATCAAGAGGGGGAAGTACATTAATGGTGGCCCCGCGGTGGTGGGGAGCCGGGGTTCGCATGTTCTATGTACGCCCTAATGTGCACGATGTGTATGCAGTCAGCCTGGGCGGACGCTTGTGGGACCGCTAATTTTTCCTGCGCTAACAACTCGCCTTAGGGAGGGGGGTTCTTTCGGGAGAGGCGGGGGGGGGGGGGAAGAAACGGGGAACCGAGATAGCGGTTGATGGGGTGCGTTGTTTTGTGAGCCGTAAACGGTTCGTAATGTGGAGATAAACTGTTTTGGGGACAGGGCTGGAAGGCTTCGATGTCGTATAATGCCGCTTCGGGTTCGAATGTATACGCCTGTGCCTCTGAAAAGAGACTGTGGGAGGCTTTGTCTCGTGTGATCCCCTATAGACTCGTTCGTACTTTATGAACTCGCACATGTTACTGTTTTCTGTGTTTGACGTACGTCAGAGCGGTTTGGGGAATATTGCGTCGTTATGCTACTTGTCATTCTTGCTGACAAAGGCTGATCAACGAGAAGGAATACTCTCTTTCTCGCTGACAACTGGACTTCACTGAAATAAATGAGACAGGCGCCCACCATTTTATTTCTTGTTTTGGCGATATCGGGCTATAGCTTGACGTCGGCTCATGAGCACATTTAGTCCTTCCCTTTTACCCTTTGATCGAGGTACCGTCATGTCCTCCGAACTTTCGCGTTTGCCACCACCGTCAGGGTCGCATTCGCTCGGAGTTTGAGCTTTCTGAGATGCGTGGTTTACGCGCAGTCCGAAAGCCACTGTTCTATTTTCTCCCAGAACGCGGATACTCTCAAGTCTACTTTGGTGTTTCAGAAAAGTGTTCAATGGATATTTTGCGTGTAACTAGCGCCGTCTGGGGAGTTGCCTGAGAAGTACAAATGAAGCGCAGCCCAACATAACTCTCCACCCGTCAGGAAAACATCGGCATCGTCCCTTTGTAACGGTTTCCGTTGCTTACTATGCTCCATAATCGTAAAAATCGTTAAAAAAAAGACGCGATGCGACCAAAGATGGGTGCTGAATATGTTGGTCGCACGGGGCAGTTCCCTCCCAGAATGGCGGCAGCACGAAGCGAATGCCAGCGGAGAGGGTGCACGCATGCGCAGAAGCTTACTGACAAAAAAAAAAGAGGGGGGGGGGGCAATTTTAGAACATTGTTGTTTTTTTACAGCGAAGCTGTTATGGCTAGAGTTCCGTGGATGTTTCGTGTGCGTGACCAAAAACTACGCTCGCACCGCACCCACGCGCCGCACGTGCCGGCGTCTGCAGCAGTAACTATTCTAAAGTAAAAGCCTAAAACAAATGGCATCTTGCACGCGCGTTCGTCACTGCTTTATTTTGGTTATTTACTTTGAATATTTTATACGGGGAAGGCGTGCACGTGCGGCGCGTGGAACACCATTCCCTGCATTCTCGTTGAAGTTGCTGTTCTCCTATTTTCAATTTCACTTCTCTCGTCGTAATGGGGAGGCCGCATTAGTCCGGACTACCGAAGAGCAACGTGCCCTACGAAGAGCAACGGCGGGAACGGCAACGAGAATGTCAACGGCGGCGGCGGGCGGCACGTGTGTGTGCGTACCTTTCGTCACGATGACCACCGATCAAGACAATAAATCTGTTCGTACCTTTATTCTAAATTATGTCTCAAGTCTGTGTCGTGTGCTACACAGCTTCGCTGGTCATCCAGGTTCACCAGAGTGGAATGGCTCCCAATGTTTTTCCCAAAGATTCAACCTTTTTCTTCCAAAAAGAAAGAAAAGCGGGTCTTTAGTGCTGACCTCGCTGTGGTCTTGCGCAGTGCCTGGGGCGAAGGGCCTGTTCCTGCTGCTGGAGACTGCCCTGATCGCGGCCCTGGTGCTCCGCTTCCGCGGCCAGTCCGGCCGTGCCGCCGCCTTCACGCTCAGCTACGCGGCCCTGCTCACGCTGCTCCTCTCCAAGCTCGTACCGGTGTCCGTGCTCTGGGCCGCCCAGCTGGCCAGCGTGCCGGTCATCATCTCGGGGAAGGTGAGCTGGAGTCATTGTCGCACAAGCGGACCCGACTGCTGTAAAACGAGCCGGAAAAATCGACACCTCGCACATAAAAAGTCCAAACAATGCATCGAATGTGCACTGAAGAGGTCAGTTTTACCGTGTGAAATTTCGAAGGCGTAGTTCTCTTTCTGTAAAACAATTGGAGCGAGAAACTGGCCGAAGTCGACGTCGGACTCAGGACGCGTTCGCAGGCGATCGAGTTGGCGGCGATTTTAACTAGTGCGCCATCTCCCGATAGTGCAGTGAGCAGACAACATAGCGCATCGTCTGCTCGCTGCGCCTATCGAGAGTTGGCGCCCCAGGTTAATTGCGTCGCTAACTACATCGTCTGCTAAAGCGCCCGACGTTGACTTTGGCAAGTTTGTTTTGCTTTGACTTTTTTTTTTTTTTTTTTTTTTTGCAGGAAGAGAACAGTGTTTTTAATTTTTACACAGTAAAACTGACCTGCTCGTACACGTTCGATGAAAGATCGTGCACGTCCACTACTCGAGTATGCTGAGCGCACATTCGGTGAAAAATCATAGGCGTACACTTCTCGACACTGCTAGCGCGAACGAGCGTTTGTCGGTGTTTCCGGTTTTTGTCGGAAAATAGAATGGCTGCCATAAAAACTGCTGGTGTGGTGGAAACTTGTATATTGAAGGCACGAACTTAAAGGTAACTTTCGGTGTCTTGTCGATGTTCTGTTTGTTTAAAATGTGAAGAAAAGTGAAGAAACAGCGCTCCCTTCGACTGCCAGCGCTAGCGCCTTGGCATAACGTAAGAAAAATCAACGTGTAATATATATGCTATAAAAAAAAAAAAAAGGTTTGGCATATTAATTTAAGGAACTGAGAAACAGCACTCCCTTTATGCGACTACGCGATGCCTTGGGGAGTTTGATAGCTCGTGGTTTTATATCGCTTATGGCGCTCTGTGACTGCTCTTGGCGTCGACACTGATGTGCGAGGGGGCAGCGTTTATTTCGAACCTCTTGGCAAGCTGACAAGGCTCAGAGGGAATGGCTGTGCTCGCCGTTATCTCTACGCGGCGTTCGCCCGCACGACGTCTGGCCTGCTAGCTCAGTCGGTTAGAGCGTCGTGCTAATAATGGCCCGTTCACACTCTTGCGACCTCTTAAACCTGGGTTCCTTAAAACTTCTTAAACCAGGGGACACAGTGACATTGTGGCGCCATCTATGCGGTGACCCTGGAACTGCATTTCACAAGAGCGAAGGTTTTGCGGGATTTCCGAGGTCAAATGTGCGTAATACCCATAGAAAGGCTCGTTTATAACATTGACAAAAGTTTTTCGAGCCAAGAAAGAAAGGATAATGCGCGAGAGAAATAAAAAAATATGCCGGACCGCCGAGTTTCCACTGCTACCCAATAGATGGCGCCAGTGTGTCCTCTGGTTTAAGAAGTTTTAAGCAGCCCAGGTTTAAGAGGTCGCAAGAGTGTGAACGGGCCTTAACGCGAAGGTCGTAGGTTCGATCCCTGCGCAGGCCAAGCGTTTTTTTTTTTTTTTTTTTTTTTAATCACAATGCCGCTGTGAGTAGTTTTATAACATATATGTGCGGAAAAAGTACCTCGTTACTGTTAGAATTGTCGCATTGAAAAGTGAATTTCATTAGAATAATCAGTTGCAACCTCCCACCGATAACTAAAAAATCAACAAATCACTTTTTGCTTTACATAGTTTTCTTTACTGTATATTACGATGACAGAGATTACAGAAGAGAACGAGTCTCTCAAACTTGCGTTCCGTGTTCTTTCTTCTTCTTTTTTGGCACATTAGAACAAACGTGTACTTTCATTGATTTCCTTTTCATCTTCATTCGAACCGTGTTAGTGTTGAGCAGTACTTGAAAGAAGAAGTTCCGCTTTGTCCGACAAGCCACTGCCAGCCTTCAAGAACAAGTAGTATTACATTATTGAAATATATTATTGTCAATTGACTGAAGAGAAATATTAGCTGACGTGCTAGGAACATTACTGATTAAAAAAGTAATCGACACATTACCAAATTACACTAAATATAATGGATTACAAGTTATCAGTTACTGTAGGGCGCCAAGTGTGGTGGTGCGAACACGGGATTTGGCTTTGTTCATTGGTTTGGACATATTTTGTGACTCTTCTATCGCGTACAGGGAACGAATGAAGGTCCCGCGTGGAATATTTGCGTTTATTTACGTGCCAGACTGTATTAGCCTAGTGCTGGTTCGATGGCGGCCGGTTCCCACGGTGACCAGGAGACCGGCCGGGCTCCTTCTTGCAGGCGTGATAGGACCATCGTCGTCTTCTATCCAAGATACCGCGCTAGGCATCACGAGTTCTCCATGCGCGTAATGCTAAAAGAAGCCCATCATCCCCTACTAAAAATTTAATTGACTAAAGTTCAGAAATAAATAACAGTTTATACGATTGCGCTTCGTGTTCTATCATTGCGAAGGGTTTCTTCTAGAAAAGGGCTTGGGTATGAAGTGCACGAACGGGAAAGAGCTCGAAGAAAACAAAAATACCAACCCTCCAATTCACGACTACGTGAAAAAGGAAAAAAAGGAACCTGCGGTTGGCATCGCTTTTTAATCGGACCCCCACGAGCGGAAGAGGCCGCTGAAATGATTGAAAGCGTACACCCCTGGACGAGTAGGGTGTAGACTGTACATGTTAAAAGAGATTTGATGGTAGTGTTTTGGGCTGATAATGTCCCGGGCTGTTCACGAGATTTTCACTCCGAGACAGGCAGAGAAATTCCAGCAACTTGGATGCCGCCTCACGATGCACACACACACAAAACATTGGGCTTCGTGTCTCG
Source organism: Ixodes persulcatus (assembly GCA_013358835.2). Classification (NCBI taxonomy): domain Eukaryota; kingdom Metazoa; phylum Arthropoda; class Arachnida; order Ixodida; family Ixodidae; genus Ixodes; species Ixodes persulcatus. The sequence continues at coordinate 855,646 of JABSTQ010010825.1, forward strand.
ATCTGAATGTGCCGTGCCTCGACACGTTCCGTGCGGTTACAACGGGGAGATCTAATAGAGACTTTGAATAGACCGCACGCTATATAAAGCTTCGCGTTGCCAGCGGGATGCCCGTGCAATCGCTTCAAAGCATGGATTAAGCAAGCGCTCCCAATATAGTCCGCTATCCGTATCTACGAAAACTCTCTATCACGATGCGCTGCATGCGAAAAGGCGCCGGCGGAGTATAGGGTATTGTTATCGGAGTTACCGGAATTATGTACCGATACTCCCCAATGTCTGTTCTCAATCAGCTGGCTCGCGAATACTTAGTAGTATACGTGTATATGTCGCTGCAAGTGGAAATACTTTAGCATTTCGCTCTCTGCCCAGCGATTGATTCTAGCCGCATGTAAATATGTGGTCAAAGATCGCGTCGTCGTTTTCTTCTTTCTTTCTTTCTTTTTTTTTTCTCCTTGTGAGGCGGGCAGGCGGGGTTGAACCGTGAAGGTCGTCTGGCGTCTACAGGTTTCCGCACGCAGCTAGGCGCGCGTCCAGCTCATGCTGGCGGCGCCGTGGCGATGAGGTCGCGCGGGTGCAGGCACGAAGTCAATCAGGCGACTCCTGGCCGACTCCATTCGTCTTTCGGGATATCCCTCTTTTCGGTCGAGCGTCGCTTATCCGCGGACGAAAATCCGCGCGTGAGAGGGACTCTGCATGCATGTACGTCTGCGCTAAGGAATGCGCGCGATCGTTGCTGCAGGCTGGGTGGGCTGAGGGCGCAGGAGCAGCGATCAGAGCTGGCCTCGTGACTCCTCGGGCGACCGCAGGTAGTGACGCGGATTGGGTACGGACCGTGTGAACCGCCGCAAGGAAACTTTCTGGATCGAGGGATGAACGGTGGCCGCGCTCCCTTTGAATCGGGTGTTGACCGGCGACACCTGCCCAGGAATGTCCCTGACGCTACACTATACACCAACTCATGTTTACAAACAAACCGGAGCGCCCGGTGCGCCCCTAGCGGACGCCACCGGCGCCGCGCATGCGCGATGGGGGTGTGGGCAACAAGCTCGCCGTCGCCCATAAACACACCATTGAAATGCAATGTTGTCGGCGTCAGTGTGAGTTCCCCTGCCCTTTTTCGCGTTCAAATTGTTGGTTCTACGTCTTCCTGGCGATGTCTGACTATCTTGAGCGGCGTCAGCGAAATTACCGAGGCTCGTTACACCGCAAAGCTTTGCGTGAAAAATGTGACATGTGGCGATTCATTCCGCGTGGACGCCGCAGAATGTAGCCTGATTCGCATGATGAGATTTCGCTCGGAATTTTCAGTCGCGACGCCGCTCGGGCTGCAAAAGCGTGAACCGTAGCTGAGATGGTCGACGTCGATACTGACAATCGCAAGCTGAATCGGACCAACTGAATTAGGCATAACAAGTCGGTGATGGTCACTGGGAACAATGATCAACATCTCCTTGTATCTACTGTTTACATCGAGCCTGCTTACCAACCTTCAAATTTAAGTCTTTTGAGGCCTGCACTTACTTCTTATCGCAAGTACCGGGCCAACATTTGGTCTACGGACCGGCGTCGTCAAAGAGAGCAGACGACAAGCAGAAACGTTTGAAAGAGCAGACGACAGTTCAGACAATCAGCGGCCGTTTGAACTTGAAGACGCACTGAACGTAGTCCGCAGGTGGTCCGCACAACTTGACGGTTTTCTGGCGTTCATGTTGGAACAAAACAAATAAATCTGATCACCACAAGTGTCCGTGAATTCAACCCAAAGTGCTTCTCGCCCAAGCAATCGGTGTCCGACGGCATCTACTTTTCCCTTTTCACGGCACATATCCAATTCTCGGACGATCCGAGCACGTGAAAACTGACCTTCAAACCTTTCTCGACACTTTTGGTACGGCCCCAGTCGCGGCGTTTGGACGAGAAGGCAGGTTTTTGTCTGGTTCCTTTCAAAACAACGCAGGAATAGACGTCTGGCATGGGGACTTCTGCCCACAGCCCCAGACCGGAAGTGCGACCGACGCGCCACCACCGCGCCGTGACGTCACAGAGATGAGTTCGTGTATAGACCAACACGCGGCCCTGACGTCACGCAGCTGCGGTGGCGCTGTCGACGGCACGGCGCACGCGCAGACGTTTCACTTCAAGCTAAATCGGTTTCTGCGCATGCGCAGTGCCCACACATGGTGTGGGCAAATGCGGGATTGTTTGTAAACAGCGTGTCGGTCAACTCATGTTTGGATGGATGGATGGATGAATACGGCTGAGCCCTTTGGATCGGGCGGTAGCTTACGCCACCTAGCCATTTTGTTTACAAACAAACCGGAGCGCCCCTAGCGGACGCCACCGGCGCCGCGCATGCGCGATGGGGGTGTGGGCAAGAAGCTCGCCGTCGCCCATAAACAAACCATTGAATTGCATGGTTGTCGGCGTCGGTGTGAGTCCCCGTGCGTTGGAATTGTTGATTCTACGTCCTCCTAACAATGTCTGACTACTTGAGCGGCTTCAGCAAAATTAACGAGGCTCATTACACCGCAAAACTTCGCGTGAATAATGTGACGTGCGGCGATTCATTTCACGTGGACGCCGCAGAATGGGCGCTAAAGCCTGACTCCCACGATGAGATTCTGCTCGCTATTTTCAGTCGCGACGTCGCTCGGGCTGCAAAAGCTTGGACCGTAGCTGAGATGCTGGACGTCGATACTGACAATCGCAAGCTGAATCGGACCAACTGAATTAGGCATAACAAGTCGGTGATGGTCACTGGGAACAATGATCAACATCTCCTTGTATCTACTGTTTACATCGAGCCTGCTTACCAACCTTCAAATTTAAGTCTTTTGAGGCCTGCACTTACTTCTTATCGCAAGTACCGGGCCAACATTTGGTCTACGGACCGGCGTCGTCAAAGAGAGCAGACGACAAGCAGAAACGTTTGAAAGAGCAGACGACAGTTCAGACAATCAGGCGGCCGTTTGAACTTGAAGACGCACTGAACGTAGTCCGCAGGTGGTCCGCACAACTTGACGGTTTTCTGGCGTTCATGTTGGAACAAAACAAATAAATCTGATCACCACAAGTGTCCGTGAATTCAACCCAAAGTGCTTCTCGCCCAAGCAATCGGTGTCCGACGGCATCTACTTTTCCCTTTTCACGGCACATATCCAAATTCTCGGACGATCCGAGCACGTGAAAACTGACCTTCAAACCTTTCTCGACACTTTTGGTACGGCCCCAGTCGCGGCGTTTGGACGAGAAGGCAGGTTTTTGTCTGGTTCCTTTCAAAACAACGCAGGAATAGACGTCTGGCATGGGGACTTCTGCCCACAGCCCCAGACCGGAAGTGCGACCGACGCGCCACCACCGCGCCGTGACGTCACAGAGATGAGTTCGTGTATAGACCAACACGCGGCCCTGACGTCACGCAGCTGCGGTGGCGCTGTCGACGGCACGGCGCACGCGCAGACGTTTCACTTCAAGCTAAATCGGTTTCTGCGCATGCGCAGTGCCCACACATGGTGTGGGCAAATGCGGGATTGTTTGTAAACAGCGTGTCGGTCAACTCATGTTTGGATGGATGGATGGATGAATACGGCTGAGCCCTTTGGATCGGGCGGTAGCTTACGCCACCTAGCCATTTTGTTTACAAACAAACCGGAGCGCCCCTAGCGGACGCCACCGGCGCCGCGCATGCGCGATGGGGGTGTGGGCAAGAAGCTCGCCGTCGCCCATAAACAAACCATTGAATTGCATGGTTGTCGGCGTCGGTGTGAGTCCCCGTGCGTTGGAATTGTTGATTCTACGTCCTCCTAACAATGTCTGACTACTTGAGCGGCTTCAGCAAAATTAACGAGGCTCATTACACCGCAAAACTTCGCGTGAATAATGTGACGTGCGGCGATTCATTTCACGTGGACGCCGCAGAATGGGCGCTAAAGCCTGACTCCCACGATGAGATTCTGCTCGCTATTTTCAGTCGCGACGTCGCTCGGGCTGCAAAAGCTTGGACCGTAGCTGAGATGCTGGACGTCGATACTGAAAACCGCAAGTAGAATCGGGCATTACAAGTCGGTGATGGCCACTGCTAACAATGATCAACATCTTCTTGTATCTACTGTTTACACTAAAGGCCCGTTTACACTCTCGCGACCTCTTAAACCTGGGTTCCTTAAAACTTCTTAAACCAGAGGACACACTGGCGCCATCTATTGGGTAGCAGTGTAAACTCGGCGGTCCGGCATATTTTTTTATTTCTCTCGCGCATTATCCTTTTTTTCTTGACTCGAAAAACTTTTGTCAATGTTATAAACGAGCCTTTCTATGGGTATTACGCGCATTTGACCTCGGAAATCCCGCAAAACCTTCGCTCTTGTGAAATGCAGTTCCAGGGTCACCGCATAGATGGCGCCACAATGCCAGTGTGTTCCTTCGTCTCTCAGTCGTACTCTGTCGCAAGAGTGTGAACGGGCCTTTAGCATACTTATTGCAACCAATCTTCAAAAGTGTTTTGAGGCCTGTTCTTACTTCTTATCGCAATTACCGGGTCAACGTTTGGTTTACGGGCCGCTGTCGTTTGAACAAGTTGACGACGAAAAGCAGTCAAGTTTGAAAGAGCAGACGACAGTTCGAACGCATGCTCAATGGAGTGCGGGCAAGAAGCACCGCGTCCCGCGTCAACAAATCATTGGAATGTCACGTTGTCGGCGTCTGTGTGAGTCTGCATACTCTTGTTCGCGTTGGAATTGTCGACTCTACGTCCTCATAGCATGTCTTACCTCTTTAATCGCCTGAGCGAAATTATCAAGGCTCGTTACGCCGCTAAACTTTGCGTAAATAATTTGACGTGCGGTGATTTATTTGCATGAACGCCGCAGAATGGACGCCAAAACCATCATGAGATTCTTCTAGCTATTTTCGGTCGCGAATTCGCTCGTGCTGAAAAAGTGTAGAAGGTAGCGGCGATGATCGACGTTGATACTGAAAATCGGAAGCGGGAACAGACCAGGCGTAACAAGTCGGTGATGGCCACTGGTACCAGTGATCAGCATCTTGTATCTACTGTTTACACCGAGCCTACTTAATCTTTTGAGGACTGCAATTACTTCTTATTGCAATCACAGGGTCAAAGTTTGGTCTACGGGCCGCTTTTGTTTTAACGAGCAGACGACGACAAGCAGACAAGTTTGAGAGAGCAGACGAAAGCTCGAACGATCAGGCAGCCGTGTGCATTTGAAGACGCTCTGAACCCGCGGGTGGTCCGGACAACTTGGCGGTTTTCTCTCGTTCATGTTGGCACAACACAAATACATCTGGCGACCACAAAGTGTTGCCCACACAAGCAATCGTAGTTTGACAGCGTCTGGTTTGCCCTTTTCACGGCTTCTATCCACGTTCTCGGACGAACGGAGGGGGCAGAAACACATGGAAACTGATCTTCAAACCTTTCCAGACTCTCTTGGTACAGCCCCCGTCGCAGCATTTTGACGAGAAGGCAGGTTTTTTTTTGTCATGTTTCTCTCAAAAGAACACAGGAATGCATGTCTCGTACGGCGACCTCTGCCAACACCACCTAGACTAGGAGAAGGCCTCCGCACTTCTCCCCTCCTGCTCTCTGACGTCATCACACCTTGCCCCAGAAATTTCAAAGCTTCTAACTGTCTCACCTCCCGACAGATGGCGCTAGCTGCGACACCGTCGTACGCGAACCCGGGAGGGAAGCCGTCGCCATTTTTGCGGGTTGCTGACAGCACGTGCGCTGCTTGTTTTTCTGTCGTCGTGCGGCCGTTCCTTGTTGCAGTGCCCGTTTTCGACGAACTTATTTCGTTGACGAATGCATGCTGCGACATGGGGCGGTGTTGTGTACCGAACTGTCGAGGGAACTACAAGGGTCCCAAAGTTCGCTTGTTTCTTTTCCGAGAGACGTTAAGCGAAGAGCGGAATGGCAGCGGGCTGTGCCAACACCACCTAGATGACTTCAGGCCTCCTCACTGCCTCCGTGACGTCACGCACCTGGCCCGTCGACGAGAGCTGCTGAGACGCAGAAGCTTCCCGCGCGGCGCTTACTATAGAGTTGCGTAAAACGCCCATTTCTGCATTGCCGCGATAGATGCATAGCATATGAAATTTTCAAAAGAATACTAAGTTACATGGAGATGGAATACTGCTGCTGCGCTCCATCACGGCGGTCGTGACTGCTTCCGATGGCATTAAAAGAAAGGTACACAAGGCCCGGGTACATCGCAAAATATTGATTACAATATAAGTACAGTGTATCACAAGGAAGACGCGAACTTTTACCTCTTGGTACGGCCATTATGACAGACATAACCACATTGTGCGACGAAAAAAACCTGAACAAACCAGCTTTAGAAAAGAAAAAAGAAACCCAAGCCACTTGATCATTCATAACAATGTATCAATAATGTATGACAACGAAGAAACTTTCAGCATTTGGTACAGTAATATTCACAGCCATAATCAAATTGTGCGACAAAAAGAAATACCAAACTGGCCAACGTTAACAACAAAACAAACTAGCCATTATAATATTTATTACAACGTATGAAGAGCATCCTAAAAAACAAACTCTAAGCATTTGGTACAGTCATATTCACAGTCATAATCATATTGTGCAACAAAAAGCCGAAACTGCCAGCTTAAAAAAAAACTAGCCATTACCGAAGTCCGCTTTATTTTTGAGTAAACTGGCAACTAGCAAAGTTTACTGTAGCGTTAGCAACTACAGGAAGATCAATGCGTCAGCCCTGTCATCATCATGCAACTCACCGTCACAAATGTCATCCAGCAATGAGAAAGCCAGTCCAAGCATTCTTCTTACCTTGTCCTCCTGTTGATGGGCCTTCTTTTCAATAGAGCGCTCCACGTCGTCCAGAAGGTTATCCAGCACACGAACGTCACGGATTTCGCAAGGAATGCACACATCATCCGACACCAACGGAGCGTACTTAAAATACACGCGAACGGAGAGATCCTGTGACACTACCACAGACACAAGCAGCTCAGGGGCTTGCAATGCCGGTTTGATGTGGGCGAAGATGAGGCACGTCTCACATGCTGTTGTACACCAAAACTTCCTATCTTGACGCTCGTTAACACGAGAAATCAGTTCACAAAGATTGTGAACTTTGTGCTGTTTTTCTTCTTCTTCAAACGCTGTTAGGGACTCTTGAATGTTTTTTTTTGGAGTAGCTCATTTTCAGTTCGCTTTCTTTTCACTTCAGGCTCTTCTCGAGATGTGCGCGCATCCGAGATATACGAAGGACAGTCAGGAAAAATGGCTGGGAAGGCGTCTGGAGTTAGCCGCGTCAACTTCATGGGAGCTTCAATGGTTCGTCCATCGCAGTCCGTATACGTGGACGTTGTACGCAGATGCTCCGGTTTGAAGTGACGCTTGCAAACCTGTGCGTTTCTTGGGATAATTACGAGACATATTGGCCATTCGGAAGGTTCACGCTGGATACAGCTTACCTTGGGGTCCTTCAACAGCCCCACGTCGACGTCGCGCCGCCGCACAGCCAACCTCTGCCCACCGCCCCAGACCGGAAGTGCGCCCGACGCGCCACCACCGCGGCGTGACGTAGCAGAGCATTTTGTCCCGCGCCCTTGCAGTTTCTTGGCGAACAACAACGTTCGACTCTATGAACTATTATACTTCGTCTCACCTTAGCATGGACTAACCACGAATGCTCAGAGCCGTTTATTGAGAGAGTTTGGCCATACATTGGTTTGAATAGGCGAGCATCTCGGGCCAACCACAGGCCGCGAAACAGCCCCTAGCGGTGGTCGCGTGCTCTAAATTTGTGCCACGACTATACTTCGTTTCACCTTATGTGCGAGCGAAGGCAAAACTGGAAGCGCGAGCTCGGAAGCTCCGTGCGTTCAGGCTTTGCTCGAGCGCGCGAGCTGGGGAGAAACGCAAAAAGCGCTGGTCTCGCGCTTCTAGCTTTGGCTTCGCTCGCAGGTAAAGTGAAACGAAGTATAATTTGAGCCGTGCCGAGCGGAACTCCGCGTCTCAAGACGCTCGCGCACCCCACCCTTTGCACAGCTTTCTTTCAGCCAGTCTCAGGACGCTGTTCTAGCAGTGCAGACAAAGGCATGGGCACGAGCGCGTGGCTTTGGAAAGTGCCTCCTATGCACGAGGTCTCGTACAAACAATAGCGTTTCGCTGAGCTAGGCTCACGCGCCTGTGCCTTTGTCTTCACTGTCGACATTTGTGAGATGGAGTAGAGGTCTCCTGATTGGTCGACGCTGTGTCACAAATTTAGTTTACGCTCTAAGCGTGGGGGGAATATTCGGCGCTGGCGGCGGCCTTTGCTCCGCCTATTGTCCAAACTCTCCTTATATACGGCTCTGCGAATGCTGTGCTAGCGCGAGCGGCTAACCTTGACTGCCTTGACTGGAGCACTCGCTGTACGAGCGCTCGTGCAGCCACCGAGGCTTCGTTCGAAGCAACTAGCGCGCGCTTTTATCACGCGCGGCTAACAATAGTCCATACTAAGGTGAGACGAAGTATAGCGGCGAGATGTTTGGGTGGCGCCCTCGTTTGGTTACCTTTCGTGACGTCATTACCTGATGAATAACAAGTTCGATGGTGTTTTTAATGGGCATGGTGGAAGCCTGAAATCATTGCGCTCTCAAAGCAACACTGCCAACACCGTCAAAATTGGAGTTCTTACATTCCTCTTATTTCCGTCGATGAGACATCCTTTGCTGACGTCATAGTCAGCATTCGGCCAATTGTGGTGGGCCGATCACAGCGACGCTTTCGATCGCTCACGTCGCCAATACTTGGTTTCAGCTTAATAGACCTAGGGTGCCTCAATGTCCTTCTGTTTAGGGTGACGCCACCCTTTGTAGTTCCCGATGCCGACAGCACGCGCTCACGGGGAAAATACAAAGAAATCAACGAAAACAAAATGTCGCCATAGTACTGTCAACGCCACAAACGCGTGCAGGGCCACGCCCTTTCACGCGCTTCTGAACAAGAAATAAAAATAAACGTGTGGGACAAAATGGCGAGATGCCACCACCCTAAGCAAAGCGCACATGAAGGCACCCTAAATAGACCTAGGGTGCCTCAATGTCCTTCTGTTTAGGGTGATGCCACCCTTTGTAGTACCCGATGCCGACAGCACGCGCTCACGGGGAAAATACAAAGAAATCGACGAAAACAAAATGTCGCCCTAGCACAGTCAGCGCCACAAATGCGTGCAGGGACACGCGCTTTCACGCGCTTCTGAACAAAAAAGAAAAATAAAAGTGTGGGACAAAATGGCCAGATGTCTCCACCCTATGCAAAGCGCACATGAAGGCACCCTAAATAGACCTATTGCTATATTACCCAAGCATCAAGGAGAATGCAGAAATTGGTGTTGCACGCGCCTCACGTGCTGGCCTCAGCAGTAGTAAATTTTCTAAAGCAAAAACCTAAAAGAAATTTTATCTCTCACGCGCGTTCGTCAACGCTTTATTTTGGTTATTTACTTCGAATGTTTTATACGGGGAAGGCGTGCGCGTGTGGCGCATGGAACACCAATCCCTGCATTCTCCTTGATGCTTGGGTAATATAGCAAATGGTCTATTGCAGAATCAAGCAGTCTCAGAGGCGTGAGTCACAACGTCTTTGCTCCTTATGAACGTGCACGGAAACATGAGGAATAGAATGACAGTACGCTTTTGAGGCATTCTGATTGGTTTCATCAAATGAGCCAGTGACAAAAGCGCCCAGTGCGGATACACTATTGGCCCTCCTCTCTCCCCCCCCCCCCCCCCCCCTTTCCCCCCAACCTCACTCACAACGCCTCCAACCTCCCCCAGCTGGTATACCTTCGCCTGCGTCTGGACTTGAGGTGAAACAAATCATATCGCAACTGGTGTATGTACCTAAACGAAATGAGTTTACAGTCCGCCACGTCCACGGACAGGCTCACACGATGGGCCAAAGCGCGCGATTGTGAATCCCGGCCGCGAGCCAAGCCCCTTTCGAGAAACGCTGGGACCCGAGCGTATACATGGGACCTCGGATGGGCCAGTCCGACCCGCGCGGCGACCGTGTATAAACGGGTAATCCGATTGCTCGCGATGAACTCGCCGCCGCGCGTCGTCCATCCGCGTGTGTGTGTGTGTGTGTGTATCCGTGAGCCGCGGCGTCGCAGCGTGCAGGGGACGGTCGGATGTCCCCCGTCGCCCTGAGTGGCAGGCGGCGGCGCGCCGGTGCCCGCCTTGTTGCTCACGCTAATCCGAGTCGCCGGTCCTGCGGAGGGACGTCGGTTCAGTGTCCCTCCGCGTCGCACGCCCCGCAACTCCGTTTGCACCTTGCGGTGCACCGCAGCGAAATGCTACCGCGAGCCACCGGAACCAATCCGCAGCTCCGAGCGTGCCCCGTGAGCTTTCCGCTTTCGGACGGAGCGGCGCGCGGAGCGTGAGGTCACGTGGTCCCTGCGCGGAGCGCTGGATTGGTCGAGATGGGTCGTAACGTCCGCTGCGGTGCATCGTGAGAGGAAAACGGAGTGTAGGGGGTCGTGTGCGCGGGCTCGCGATCGCCCGGTGCTTAGGCGATCTTCAAGCGGACGCCGCCGACTCAACTCTGACCTCGCGGTGACTCGATCGCGACCGCGGGGTGGGGACGATGAGCGACGTCGACGACGCCGGCTTGTGTCACACGTGATCGTGCCGGTTATAAGGTGGTCATGCGGATTCGTCAGGTGGTTCCGGGTTTTGCGTTTCTGCGCAGATTCGTGTTGGTGACGTCATGGGAAGGCGGGGTTCGTAGAATCCTATCTGAGCGAACACGCTACTTTCGTAAACATTTTTACTACAGTCTGTTGCAACGTAAGATATCCAGGAGAGGCTCAACTCAAACCGAAGAGGGCTGTGATGTGCAAGTTATTATTTTTTCCGGGAAATTACATACTGCTCATTGGTAGGGGCTAAACACCCGACAGCTTCGTGGAATAAATAGTGTTCACTTCTAAACTGTGCCACATATTTCGTAGTGCCTTATATTTCCTGACTCCGGGAAAATGGTGCGTTTTCATTTGTCTCCGAAAACCGGCAACGCGAAGCTTTATTTTTTTTTTTTTTTTTTTTTACAATTTAGCGTGTGCATATACACCAGGTGTGGGTGGCACTGCGCTTGCGCCGAAATATATCTTTACGCGAAGTTAAGCGTGTGCGCATGGGCAGTTTAGCCAGTGCAAAAAAACTGCTATCCTGTTTTTTTTTTTTTTTTTTTTTTTTTATATGTGCGTTACACAGTAGTTTATTACACGACCGCAAGCCGGCACGATGTCAAAGTTTGCCGTTGGTCGAGTCTGAGTAAACGGGTCTTCCCCCGGCTGTAATTACCGGGATGCGACCGTGATTTCTCTCCTCGCTGCGATTCAAAGATAGACTAATCGTAGTTCACTCATTGGGCCACGACTGTCGTCAATGTCACACCGGTGTTGGAAGGGCACACCGGTATTGAAAAAAAATATATATAATGATTTTATTTTCTGTAAGCATTCTACATGACAGGTAGCAAAGGTCAAGACTGACGTCACGTTGATCGTTGCGAGATATTATGAGTCTGTGTAAGGTGCAACGTCATCGGAGCCTCGGAAGGTTCTCGCCCTGCACAGTAACTCGTGCGATGACGGCAGCCTTCTAAGTTGGTAGCTTTCCGCTTCCAACCTTCCCTGTATTGTATAGCCATCGTGCAGGACGCATTACAGAAGAGTCGACCTATGGTGCCCACTGCCCTCGTAAAACAGAGGACGAAGATACGCGCCTGTATGCTCGGTAGACTGGCAGTCGAGCTCAATGAACTCTGGAACAATTTTTTTTTTTTTTCTAGAAGTGAAAATGTGCTTTGATCGGCACTCAGGATGTACAAGCGTTGATTCCGCAACCTCGGAAAGGTTGATGTGACGGTATCCGGAGTGTGCTCGTATAAGCGGAGGGCGCACTGTCCACGACGGACCACAAGACACACCTGGCGCGCGCGGTCTTCTTGTTCTTGTCGGCGTCGCGTCGCGCGCTTGTCACGCACGCCAAGGTCGCGCGTGTCGTCTTTTGCGTTCTTTTTTTTTTTTTTTTTTTTTTTCGGGCATATAGGGTACTTTTTTTTCCCGACGTGGCGAAGAACCATCCCGCAGATCTGTACCGCTGCGCGCTTGTCGCGCGGTCCGTATAAGCCGAGGCGGTTAGGCCTAACGAGCTGCCTTGCAACCGGTTCGAGGATTCGTCACGGAGCCTCGATGACACGACAGGAAGATCAAGATGAAGATTTTTTTGAGGAGGGGGAGTGGAGCGCCTTCACTTTCGCCGAGGTCCTCGTGTGCGCGCGCACGTGCCGATGTCGTCCGGGGTTGCAGGGGCCGTTCATTGTCTCCGGACGATTGTGCTCTAAACTTTTTCTGTGCTTTGGGGACAACCTCGTAAATAAAGTCAAAACTGCGCGCTCTTGCGCAGCTCGAGCGCCGATCAAGGCTGTGCACGCGCACTCTTCGTTGCTTTTGAGGGATTGGGATAGGCGCCTGGAAGTTCTATGTGTAACGCATTTATTGATATCTTCCTCTAGCGAGCGAAGGAGTGAGTGACGTAGAGTGAGAGTAACTTGAGTTAAAGTGAGAGTGATTGTTATCTCGAGTCACTTCGAAAGGAAGGGAATTAGTGTGAAATTGAGTGAAAGTGAACGAGTGAAAAAGAGTTTTGCGTTAAAGTTACACTCTTAGAAAAAAGGGTATCGATAGTCCTCCCTTAGGGGAGGAACGGTCTTGTAACCTATGTTCCTTCAGAAAGAGAGGAACTTTCGTCCCTGAAGCAGGGGAGCAAAGTTCCTCCGTCGCCTGCATCTCATTATGGCGGCCCTGAATCGAGCAAATCGAGCTCAATAAGGCTTAACGAGGACGCTACGTCTCTTGTACGGGACGAGAGGAGCAGCAAATAAAAGCGTAACACGAGCTTTCCGCGAACTGTGTTTATTTCCGAAGCCAGATTCCCCCCACAGGTACAGAAACTTGCGTTTCGAAAGCAGTTACTCAGTCTTCTCGTCGACAGCACTGCGATGTTAAACGGAGACAACCGATACCCAGTTACTTCGCGCACTTTACGTCTTACCTTTGGTGTTCCTCGAGTCACTATTACTTCGTCAACCGCACATCACGGAGGAACGGCAAACCCAGTCCGCGAAACCAAAAGCCGCTCTCAAAAGAACTAACTCGAAGCCACTGTTTATCGCGTAGCGTGAAAGGTTAAATCGCTTGCCACTAGATGGCATGGTCAAGCAGAGTAATTGTAAGTAGCTAGGCTAGGTGGCGCTAGGTACTGCCCAATTCATGTTCTACAAAAACATTTTTATTTCTTCAGCCCACCATTGCGCTTACGGATCTTCGGGAACCTCTCCTTTCCTCACATTACACATACTACAAGCACCACGTGAACATACAGTGAGCACATGCACTGCATATACAAACATCAATTCAACGGCACACTAACCCGAACGCTACACCCGAGCACTGCTTTTCCGCCTTTTATACTGGTCGTTTTGAACGTACGGAATTTTTCGGTGACTGAATAAGCAATAAAAAATAGTCCCAGCATGTTGATTTTTTTCTAGCAATGTCATACCTTTGACAGTATTTTGAATGACTCAAGGGATGAATCTCTTATTAAAAAGCGAACGCTCGATCATGCCGTAAATATTTGAAATCCAATAAATCAAGCCGCTCCAATGCGGTTCGAAGCCATGAGTTTGTTTCCCCGCGCGGCACGTCGTAGCCTCTATTTCTATTGTAGTGTTTGTTTTTCTATTTGTGCTGTTCGCGCAAGGCTGCAATTGCCGTCTTGAATTAATCTCTGTAGAGCGGATATTCACTCAGCTGGAAGTGATGCTTCACGTGCTGAGAGATCGCTTTTCGATCAACTCGAATGCAGTCAAAGCCGCGACTTGCGGCAGGTGTTAAGTGTACGGAGCTACGCCGTGGCGAGCTCGAAAACTTCTTGCGAGCATCCCAGCGCGCCACTTTGAGGGCAGTTTCTCCAGGGACCGTAGTATATTTAAACAGCGAAATAAAGGGTAGCTTTTTTTTTTTCGATTTTACCTACTATTCTTTTTTCATGCTAAAATTCCACACTGTAAATATACCTACTTTCCGTCACGATTTCGTACTGTTCAGTCCTTTCCCCAGAGCGCAATCGCTCTCGGGCACGAGACAACCGACAGTCACATTGGCCACTGTACGATAGGAGCTTACTGTTCAGACCAGCGTTCCAACATGACTATCCGCACGTCGATCAATTGCACCTAACCCCTCAAGTGGTATTAAACTTTTTAATGTAAAGTGGAATGTCAACCTGCGACACCCCACCCCGTCCGATCACGGCCCGACCAGCGGCATCAATGCCCGACAGTTTACGTCATCTCATCTTGTTATTACACCACTGATACGCGAACACACGGTCACATCGGCGATAATTGCAGTCTTCTGTTCACAACCCACAACACTGCCATCACGATGTTGCTGCTATGTTGCTGACACGCACAAATACAGAACCACGTTGAACGCCGGTCGCACTCTGCATCGGAAAACAGAACCGAACTCAGCAAGAAAGGCGCCCAGGCAGCCGGCAGCAAAACCTGCCTGTCTTGGACGCAGTTCCTGCGATTTCCATAACATCGAGAACGTCGACACAGTTCCGCGTGGTTTCGCTACTGTAGTTCAGCGTGAGCCCCGCAATTCGGAGACGGCCATCTTTCCCAGTGTACGTGGCGCTGCTGGCACTGCTCCGGAACTTCGCTGTTTCTAGCGGCTTCATTTGCTCGTTTGATAAAATTAGTGATAAAAACGTCAATGCAACCGAAATGTTCTGCACGTTTGGACTAGAAGACGCAATTACAGGCGGCCTTCGCTGCCGCTGAAGCTCAATCAACTCAACAGCATTTATTAAACAACGTGCGCGACCTGCTCGAAAACGAAACCGAAAGAAGTTGAGTCGGGAGGGCGAAAGCTTTCTCCAGTCTGCCTGGAGAAGGAGGAAAATGTCTCGTTCCTCCCTCCTTCTCGTGTCCGCTTGGGGGCGCGTCAGTAGAAGGGAGGAAGACGCGCCGTTGCTACTTTTTTCCTCCATTTTTTTTAGAGTGATAGTTACAGTGAACCAGTATTAGAGTGAGAGAAAGTGAAAGTGAATGAGAAAAAAATTCAGTTGAAGCGACAGTGAGTGATTCAAAGTGAGAGCGTGTGGTGAAAGTCTGCACCGTCCTGAATTCACAGTCCAGCCCCACGCTAGTCTCTCCTGTGTACTACACTTTCTTTCAAAAATTGCTTGGCAAACGGTGACAGTTACGGCCTCGTGCGAGCCGATCCAAGCGACACGCTGCATAGTCCCGCGAAGAGCTGTCAAATGCCATCGCTCTGATGGGCTCTGGGGTCCTTGCACAGCTTTCCCACGTCGCCAAGTGCTGCTGAACAGCATTCGTAAACCTTACAGTAAACCTTCTAATGCGCTGTGAGTGTTGAAAAGAATCCGTCACACTTTTATAAATAATGCCGAATGTAGAAGAAGGTACCGCATAAGCTGTGCACTGCCGGTGAGGAGAGTGCCCCTCGAGCCGTTCATATGCAGGGGGCTCCTCGCTGCCCCCGGGCAGCCGTGGGTGCCGGCCGACGAGCCATAGATCACGGCGAGCCAATTTTCGGCCGGAATGCGTGGCACCGCGAGAGGACCACTCCCCTCGGCACGGTAATTAATGGAGGCCGCGTTAATTGCCTCCCTCGCGGGCGGCCGAGCTCGCTTCGGCGCCACCGGAACTCCCCGAATCCGGCAGAGCTTCGGTGCTCCTCCAAATCCCAACTTGGGACCCATCGTGTACACTTTTTTGCCTCCCATGGGCATCGAAAGTTGGAGGGTTCTTTGGTTGGGAGAGGTGAACATATCTCCAAATATAAACAGGTACATTCTCTGACGCTGAATTATTTTAAAAGCGTGCGATGCTTTTTTTTTTTTTTTAATTGAACCTCCAATCTCAAATTTGTATTCCTCCCTTCATCCGCTCGTCTATTTGTTCATTTCCCCGCTAAATTTAGCGGGGAATTCGCGTCACGTGACCTAAACACCGATTGAGTTTCCCCGCTGAATTTAGCGGGAGACTTGACATCATGTGACTTACACAGCAATATAGTTCTCCCGCTAAATTTAGCTGGGAAATTTATAAAAATATTGCTTCTTCGTTGTTCCCGAAACGACTGTTTAATATCTTCTAAACAAACTGAAACGATTGCTCCTTGAGTACTGCCATCCATGTGTTATAGGATTTTAGAAATAAAGTTGTGGTCACTTTTTTTTTTTTACTTTTTAAGCATAGAAGTCTGGTTAATAGGTTTTTAGACAGGGAGTGATACTCGACGCTGTAAACACCGAGAGTCGTTACCGGGCAAGTGTTATGACCATCATTGTCATTTGCACTTGTCGACAGGAAGTCTCCTACCTCCGATCTCGATCAGCCTTCATGGATCAGGGGGTGGATGTCCATTGTTGCGTGCGAGCTTGGTGGTTCCACCCGGCCTGGTGAAACCATTACTTCAGAAACGTGCTGCGAACAACTGAGGTAGTTGCACTTTAAATTACCGGAAACGAACTGGCATTTATTAATGCGTTAGCATTATAGTACCTACGCGACAGGGAAAACCTGACGGCGTCCGTCTGCGGACCAAACAGTGGCAAGGGTAGCGCGGTGCGTAGAGAGGAGCAGAGTTGTGAAGGACAAAGGCGAGAGGGAGGCGACGTCAAGGGGTGGAAGCCAATGCGCGCGCGGATGCTGGGGACGAGTCTGGACTAGTGTGCGGAGCGTGTATGCCTTGGTTTGGGCTACAAGAATTAAAGGAAGATCCATCGGTGGATCCTTAGGGAATCATGAGCCTTGCAAACGCCACACACCATCCCCCTAACGCTAACACTGACCCCGCAACGAAGCCATAAAGCAGCATCAAAAAAGTTTGCGTTTCCCAAAGGGGGGCGTGTGTGGAGTTCCCCAAGGGTCATGCTCACGCGTTCCCTAAGGATATACCAATGGATTCTACTTTCTATTCCAAGCGTCTGATACTCCCGTTCGACTGATATAGGCTCGCATTGCGTAGATCGTGGCACAAACGTTGAATGAAGGAAGGGGGGGTATGAATCAACTTTCTTATCCAACGGAGACCCTCCAGAACCTTGCCCCGACTGAATTTTAGTCCTGAAAATATCTGGGTTACTATGGGAAGAGAAACACGTTCGGGCATCGAGATGAGGTCAGAAACGCCTTTCATTATTGTAGCGACTCTAGTACAAGTCCCAACTTCTGTGGAAATTGGAATTTATGAATTTTCATCACGTCGGCAAGCACGTAGTGATTCTAATGAAGCTTTCATTTTTCGTTGGTTTACATTCGAGTTGCGAAATTAATTCGTAGGTTTTGAATTCCGCGTCAACTTTCTGAATGATCTTGTATGATGTTAAACCGCGGCGTTTTTCGCATGCTTGCACTTTGCATAGATTCGATGCCAAGCAGGCAAGTTTCCTTACTCGCCAAATCTGATTTTTTTTTTACGACATTTTATATTTAAAAAAAGAGAGAAAGAAAAAAGAGAATTAAAACTTCTGCGAGAAGGAGAAGAGCATAAGGCAGGGAAAAAAGGCGGATGAGGTCGCTCGGGCACGAACTTCAGCGAAGTCATCGGAACGGAACGTTCGACGTGGTCTCCCTCTCTCTCTCCCGCCCTGCAAGCGGCAGCGGTACAAGACGTACGAGGGTTAATGTTGAGGCCCCGACGTCGACGTCGTCGCCGCCGTCGCTGGTCGTCGAGTCGGAGCCGTGCACGCGCACGCGTCGGCTGCCGGCTGCCTAATGACCCACGACGGCGACGCGGCCGAGCACGAGGCTGGTGATCCGATTGTGCGGCCGCAGGTCCATCCATCAGCGCTCATTTGAATGCGCCACTCCGCCACGACGACGCTCCTTTCCCCTTTGGGCCCCCCGACCCTATGCTCCGTCTTCGGCCCGATAAGATGGACCGCAGCCGAAGCTACGAGCCATCTCGGCCAATCCAGTGCTTCGTTCTCCTCGCGTGACCTGACGCGCGTGTCGCGTCGCTCCGCTATCAACCGAAGGGTCACGTGACAAAGGCTGACGTCCCGATTGGTCCAGGTGGCTCGCGGCGTCCGCTACGGTTCCTTCCCCTTTGGACCCCCGACCCCATGCCCCGTTTCGCCGTTAGCTAGACCGCAGTGTGAGCTGTGCGAGCCATCTCTGACCAATCCGGTGCTCCGGTCTGGCCACGTGACCTCACGCTCCGCGCGTCGCCGAGCCCCAACCGAGAGAACACGTGACCGCGGCTGAACCCTGGGTTGGATGAGGCAACTCCTATAAAGCGCTGCTCTTCCTTTTTGCCCCCTTTGGGCCCCCCGACCCTTTAGCTGTGTGCGTCGCTCGCGAGCGGCAGAGTCGGGTTCGGGTGGGGGGGAGGTTCTAGCTCGCTGGGGTTTTGGCCCGTGTGTTTGATGGGGAGGTTGGGGTTGCTTTATAGGCTGTCTGCGGTGCTCTAATCGATGCGAATTTGGGGTGGGGTATACACGAGCGCGCAACGCGGAGACGTGGCGCTCGGAACGCAAGTATAGTAGTTGCACGCGGAGTTTTCTTGGGGACTTTTAAAATCCAAGTTATACGTGGCTGTGGCGGGCCATGTCTCGACATGTTTGTTGAAGACTGTTCGTTGCGTGTGCGTGAAGAGTCCGTGGTCGCTGCGTGAAACGGACTGTCTCGCGAGAAGTTATTTCAACCACTCCTTACTGAATATAAACTAAAAGAACCTCCTAAACGTTTCTGACTGATAATGATCTGCGGCTTGGAGGAGATTCCTCTCGAGTAAAACCTCATTGGTTTATACTCAGAACGGGTTACGCTTGGAATGCGTTACTTTTGAGACGCGTTACGTCTGAAACGTTACTTCTGCAACGTAGACGCCCATCAGCGTTGTCGGACGAACGTCGCTTGTGACACCACGCTTTTTCGACCCTTTATTGTTCGGGTATCGCTCTCTCCCCCCCCCCCCCCGTGCACCGTTCTTCGCTTCCACCGGTTCGGACACATTCTTCGCCGCCCGTCGGCATCGCTGAAAACGGACAGTGTCGAACAAACAGTCGTATACGCCTCACGAGCTCGCGCGCGACGACGAAGGGTCATGGGAAACGATCTTCCACGGTTTACCTTTGTCCACCGTTCTGGTTTGATACAGCAGCCGGACGACGACGGTAAATCGGCTCGTTTGACGGGTTTAACCTCTTAACCCTAAGCGGTCCCGTTGCTCGGCTTTTCTGGTTAACCTTCCCGCGGTCCAACTCGAAAACCCGAAATGTAAATGGAAGAAGCCGCAGCAGGCTGATTGGTGCTGCGACGCTAAGTAGCCGGTCTTGCGGGTGACTCGCTGGACGCAAGGAGACGTGGGAAGTCGTTCCGTATTTTAGAAAACGTAACTCATGCCGTCGTAACGACTTTATGGGCTTGAAACATAAGTGTAACTTTTTCTCACGACCCTGGTGTTAGCGCGACCATAGCCTAAACCGGAGCGCCCTTAGCGGATGCCACCGGCGCCGCGCATGCGCGATGAAGTGTGGGCAAGTAGCTCACCGTCGCCCATAAACAAATCATAGAAATGCGATGTTGTCGGCGTCAGTATGAGTCCCCGTGCTCTTTTTAGCGTTGGAATTGTTGATTCTACGTCTTCCTCGCAATGCCTGACTACTTGAGCGGCCTCAGCGAAATTAACGAGGCTAGTTACATCGCAAAACTTTCCGTGGATAATGTGAGATACGGTGATTCATTCCGCGTGGACGCCGCAGAATGGGTGCTAAAGCCTGATTCGCATGTTGAAATTTCGCTCGCAATTTTCAGTCGCGACGTCGCTCGGGCTGCAAAAGCGTCACCCGTAGCTGAGATTGTCGACGTCGATACTAAAAATCGCAAGCAGAATCGGACCAAGTGAATCAGGCATAACAAGTCGGTGATGGCCACTGGTATACCAATGATCAACATATCCTTGTATCTACTGTTTACACCGAGCTATACCCCAACCGACCTTCAAACTTAAAAGTATTTTGAGGCCTGCACTTACTTCTTATTGCAATTACCGAACCAACGTTTGGTCTACGGGACGGTGTTGCCTGAAAGAGCAGACGACAGGCAGAAACGTTCAAAAGAGCAGGCGACAGTTTGTTTGCTGCATTATCACTGATTATTGATCAATCATTACGATTTCTCAAATTGGCGGCACTTTGATGAGGAACCAGTCACGTCATGCGATGACATGGGCTGGAGTAACCAACACCCCGCGTTTCATTCACTTCTTTTTTTTTTTTAGTTTATATATATATATATATATATATATATATATATATATATATATATATATATATATATATATATATATATATATATATTTTTTTTTTTTTTTTTTTTTTTTGCAGATTTTGGGTGTGGGGCGAACTTCGAGGCCTTGCATACTATTAACAGTTGCTGTTTATATATGTTTTAGTCTAACGAGCACCTCTAGTTTGTGTAACAGTTTCTGCAGTGTATTTTTTTCTTTAGAGATCTGAGAGAAATACGTGGCAACTTTTTAAAGGGGTTCGTACGAGAGCACGTAGTTCAGAACCGCGGATATTTATGAACATGCTGGGCAACGCGCACGTTTACGCGCGAAACGAAACTGAAAAGTATTCGCACATCCAAAATCTTTCTTTCTTTACTCTTTTTTGTTTCTTGTCCGCCTTTACCAGGTGGCGGCGTCTTTTGTTTAGAATCGCGAATGGAAGCCATGGCTCCTCCTTTCATCGCTTCGCGTGTTTATCGCTAGGTGGCGCCACCTCACTTTAAACTGCAACAACACTCTCAGAAAAAAAAGAAAGGTGTATTTTTACACCCTTTCATTGTCTCGTATAGTACACCCCAAAAATTGAGTTCGACGTACAGCGCACTGCCGCCGAACCGGCGGTGTCAACTTTCACGAGTGGCTTGATAGCCGAGTGTGGTAGTACTTATTAAGATAGCTAATGTACGTATTACTGACTACAAAAGAAAAAAAAAGAAAAAAAAATGTTTTTGTTGGCTCTACAGCAAACCGTCGGTCTCTTTTTTTTTTTTTTTTCCGGTAGTTTTAATGCGTACTTTAGCTGTTTACTTGGTTATATCTCACCGTTATCAAGCCCCTCATAAAAACTGGGGCCGTCTGTTCGACGGTAGTGCGCGATACATCACACTAAAACAAACTTGTTTTTTTTTTTTTTTTTTTGGGGGGGGGGGATGTTAGTTTGAGCACCGATATGCGAACGCACGTAAAAACAGCAGCGAAACGACAAAAACGCTTCACTTTTTTTTTAATATATATATATATATATATATATATATATATATATATATATATATATATATGCAGATGAATGAACCTTACTTAATCCAATGAATCAAAGAATCAAAGTTTTCAGGAACCCGCCGAAAGCCAAAATAACGGCGGAGTGAGGATTTGAACTCTGGGCCTCCCAATGTCCGGTCGGGTGTGCTGGGAGGCCCAGAGTTCAAATCCTGGCTCCGCTGTTATTTTGGCTTTCGGCGGGTTCGTAAAAAATTTGATTCATTGGATTAAGTACGGTTCATTCATCTGCATATGTTCGTTTATTTCCTCCTTGGAGACCACGTACGATGGTGTGAAGTGCCCGTGTTGTGTATATATATATATTTTTTTCCTTCTTTCTTTTTTAAGTCGACCCTCGGTACATCTACATGTATCTGAACGCCCGACACGATGTTTTTTATACGAACGCAATGTTCACGGTTCTCTACCACACGTTCGACAGGGTGGAAAGCAAACGAACAACGGCCGAAGCCGAGTAACCAAATAGCAAGCAAAAGGGAAACGCCAGCCAACCAAAAACAAAAAAAGTCGTCCAAGTTTGTTCGAAGTTCAATGCCGTCCTTTATTAGCCTTCCTCTTACTCAACTTTTCTCTTGTCAGTATTTGGTTCTACCACGGTTTCTTTCCTACTTTGTGGCTGTGTAGTGAGTTCCCGTATGGACACGCATTCGGACGACGCAACACGATTGGATTCGCAACTCGACCCCCGTGCATTTAATCCTTTTTTCTCCGTTTCCCATTTTGGCCGCCAGGCCGCACACTTCGGCTGGCATGGGCGGTGGTGGCTCCTCGCTTCCCTCCTTCGCGTCTCTTCCGCTGGGTGGCGTCGCCTCTCCTTGAGTTGCGAATACTCGAATCTAGGGATGTTGCGAACCTGCCTATAGGTTCGCAACTTCTAACGCGAAGTTCGACAGCCGACCTGAGTTCGACGTTCGCGCGCATGCACGAAAATCGGCAACCAGTTGACACCACCTGGCGGAGAAAGAGTGCAGTATTTATTGGGTATACTAGGCACATTGTTCCATTGTTTCCCATTAATAAACTAAAGCTCTAAAAGTACATCACGACTCTTTTGGGGGGCTAGGATTCGGTTTATACTTGATATCATTGAAATAGCAGAAGGTAGACAAGGACACGGATTGCACGAATGCAGCAAGGACTGGCGCTGATTTGATTGGTTGGATTGGCAATACAATAAACTCGACTGGAAGCACAGCGGCAGTACTTGTGGTATTTGTGCCTTTTTGGTCCTCTTCTGGTTCGCGCCATTTAATAGACTTATTTCGAAAGTCACGTGCCGATTATTAGAAGGTCGGAACCACTGCACAATGGCGGCACAACTGCATCGAGCAACGGGCAAACGATTCCATAAGATAGCGAACGTCGGATCGCGACCAACACTACGAGGCGACGAGTCGATCAAACAGCGTCGAAAGTGCAGCGTCACTGCCCACATCACGTTTTTTCTGCGGGTTTGTTTTTTCCAGTGTGCAGTGACGTTGAGATTTAGTCCGCCATTGTGCAAGGATTCCACATGTGCCAACAGAGGGCAGTTTTTCGAAAGGGGTCTATTGATATCAACTAGACTTGCTTAAGTGTTTTTTTTTTTTTATGCTGCGTAACATTTTGTAATATTTTTTTTTAATATAAAATGTGTTTAAAAAAGCTGGTTTTGAAATTACTTGCTTCGCAAAATTTTTAATTAAAGTGGGACTTCGTCGAAATTTCGCGAAAAGGTCGAAGTTTCACCGAGTCAGTCGACCTTCACGTTCGAGAAAAGTTCGCGACACCCCTGCTCAGATCTCTCGATCGCAATTTGGTTGTCGCACCTCCAAATTGTTTCTCTTTCTATCTCTTTCTCTTCTCTCTCTCTCTCTCTCTCTCTCTCTCTCTCTCTCTCTCTCTCTCTCTCTCCCCCGACGGCTTGGAGGACAGACGGTCGGACGTTTCGGTCTTCATCGCCTGATTTCTGGCGGCGTCGACGGCGACGTTGTGCATTCGGGCTTTTGCGGGGAAGCTGCGTATCTCCTCGGTTCGGGCCGCCGATGGCAGCGCCGCCTCTCGGGAACGCGAGAAAGTGAAACCCGGGGGTAATTTCGAGGAACCAATGCGTTTTTCGTGCCCCGGAAAGAAGTGTGGCCGGCCCTCGACGCGCAATCTGACTCGTCGTCGTCTTCGTCGTCGTCTTAAGGCTCTCCTCCTCGTTTCTTTTATTTATTATTTTTATTTAGCTAGCCGATCACGTTTCATTTTATACGTTTTCCGCGGGGGTGGTCGTGTGTGTGTGTCGGGGGAGGGGGTAGTCGTAAGCTGTACGACTCACGCTTTGCGGCTTGCGTGGGTGGCCGCCGCACGTTCGTCAGAAGTGCGTCGGAGAGAGTCCATTTACGTATAAACCGAAGGTTTTTCTTGCGTTTTTTTGTTTTTTTTTTGTCTGACTAGTGGAAAAACAAACGTCCGTTTGCGAAGAGAACTGACTCTGTGTCTCCCCTCCCTCGTCCGAGCCATCTTTGTTTCCTCCGCCGCCGCCGCGTACAGCTGAATGTTTATGTCGTGTAATTATTTTATATATATATTTATTTTACTTATTTTGTTTTGTGTGTGTTTCTTATTTTTTTTTTTTTTTTTTTGGGGGGGGGGGGGGGGGGGGGGGGTAACGGTCGCTGGCGCTCGTTTCCGACCCCCAAAGAAAAACGCGCGGGGGCGGTGGTGGCCAGACGTGCTGCCGTCGTTGCCGCTGCGAACGATCTTGCCGAGGGGCGATTTACTCTTTCTGCTTTGTTACGTGCGCAAGAAACAAAATCCTGCATCATCTTTTTGTTGTCGTTGATTTTGCAATTATAGCGGTGTGTTGCCGGCTTAATACAAATATCCACAACCAAAATAAAATTAAAAAAAAACTGAACCATGTCTTTTTGTCTGTTTAGAAAAAAACTGTTGCGCGTATTTGCACTTGTTTATTTTTTTATTTTTTTTTTTAGTTACAGTTGTATCGAGACGCAGCTGCGGGGTGCACACACCGGGGGTGTGGCGCTCGCTTCTCCGGAGGTGTTTCCTCTGTGGGACAGCGGTAGCAATCGCTCTCTTTTGTTTCTGTTTTTGTTTTTTGCGTCACTCGCTTTTACCGCAGCGGCAGTAACTACAGCAAGCGGATTCGAGAACTTCATGTTGCGGGTGGTGGCCTTTACAGGCTTATACAGATTTAAGTTTAAAATCCTCCTCACGTTACGAGTTAATCGTTCGAGTGTGTATAGACAAATGAATGAATTTTTTTTTTTTTTTTTTGCTCCGTTCCACGTTAAATCCGACCGCGAGAAAAACGCCGCTATCCGGTGGATACAATCAAGCAGTACCAAAGGCGTGTCGTCGTGGCTTTCGTCGTCTTTGCGTCTTCGCTACACCGGTGGCATCAAACGCACAAAGGCAACGAGCGTCGCTACAATGCACATCTTTTTCACCTTTTTTTTTTTTTTTTTTTTTTCTCGCGCTGGTTGCGGTCGAACTTAATCTGAGACGGAATGTAGTAGGCGTATAACTATATAAGCTCTAGCCGAGTACTCGGTAACGAAATTTCCTTCTTCCTTTATCGCCCCCCTACCATTTTTTCTCTCTGGAGAAGTTAAAAATTGTCTTTTACTTCTCGTGCGATAGTCAGAATGTGATTAGCCCCATTCACGTTGACTTTTTCTAATAAACGTCTCTGACGTTGGACGGTGGGCGCCTGGGTCCAGATACGACGGCGAGTTTCCGTGGCAACCGAGCGACGCGACGGACGTCCAAAATACATGTCGTGAAGCCTGAACGCTCGTTTATAGACTAGAGTATTGACTGCGCGTTTGATTGCGTTGCGAGAGCTATATGACTGCGAGTTGTCAATGTGTTGTTTGGTTACCGTGGCAACGACTCGCCGTCGTATATGCAGTCAAACACGCCACAGTGTGAACGGACCTTTGGAGCGTTTCTTTTGTGTGTATTTTATTTACTTCAAAATATTATCAGTTTCTATATGGAACTATGATAGGAGCGGGCATATATATACTCTTTCTGTGAATATCTATAAAAAAAAAAAAAAAATCAAGCAACACACACTAAACGAGAAAAACACGATAAAGTTTGATAACATTATTTCGTCAGTTGGGTTGACCGAACTGCTGAAAGCAAATACAACAGATCGAGCAAAATGAAACTCAGCAGTGGGCTACAATGGGACACATGCCGGAGCAAATTCATGCAACTCTCCAACTTAAAAAAAAAAAAAGATACGTTGCGTTTTACTGCTTAATCGGGCAACAAGATTAAATTAGGAAAAAAAAAGCTAATACATAACTCTTTTACTTCGCAGATCCTTAGATGTCTCGTGAGAGTAAAATAATGAACGAAACGGTAGACCCTTCTCAAAATTCAGTGCCATCCGGCGGTTCAAAAAGCAGATTCACTTTCGACAAACTGATGGCGGTCATGAAACTGTTTCATATCGGGCACCCTTACCTTCACACGTCATAGTTGAGAATATTGTTTCCTCGACCGCCTCGTAACTCTTTCTTGATTTGTTTCAGTCTCGATGGTGCGAACATAAGAACAGACAGTGCAAACCTGTGACCCATAAACCCCCTGATTAAATTTTCGCCATCAAAATGCTTCAGAACTAGACTTGTGCCAAGAGATGAATTGAACCACACTACGAAGTAAACGCTTCGCGCAGCCGTTGCATCAAATTCGTGCGTCGTGCTGTACTGACGTCTCGAACATACAGGCGTCCCGTATCCTCCGCTCGTTAGTATTTTCAACTTCTTCCTTCGTCAGCCTCAAAAAGGCCTCCATTAGTCTGGCACAGATACCATACATGGATGGATGGATGGATAGTAATGGCTATACCCTTTGTAACGCGCGGCAGCTTGCGCCACCTAGCCTAACATTTCGTCATCTCTTCTATTTTAAAATTTGTATAAAATTTGTTCTAACGCAACCCCCCCCCCCCCCCCTTTTTTTTTTTCTTGAAAGTGTTCCCATTGCTTATTTATATCTGCATTTTTATCCCTCCCTAGATGTTTCTCACCAATCTTCTAATCTCCTCTTAGTTACCGCAATTCTTTCCCTATCCATTCGTCCATCCATGTCTGCGAATCCCAGTGCCCCCTCCAAATCCGTAGCCATCCCCCCTAAGAGGGTGGGACGAAGCCCCGTGCACCTTAAAATTACATGTTTTATAGTTTCCCTTTCGCGGTTGCATACGTCGCATAGGGTGTCTATTTCCTGGAATTTAGCCCTATGTGTTTTCGTTCTTAGCACCCCCAGTTCTAGCTTTAAACAGCAATGAGCTCTCCAATGAATTATCATACAACTGTTCATTCTTTATTTCTTGTTTTTGCGCCCTGTATATTGTTAAAACGGATTTCCCCTGCATTCTCTCTTCCCGCAATTTCCTCTCAGTTTCCTTCACTCCCTTTTCTACTGATATGCTCTGATCGCGATCCAAGTTGCCAGACATTGAGTTGATAGCGATCCAAGTTGCCAGACTGAATTTTGAAAAGGGTCTATGCGGAGCCCAAGTTCGTCCTGCTTCTTTTGCAGGGGTGATGGTGACGTCAGAACGCCGAGCTCTGATTGGCTCTGACTGAAGGATAGTGGGTAGACCTGAAAGCAAGCTGCCTTGAGGTCTGCCCACTATCCTTCCAATCGGAGCCAATCAGAGCTCGGCTTTCTGACGTCACCACCACCCCTGCAAAAGAAGCAGACGAACTTGCACTCCGCATTGAAGCGGCATGATGCAGCATTAAGAAAGTTCCGGTCGCTGACAACGTCTCTATCCCGTCTCGCTGGTAGCGAGTCGCACCGGGGACCGTGCGGCGTTGTGATCGCTAATGCTGCATTCTCATTGGCTGCGCGGAGCCCGGGACCTGCCACGCCGCACATTTCTTGAGCTGTCGCTGCTTGTATGGTGCGTCGAAGGTGGTCCGTGCTCGAACTGGCGCGGTATCCGTGCTCGCGGGCCCCCGGGTTTGCGAGTCGGGGGCGAGGGGGCGTGTCCGCCGCCGTCCAGCGAAGCGCGGCATAGCGAGGGGGGCGGGGCAGCTAGGCCGCGGCCGAGATCGATGGAACGTCCGCGCCGTCGCCGGTCTGGGGGGCTGCGCGGGCTCGACGTCGCATTTACCGAACGCTCAACTTGGGGTTTCGTGCTGTGACGGTATGGAATCCGATTTTTTGTTTTTTATTATTCAAGTTTCAAGAAAGGTAGCACGATTTTTTGTAATAACGTTCCCTTGGCTTAATACGAAGGAACCATATATGGAAATGATTTTCCAATGTTTCCTAAGTAGTGCTCTAAATAAATCTTTAATACTCGTAAAACCCCTATCAGGAAGATTTTTTTTTTTCATTATCTTATTCTTTTTTGTTTCGGAATATGTTCTCGTTCCGATGCGGAAGGTCCGGCAAGGCGTGTCCCGCCGCCACGGGTCCGGCGGAGGATGAGGGCCCGTCGAGAGAGACGACCGATTCGAGTGCAGGAGGGGCCGGACCAGCCGATGGCTTGATTGCGGCGAGCCCGTGCCTTACTACCAGGCCGCGCGGCTACGATTGCCCGCAGTGCCGACCGGCCGGGCTCATTAATCGGCGAAGGTATCGCTCCTCGGCTAGTCGCGTCTCTGCTGGGCTTCTCTCTGGTGTGCGGAGCAACATCTCGAGGGATGGGCGCCAGCCGAGCAAAAAAGAAAAAAAACAACAGGAAGAGCGAAGAGCAACAGTCTAATTTGGACGCTTTGCCGGCCCGTATGGAGGAGTGGGGGTGCCCCCGAGTTCGGTGCTTAGCTCGATTGAGGAATAGGTCAAAGTGATCCGCATCTCGTACGGGTCTCGACCTGTGTGGGATCGGCGTCGGCTGTGGAATTTTCTTTGACGTTGTTTACCGTTAGTCTCTCGTGTCCAGATGACTTTTTTGAAAATATGGCTCGAGCACAAACCAGTCTGCTGGTCTGTGTTCGATGGTAACACATGATAGTTTAGCACCAAAAAAAAAAAATAATTCGGCAATTGGACGACAAATTTTAGCGCCGGTAGAGTTAACTCCTTGATTGACTGTGTACCAGAGCACACTGATATCCACTATAGACCTTTCCAAGAAGCGCCTTCTGCGCGCTGCCATCTTTGTCTGCTGAGCTGTGGAACGCCTTCTGAGCATGCGCTGTTGGTCTGCTGTGCGGTATATCGGATGCTGCGCATGCGTCCACAGCTCAGTGACTCAGCATTTTCCGCCCGGGCGCTTCGTTCGAGACTGCCGCTGGAAAGGTCTATAGGGAGCTGGATGATGCGTTGGGCAAACAGATATGAAGCCACCGGAAGTAAGTGGCTTGTCCCGGAAGTGAAAGTTTGAAAAGCTCTCCAAATCTTTCGAACGTTGGTCCAAACAATGTTCAAAACGCTCGACTTTTCTTTTTTTCCTTTTTATCTTAAGAGCGTGCTTGTTACGCAATAACACCTCATGCATACCCGAGAAGCGTTCTGGGAAGTCATTTGATGTGTGAAAATTTCGAGATTCTAGTTGGTCAAGTTTGCATGTCCCACGTTCAAACACCTCATCATTAGAGTTTAATTCTAAAAGCGGTTATTAAAACCCACTTAAAAAAAAGCAAGAAAGCGTGGACCCAAACATCGACCGAACGCGCAAAGAAGCCCAGCAGACAACTGACTTCCGGAACAAGCATCCAACTTCCGGTGACGTCGCTCGCGCCCGGCTTGGACAGTAGCTAAGCGCCATCGAGCCCCCTATCGGCGACTCTACCGAAATCGACGGCACCTCGCGCCCAGAATAGAAAGCTGCGGCGGCAGACTCGCTCTCCAGCCTTCTCGACAGAATCGTATCTTCGGAGCTCGTGGTGGTCTAAATGCAAAGTATCGAAAGTGGGTTCGAAAACGCGTGGTGGAAATCGCCAATGGGGGAGATCAGTGGTGTTACCATACAGGACACCTAAGCTAAAAGAACAAGCAGGCTTTCCCCGCGCAACTGGTTTGCTTTACTCGCACGCGGAGCTTTGAGAAATGAGTGTGAAGCTGCGGCAGGCGCGTGATGCCCTCCCGCACGCTTGCATGGTCAACGAGTCTTGTGTGCAGCCGTGGAATGGAGTTCGGAGGTCGACTGTGTTTGCACGGACACGATTTCTTTCGGTCGGCGTTGTGCGTGGCTCTCCGTCCTCGCGGTGGTCCTCCGCTTCGGCAATCGGTTTGGCTGGCGTGGACTTGGGTTACCTGGTGCTTCGGGCGTCCAGCTCCGACCTTTGACCCGACTATTCCTCTTCTTCTTCTTCTTCGTCTTTTTTTTTTTGTGTGCTTTGTTTCGTGAAAAAAAGGTGGTTGTTGGTTAAGGAGGCACGTCCTGCCTTGCACCAGGACTTTTGGGCGGTAACGACTATATATGGACGATGCTGATACTTGGGCCTAATCAACCGTGCGTGTGATTGGAAGATTCTGAAGGTGTGGCCTTCAGCCGTGTAGGATCTCGTGCGCGGGCACTGTGCTATGGACGCCTTGTCAATGCAGTGTAAACGGAAAGACAATGGCTGTTTTGCCGGTAACAGTTTAGGCTTCTCTTTGAGGTGGTATAGGTTCGTCCGTCATACTTCGTTCACTCCTAAGCTGACAGTGGGGTGGGAGCGACGCATTTGCCGGGCCAATTATCCGCCTCCCCTTCATCACCTGACCTCGCCCTCTGCGCGTGCATGGGGGGCGGTAGCGTGATCATGCGGGCAAAAAGGTATGACCATGGTACTCTTAGCTTAGGAATGAATGGAGTATTGAATCAAGTCCGTGCGGAAAATGCATCAACTTGATCCGTAGAAACTTTCACCGAGGTCATTTATCGTTTGTCGTTAGTTTGTCCCTACGGGGTCTCGGAGCATCACGTGGCGTACGTTCGCCTGTGTTATATAACTATAAAACTCACAAATATGAATTAGATGATTCTCTATACCAGAAGTCGGCAAACCCCCCCCCCCCCCCCCATACACAAGGACAAGGGGTATGTTTAGTTGCAAACCGTGTAAAACCTGCCGCATTAACTCTGAACACGTTCAAGAGTTTGGCCACATATAATTCCCTGATCTTTATGATCCCCAAACATGTAATAAGCTCAAGAATGCATTTGTAGCGAACGACTTTGTCAAGTTTACCGCTGGCTCTCCTGAATTAAAGTTTTCAAATCTACGAAGTATTGCTGCAACTTTGATCGAAGAGTTCACCACAGCACGTATATATCAGCGAACATACTTTTTTCAGATAAAGACTGAAGTCAAAACGTAGTTCTTGCGAATGACATATGAGCGCCTCCAAAACGGTTTACGACTCTGGGTAAAAGTTTAATTGTGAATGTTTGCATCTTGACAAGCAATATTGAACACGCAAAATCTTACTGAGAAAGGAAACGAGCAATCTTATGCTATGTGTGCCTGAATCGAGACTTTTCATATCACTTTTAGTATGGGACCGCTTTTTTTATCTTCTATTTCTTCAAAATTCCCCCCTCCCTCTCTCTCTCAATCTCCGTTTTGCGGCGATTTGGCCCGCTGCAGCAAGAGGTTGCCGTCCCCTGCTCTATAGTCACGAAGCAAAGATCGCAGCAAGTACAAGGACAAATAGTTGAAGCCATTAGTACGAGTGTCTGCACTTGTTCTTCACTGGTCGTTCTGTCCAATTACAAGAAGGGCACATTATACGGGAACTTAAGTCCCCCACGTGCTGACCGACTTTGTGCCGTCCACGTTCCAGATGATGCAGGTGTGGAGTAACCATCGGAACGGGCACACGGGTCAGCTGTCGGCCATCACCTCGGGACTGCTGTTCTTCGGCGCTGTGGCGCGCATCTTCACATCAGTGACGGAGACTGGCGATGCCCTCATGGTGGGCACCTTCATGATGGCAGCCGCCGCTAACTTCTGCATCTTTGCCCAGGTGCGTCAGGTGTCCACACTCGTCCCCTAGTTCCTGTTGGTCCCTTCGGTCCTCTTTTTTTCCCCTCGTTTCAGTCATACGTATTCCTTTGTCTATATATGTATGTCTACATGTCTTCGTCTATGGTTATGACTATATGTCCTCGTCCATGTCTTTGTCTTTCCTCGTTTATGTTATTGTCTCTGTCTTCGTATGGGTAAGTCTATGTCTTCGTCTACGTCTCTCTGTATCTTTTTTCTATTCGTGTACATTTGTCTGTCTTCGTTTATGGGTATGGCTATGTCTTTGTCGTCGTTTATGGATATGTTTTGTCTATGTCTTCGTCTCTGTGTCTTTGTCTATGGGTATGTCTGTTTCCGTCTATGTCTTCCTTTGTCTTCGTTAGTTTATGTCCCTCTGTGTATGTTTAGCGCTCGTTCCCCTTGAGGTATTTACAGTGTGCTAATATTATTTATGCAATACGATTGGACCATGATAGATTGTCGTTAGATTCATTTATAATAGCCCGGCGTGTTATGTGGAGGGCCTACAGAAAGTTACGTTTTCAAGTCGCGTCCCCTTGAGCGCGTTGTGGCTGAAGCTGTCCTCCGTTTCATCCTCTAAGATTTACCGCAGCGCGGGAGCTCGAACTCATAGCTTTGGCAGTTGCGACTGCCGCGCGTAAGTTCGTGCATTCGAAGTGCATCCTTGGGCAAGGAAGTATGGGCACTTGTGAACTAAAGACATCTAAAAAAAAAACCAACTGATTTTTTTTTGTTGCTTACAAAGGATTATTTAAAAAAACACACCTAAATATGGAAAAAAAAAACTTCAAATTTTTGTTTAAAACTAGGCGTACCTTCTCAACTTTAGCGCCAACGGCGGTAGTTGTGGCGATGGTATAGACCTTTTCCACAAGGGTGCCGCCATCTTATAATAATAATAATAATAATCTTTATTTTTCGGGTGCCCTAAAACGGCCGAGCGGCCTTCTCTTAGGTACACCAACTCGTACAATAGAAGCTCTTAAACAATAATCCTACTCATTAAAAAAGAAATAGATATGCATATACACTGACGCGCTATGAAGTGATCAAAAGTTCGTCCAACTGACAGCGAAATGTAGACAGGGGTGAGGTGATGTCAACGTGAGGTGGCACAATGCTGTTATATAATGTCTGTAAACGAGAAAGAGGTGACACACGGCATGGTGAGCAAATAGCAAAACAGATGAACTGTCTCGTCGCGCGGAAAGGAACATGGAAATTGATTTTACTAATAAGCCATGAAGAATCAATGGCACCATTAATGATCTTATGCAGGAATACCAAGTCAAGGACTGTTCTTCTGTGTGATAAAAGCTTCAGCGAAAATCTATTTAGTAAGCATTCATAGTCATAATACACGCGTCGTCCAATCCATCTATCATAAACAATTCGAACAAATCTTTTTTGCACACGTTCTATGATCAAAGCCTGTGTTACAGATATTGAATTCCAAATCACAGAAGCAAACTCAAGCCTTGAAACCACTAAGGAATGAAAAAGATGTATTGAACAATGGGGCCTTTTAAAATGCTTGGTCAAACGCGATATAACTCCTAGAACTTTCATTGCAGAGCTGACAACAAAAGAGACATGATTTTTAAAA
Source organism: Ixodes persulcatus (assembly GCA_013358835.2). NCBI lineage: Eukaryota > Metazoa > Arthropoda > Arachnida > Ixodida > Ixodidae > Ixodes > Ixodes persulcatus. The sequence goes on from JABSTQ010010825.1 coordinate 888,657, forward strand.
GTCAATCCGCAGTCAATGAACACACCAAGATCCCTTACAATTGACACTCGTTCAATCGGATTTCCCTCAAGATGATAAGTGTTATTAATGATCGCACGGCGTCTGCACAACGATATCACTTTTGTTTTTAAAGGATTAAGAAATAACTGATTTTGTTTACACCACTGTGCTATATTAGACACATCATGTTGTATCAGATCACAATCTAAAGGACAATGAACACTCTTGAACAACTTGATGTCGTCAGCAAATAAAAGCAGTTCAACGTTCTTTACACAGGACGCTATATCATTTATAAAAATTGAAAACAGTAGAGGACCCAAAATTGATCCCTGGGGTACGCCTGATATTGAGAAAAACTTTGGAATAACTTTCAGCGACCCGAACACTATCTTGAATTGTCACTTCCAGTATGGGTGAAAGCATTGTTTTGCCGTAGCCACGCCAATAGAAGGCATTTACGATATAAGCGTAGCAGTCACACATTCTTGTTTTGACTCCCCTCTGTTTTTTTACTATTTGCAGGTTAAAGCTTTTTTTTTTTTTCGTCGTCCATGCCGGATACGCCTATAAGGTGGCTGGGGACGAGAGTACACAAAAAGGTCTATACTGATCATGAAAGAGAATGTGCTCTGGTACAGCGCGCTTTTATTTCCTGTAGTTAACAGATGCTTAAATTTGCAAAATCTTAGGAATTTTCGCTGAAACTTATCAGGTATCTTTCTTCAATATGTGCGTACGAGCTTGCAGTATTGAAATATGCAATGACTAGAGGTTAATTCTAGGGATGGGCCGAACTTTTGTCGAATCGAAAATTCGGCGCCGAATCTCGGGATTTGGCAAAGCCCAACTTTGCCGCACCTTTCTAAAGATTCGGCAAAAATACACTGTTGCCAGACTTAACAATGACATTTGTTTTTCCTAGCGAAAGAAAGGTTTTATGTTTTTTTTTTCTTAACTTAAATGCAACATGTAATGCCTATTGGCACAGTTATTACTAAATAGGGAGATATCCTACAAGATTATTGTATCGGTGTCGTTTTTGTGTGTTTACTGGCAATTTCGCAGTGACGTCTTGCAGAAGTGGTGTGACAACGATGTTGGGCAGTAGCTTGAGCCTTGCACAGTCACGAATCATACGAGAGTTTCGGTTTTGAGGCCTCATCAGCGTTCGCCTGCAGCTGTGTGCACATTATTAAAATAAAGGCAATAACACTGCGTTTTTACTCTCTCCGGGTGTCACCGTTTCGTGCGCGAAAACGAATGCAACGTTTGCTGAGCCTTCACCAGAACTGATAAGAATATTATTGTAAATATGCGTGTTTTTCGATTTGAGCCACTTGACGTCAGCTTTGCATGAAAGTGTGCTTCTCTTATTCGCAACATCTCGTTTTTAACCTTTAAAATGCCGGTTTCTATTGTTACGACACACACGGACGTTTCGGAAGATGGGAATACTTAAGATGTCGGATATGCAACATCGAGCATGATAGTTCTGTGTTTTGTTATATGCATATACATGAAAACCGCGAAATAACGCTAATTAAAACGGAATATTATTTTGTTTTGCCACAACCTACTTGTGAGCCGAAAAGAGGATTGTTATAATTGCGAGGAGTGCTTTAAAGTAATTGTCAGTCAATGTTTCAACTCCCTCGTTGCATCACTGGAAAGGTCAAATGAAAATCACGTTATCCAGAGTGCACCGCATCATTTGTCACTTGCGCAGTGCACTGCGTAAATTACCGGTCGACCTTCTGTTCTTGAGGCAGAAAATATTGGAAGAGAACCACACTCGCAAAGCTTCACAAACGCAGTTACCGTGTTGCCTACTCCGCACCTCGCCGTAACCGCTGGTTGTACTACACTGTACGATGGTAACCGCACGACGCACGGCGTCCATTTGCAATCCATGGCCCCGTCGCGTTTCCGCGCCTGCGCAGACATTTGCCAAATTTTTGCCGAATCTGAAGTTCGGCAGATTCGGTCCATCACTAGTTAATTCATCGATTCACTGTGTTCTGGGAGCGCGACAAATAAGCTCGAGTTCTTGTGATCTTTCTGTACAGGTCCTTTACTACTGGGACGTGACCAACAAGAGAGTTCAAGACAAGAAGAAATAGCAGTTGGGACATAACTCCAAGAACGCCTCGCCTTTTAGAGCATTTGCTGGCCGACGGACTCTTGATACTTTTTTTTTGTTTTCGTTTCTTCTAATAATTATATTAATATCTTTTTATCTTTATGTTTTAACGTTAATAAATACCTGTTATTTGGTAACACCATTGAACGGATAAGGAAATTTCTGTAGTGTTTATCTGTTGAGTAATATTTTGGCACGATATATTGTTATAACATTGGTTCTGATCCCGAGTAGGTTCGCAGAGGTCGGCATTTTAGGTCGCCTTCACTCACCCTCACCTTCACAGCCACACTCACCTAAGCCCCTCACTCACCCTCACAGCTACACTCACCTTCAGCCCCTCACAGTCACACTCACCTTCAGCCCTTCACTTACCCTCACTGAACCTCACGGCCCTCACGCCCCTCACGCACTCACCGCCCTCACGGCCCTCATGGCCCTCACCGCCCTCACGCACTCATGGCCCTCATGCCACTCACCGCCCTCACTCACTCATGGCCCTCACGCCCCTCACGCACTCACCACCCTCACAACCCTCACCGCCCTCACGCACTCACCGCCCTCACGCACTCATGGCCCTCACGCACTCATGGCCCTCACACCGCTCACTGCCTTCACGCCCCTCACGCACTGATGTCCCTCACCCCCCCCCCCCCCCCACGCACTCACCGCCCTCACGGCCCTCACGCACTCATACCCCTCACGCTTCTCATGGACCTCACGCCACTCAGGCCACCTTCAGATGGGACAATTTCGCCCAGAAACTTGACGTCGCAACACCAACAACACGGGCCGCGTTCACACGCAGCCAGACTTGTACACGTTACTAAAAAAAAGTAAGGAATTACAGTTACAGTTACTGAGGTCTGAAATGTAATTTATTACAATTACAATTACCCATCCGTAAAAGTAAGTGACCGTTACTCGAAAAAGTAATCCATTACTTTCGCGGCGTTACTTTCAACTTTACTGCACTATTAATAAGAAACAAACAAAGAACGGCATTATGCAACTGTTTATTGTTTGACCAAGTCACACTTTGTTGATCTTCAGCAGTAGCTGACTCTCGAAAGTTGCATCCGACATCTTTCCCCGCTTCTTTGTAAAGATGTCAGCCGCCACCTCCACCGAGGCGCTGGATGGGAGCGTACTATTATAGCGCACAAACGCTTGGCGCACCGCATCGTACCTCTGAAGTGAGGCGATGGAGGTGCACTCTGAGTCCTGGAGGAAACGCGAAGCTTTATTCTGGGAGATGGAGCTTGATGCCGTTTTCATTGCAAAGCTGAAGTAAACGCTGGAAGAGTGGTCCGCGCCGTCTTCCTGGGTAGATGGCGCGTCAATCGTTGTTGTCTATTATGTTGTCTATTATGTTCATACAAACTCCAGCTTCTGGAGGACAGTATGTGTTCCTCTCCCCTTCATCGGGGATAGCATCGGGGATAGCGAAGAGAGTTTGAAGGAAGGAAAGGCGGATTTGGCTCTAGTGGGAGGGAAGTGGAAAGAAGATGAATTTTCACTAGCAAAAAACAGCAACGTGAGCGAAATGGCAAGAAGGAAGATATTCTTTTCGTTTTTTATCCATTTATGCGCGTTTTAGAAATTCATGTCTTGACCCGTTGTCGTCACGGCCTACAACTGTTTTCGTCCCGAGTCCGGTTCTTCACATCAGTGTGCTTCCCCTCGTTGTAGGTAAGCAATCTAAAGAATCAAGATTAAAAAGAAAGAGCTTTTAATGTTTAGGCGATGCAAAAAAAAAAAAAAAAGCTTCGACAGGTTATGTATGCGTGTGTGTGTGCGCGCGCGACGGCAGGTTTGCAGTTGAGCTTACCGGAACACTTCTTTTTTCCAGAAATTGAAGATGTTTTTTCTTGCGTTCAAATTTCCCGCTTTTTCCGCCGCCAATAAAAAAAGTAACGAATTACAAGTAATCCCTTACATAAATAAGTAATTAAATTACTTTACAATTACCCCAGAAAATATGTAACGAATCCGTTACAAAATTACAGATAAATGTAACGGATTACAAGTAATTTCGTTACATGTAACGGATTACGTACAAGTCTGCACGCAGCAACCAATTGCTGCAATTTGCCAACATCATCATGAAATTTTATTTTTATTGTACTATTTAGACACACAATTACGCGCTATAAACGTGTTTTTATGCATTTATATCTCGTTGAGAATACTAAAACATCCTTCTGAAACAGTTTATTTCCAAATAAAACGGTCAATTTCAAACCAGAACCAAGTCTTTTGTTGTCATCACCACCGGCACGAGGTATCGCGTGAAAATATCGCGTCCCTGATTGGATGCAGCCGCATCAAACTTCCTAGAATCGCTCCGAGTTGCTCGCTTTTTTCGAGCCGGACCCGATCTCAGCAATTCGTGTCACTCTAGGGAAAGCTAGGGAGCAACCCGCTATCAACACCAAAATTACTGAGAAAGTTGCTCCGTCTGAAGGGGGCCTCACGGACTCATGGCCCTCACACCCCTCACGCACTCACCGCCCTCACACCCCTCACGCCCCTCACGCACTCATACCACTCACACACTCACCGCCCTCACGCCCCTCACGCACTCATGGCCCTCACACCGCTCACGCACTCACCGTCCTCACACCCCTTACGCACTCATGGCCCTCACGCCACTCACCGCCCTCACGCCCCTTACGCACTCATGGCGCTCACACCCCTCACGCACTCACCGCCCTCACGGCCCTCACTCACCCTCACACTCATGAACTTTCCTGGTTCAAAAACTCACTCACTCTTACTTCACCTGTGAAGATGAGGGTGAGTGAGGGTGAGTGAGGGCCCTCATGAGTGAGGTTTGCCCGAGGTATGGCTCGGGCATGAAGAGGATTATTTGTTGCCTTGATTCTCCGGGATTGTTCAGACTACGGATGATGCTGTAAGAACTTGAGTTTTCATTTGAGCAGTAGATACTTGGATCCGCATCTGAACCAAAATCAGTGCGAGAAGTAGCTCTAACCGGTACTGCGACCTTTGTGGATACCAATATTTCTTTTAATGATTTTTTTTTTTTTTTACTTTAGTCGCACGAAAGGAATTTATGCTTTGGTTCGTATACCTACTACCTCGTTACAGATTGCTGAAATATTATCATGTTGATTAAACTGAAAAGTAACTCTTTTGCGAGCACTGCACAATTCGGAGTAATACTCCTTAGTTGATGTCCCACTTCTTGCTTACCAGTATAAATTTGCCTAGTGTTTTAGCACTTTATCTTAGTAATATACTGTAAGTTAATAAGATATCAGTATTTTGTTTATTTGGGTGTGTTTGTGTGTGTGTGAGGATGTAATTTGCCGTTCGGCTGCTTGCCTCCCATGTCGCCGCGTTCGAAGGTGTATCGTAAAAGCTTGTTGCTTTTCTTGAGGTATCTTCTGGCGCAAAAACCTATCGTTTAGCGAAGACGACGAAACAACTGACTTTTACGCGACCCTTTTTAATCGCTGAATCTGTGAACCAGTAGAGCAGTAGAAGACGCAATAGACCGTTTTGGTGTGACGGTTAACTGCCACGTTAAAATTTGGCGTAGTTGTGTTAGGCGACGAAAACTAAAGAAAAATGGTTTAAACATAATTGAAATTTAAAAGAAAAGTATAGTAAAGAAAAACGTATGACTATTACCACGTACCTCTTGAACTCTGGCACCTTCCCATCGGCAAATGAAGTGATTTGCTATTTTTTTCCCAACTCAGCTACGTCAAAGTTCAACGTGGCGGCCGCTACGAGAAAACGGTCTATAGGTTCGTTCAATTTGGTTATCTTTTGGGCGTCATCAGGGTATATCTGGGGTCGGAAAGTTAGACTTCCAATTCTACTGCAGTGTTGCGGAGTGTGTAAAACAAGTGTCTGCACTTAGTCCTTAGGGTATGGCATTAGTGTCGGTAGCTTTTTTATGTTAGCCAGGGTAAGTGTTGACACCAAAACGTTGGGAAACACTATACTTCGTCTCACCTCAGCGTGGACTATTGTTAGCCGCGCGTGCTAAAAGCGCCGAGCTATTTTCTTCGGATGAAACCTCGGCGGCTGCACGAGCGCTCTTGCAGCGAGTACTCCGTTCAAGGCATTCGAGGCTTGTCGCCCGCGCTCGCACAGCCTTCGCAGTTAGTCCATGCTAAGGTGAGATGAAGCGTAGTTAGCCTAGGAAATTGAAACACCTGATGTGAGAAAACGTTTTCCGCGCTCACAGGAAGGACAGTGAAGTCACCGGCAGGGTAAGAACGACAGGAAGGAGTCTCAGTAGTCCCGCCCCCAGATCGAGCTTCTTGCCTTCGATAACGCGTCGGCACCCCGTGAGCCTCGAACGTGCAGAGGCAGTCGAAGCACGACGGAAGGCAGCGTTCGAAAGAGACTCCCTGTCGTTCTCACCTGATCATTTTTGCTTCGGTAAGTGACCAAGTTACTCCGGCGGTGTCATCTACAAAGCGGACAAGTGAGCCCCCAATGGAAGACCTAGGCGCATCTAGGGGTATACACGCACCAAAGCAGAGCTTCCAAAAAAATTTCTAATTTGTGCAAACTTTTTTTTGTGTGTGCGCATGCACGAAAAATATATTTCCCTCCAGCGTCGCGGAGATTGCTCTCTTCTCAGGATGTATGTGTGAACATGTTTATATTTGGCACATGCGAACATGGGAAATGGTACAACGTCGGAACTATACCACAACTGTACGAGACCATCAATCGCTCGCTAGTGGAGATCAACGCAAAAATACGATTGAGTATTGTTACCAGAGTTTATTGCGTGCTTGTTGTATGGGTCCCGTTTTCTTTTATACTGAGCGCCTCGGTGTTGCATTTTTTGAAGCACGCGGTGCCGGTGTTGTAGAGAGAAGCTTCATGTGTCGTCACGTTCGTTCCACGCCTTAGCATTTGTTTCGTGTCCGTCACATCGTCAAAGACCTAGAACCTGTCCAACATGCTGAGCCGCGGAGATCAGAAAAAGCAACCTTGTATTAATAAAATGTTTCTATATTTTTATATTCCCGTGTCTGCCTTTTTTTCTTTTCTTTTTTCCCGGAACTTTGGTTGTTTTGAATATTACCCGCTGTTTTTGCCTGAACGACTTCTCTTTTGGCGTAATTTTATTGCGTCCGCTCAGGTAAGTAACAGAGCGTGAAACAGTTAGGACGAACGAGCGATCACACGCGCGGTTCTTAACGTTTCTTCCTTTCAACATGAATGCTGTCGTCTTAAACTCTTAAATTGGTGGAATGTACTATAACCCTGGGCTACGACCTATAGGTGTACAGATATTGGTGTTTAAGTCGACGTCCTATCTGAATATCATCCCCGACGGAGAAATCAAACGATCTACGTCTCATTACGAAGCGTACGGCCGAAGGATCGCACTCCTCGTACAAAAGACAGCCTGCATGCAGACACAGGCGTTTCTCATACGTGCAGCGTGACCACTGCTTTATGTTTGTTTGCTTCCCATAGTTCCGCGATTCTCTAAAGTTGTGAAGCGATCACCAGCTTGAAGATCTCGCAGCCTCACGATCACATTTGATTCGCCTTTTTCTCTTTTTCTAATTGGTCGTCGCGTTACCTTTTGATGAAGTGAGCGGCGCGGCAATTTGAGCCGCAATGAGCCTCACGGAGAATGTTAATGACTGGGCGCGTCTCCCTAATGAAGTATGGCCCCTTGATGAGTATATTACAACTTGCCGTAGCCGGCCAACGCGTGTCCATTGCTCTCGAGATGCTCCGATCTTTTATGGCCAAATTAATCGCGTTTTTCTTCTTTCAGTTACGGGTCGCCGTGCGGGTTGATTAGTTTAGTCTACCATCGGGTATAGACCCCCTTGGTTTCATTAGTACGATTAGAGCTGGTGGCTTGGTTACCTTGTAATTTTTCATTCGCAGTTTCCTCTTTCGTGAGATGAATCGCCGCTCATGTTGTTCTTGTTGTTTTCCGCTTGCATTCTTAGGCACTTTGAGTTCGTGGAGGGATACCGGAAGGTTGTGGATCGCGCGGGAAAACATGGAGGCCTCTTGAACCTTGGTGCGAAAAACTCAGGAAGTGTTAAAGAACCAATAGCGGCGAATTGATGCCCATCGGGACCGCGTTGCGGTAACTCGGCGCCCTGAGGACGAGAGATTGATGGCAGGATGTCCCGAGGCGCTCCTAGTCAGAGTCAAGAAACCCGTTCGGAGGCTCTGGGTTGTCCAACCGATGCTCCGATTAATGCGGGATTAAGGAGTAATCTTGGGCTCGAACTGCAGTCGGGTCGGTCACCATCATCGGTTTACGGTTTAATAATGGACTGCCCTCGCCTTAATTTGTTTTAATTTTTTTTTATGATTTATTGTTACTTACGACGAGGCACACTGATAACAGTTTATGTCTATTGATTAGAGTTCATTAATTTCAGTGTAATTTTGTATTTGTTGGTTCTTAGCATCTTGCTGTTTCTTTGGATTACCTTCTTTTTTTTCAGATAGTACGTAACTTAGGTCTATACTTTTCGTTACCACACTGTAGTGACTCGAAAACGTTTTCAAGTTATTTTCTTTTATATTTGTTGAAGAATAAGTGTGCGGTTTCATTTGGATTCAGGCAACAATTTGGAATCGTATTTCTTTTTTTTTTATTTTGCTTCAGATGTTTATATTTCGTGGCGCATGTTCCAATAAGAACAATCCTTTTTATTTTAATGTCCTGACATGTTTAGTTTCTGAGAAAACAAATCTCAAAGAAGCGGGAAAGAACGACGAGGTTTTGACGATTGTCGTATGTGGCGTTTTTGAATCCCTCTCAATCTCAAACTATTCAAAAGAGAGCGTCTATATTTATAGTGTGATATATATGCAAGTATGTAAGACGACATTATAACTACTATTTATTATTCGTCGCTCCAATCTTTGTAAAAATCCCCAAACATGCCTCCGCCAACAACTGTGACCTAAACTGCGGGTTTTTTGTTTTTAGTCGACTATGTTTAGTTTTGTTTTTAAAATAATACTACGTGTAGAACCTTTCATTGCCTTCCACATTATGTAAAGTTTGTGTCTTAATCACGTACGAGTACTGAGAAATAAAGTATGAAACAAAGAAGGTTTTCACTTTTCGTTCAATTTCAGCACGCTAAATAAAAACAAAAACTTTTTTTTTTTTTCGCGTCGCGTTCTTTTTACATTATTCTTTTAACCAGAATACATTCCGTTAGAGGTATATGCACTGGTTTTGAGTTTTAAGCCTCTAAATATGCTAAAAAAATGATTCTGTTCTGTTATCAACACGAAGTTTGCATTAAAAATATAAAATTTCGCATTTAAAAATCTAGGTTTCCAATAGGAAGTGTATTTTACTCTAATGTTTTACAATATTATACTTTGATATTTCTAACGTAGTATAGATTATGTAGCGCATAGGGCTAAGGCTTGATGCCTCTCCAATCATGGCACCGGCGGAAATTGTCTGAAAACCCGCTTTCGGCAGTTGCGATTTTAGTGTTTAGACGTTTGGAATTGCAAACTTGTTATTATACGCCTAACGACATTGATGTCTTTTATATGAGTATTTATTCAACGTCCCTTAGATTATTATAATAAAGAATAAAATATACAGCTATAACCCATAAACCAACTATCAGCATTTGCTCTTTTTTAGCATATTTAGAGGCTTAAAACTCAAAACTAGTGCATATACCTCTAACGGAATGTATACTGGCAAAAAGAAGGGTGTGAAAAAAACGCGACGCAAAAAAAAAAAAAAACAATTGTCAAAAAGAATTATTCTTTTTTACAGCGTGCTGAAATTGAAAAAAAAAAGTGAAAACCTTCTTTGTTTCATAATTTATTTCTCAGTACTCGTACGTCATTAAGACACAAACTTTACATAGTGTGGAAGGCAATGAACGGTTCTACACGTAATACTATCTTAAAAACAGCACGGCCGCGACTACCGGCACTTTGGGCACGACACCGAGCTGAGAATGCCGTACTCAACTCACTTCGTATCACAGGTCTGTTACTCATCTTCTTATCATGACAATAATGTGTTTGTCATTGCGGTGTCGTGCCCTCGACAAGTGTATGAGCGTGTCTGCCTTGTTCGGAATAGTGTCGTGGGTTATTTGAAGAAACTTGTATTGTTGTGCGGTGACGTAGAGACAAATCCGGGCCCTGTTTCTGATTCCAGTGCAGATACGGATCTAATCTTGCCTATGCTCACCAAACTGAACGCAGGACAACAAACGATACTGAATGAAATTAAGTCCCTACAGCAAAGGCAGGATCAGACAGACGAAGCGTTGGGTGCTCTTAAAGCTCAAATACAAGAAATTAAGCAGGAGTGCGCTGGCTTAAAAGAGGTTAAAGAAGAGGTTGTGAAGGTTTTAGCCAGAACTGAGGAAAACTCTGCTAGCCTAGACTTGCTAACACAAAGATGCGAGTACCTCGAAAACCAGTCGAGAAGAAATAACCTTCTGCTCTGCAATATCCCCGATGTCCCCGGTGAATCCTGGAAACAATCGGAAGAGAAAGCTATTAACTTCTGTGAAACCAGGCTGGGTGTCTGTCTTTCGCCTCAAGCTATAGAACGCGCGCACAGAATAGGGCCCTACCGCGGAAATGAAGCAAACCCCCGTCCGGCCATCATCAAATTTAATTCTTACAAAGATAGAGAACTCATACTATCAAAAGCGCCGGCACTCAAGGGAACAATATTCCGCCTTAGCGAAGACTTATCACCAGACACTCGTGCAGCTAGAAAAGCTCTGATATCGTTTGCGAAAAACCAGGGGAGTGAATGTAAGCTGCGTCACGATAAACTTTTTATCGGAAGAAGTCAATACGGGTTCGACAAACTTTCAAACACTGTCCTGCTTACTCAGACATAACAACCAACCAATAGGCATATCCATACAAATCGCTCTACGTCGATCTCATTCCTATACTCGGCGACAACTTTTCTTGGCAATGCTGCCAAAGCTACAGAGCCGAAGCACGCTGTCTTCTTACGCAGCTGAACACAGTCCCCGGATCTAAATTGTGTTTTGACTGTAATGTAAATTATAATCTTAGTATTCGTCATTTGAATAATAATTATCACATCACTATGAATCTTGAACAATAAAAATATAAAAATGAAATTAGTTTTCTAGTTACTAAAGATCTGGTGGTAGGTAACAAGAGGAAAAGGAGGTAGAGGAGCACAGAGCCACGAGATCATGAACGGCACGAGAGGGAACGATAAACCGACACCATCGAAACAGACGTGCCCGGGATCTCTTCCTTAACAGATGGCATCTGCTCTGAGCCCGGGTATGTCCACTGGAAACGGTTTCATAGACACTAACGAGCTGTATAGAGTGCTTGCCTTGAACGCCGACAACGAAACCAAAACTGAAAACGAAACCAAAACTGACGTAATGAAAGCCCGGATGCTTGGCGGAGTGATACATGTGTAGGAGCTCCGCCCCCCTAGCATTTCCTTCATTGCCAAGAAAAGTTGTCGCCGAGTATAGTATCAAACGCAAGGAGCATTTATCGTAAACAAGATGATTTATATTATCTTATGCATTCATGTTCTGCTGACGTTGTTGTACTAACTGAATCATGGTTAAACTCTGAGATACCGAATTCCGAGCTAAGCGCACTGGCCTCTTACAACATATTCAGGAAAGACTGGCAGGGAAAGAAGGGTGAGGGAGTACTTATTGCTGCGATAAATTCATTAAATGTCCTTCAGTCTGACATTGCCCCTAATATTGAAGTTGTTTGGGTTCGAATAAGTACTCCTACTGCTCATCTTCTTGTGGTAACTTGTTATAAACCACCAGGAGCTACTGACTTCCCATCCTTACTAAACGACCATTTAGAAACCTTAGTTAACCAATTCCCAATGGATACAATCGTACTTGCTGGCGATTTCAACTATCCGGACATCGAGTGGCCTACAGTACCTGCATACGGAACACCTTTCTACGGGGCCTCTTTGTCCACTTCAAGCCGGGAATTCGTTAATACAGCCACCGCCCTTTCCTTATCACAAGTGGTAAATCAGCCAACACGAGGCACAGCTGTCCTTGATCTCTTTTTTACTACTAACCCTGAACTTGTAAGCGCAATTACATATTTAGAGCCGCTTAGTGACCACATCCCAATTAGCGTTGTACTTTCAATTCCAATATTACGACGGCTGCCCTTTAAGAAAACGATTTTTAGTTACCCGCGTGCAAACATAGATGCCATTCACCAATATATGTCTCTTTTTGCCACTACGTTTTATCGAGGGTTTCAAAGTAGAACTGTCGAAGAGAACTGGAGACTGGTTAAAAGGGCTCTTATTGAGTCATTAAACAGATTTGTGCCCAGGGTCTGCATTGCATCCAGTTCCCAGCAGCCCTGGTTTTCTGCTAAGCACACGAAGCTCCTAAGGAAAAAGAAACGCCTCTTCAGACTCGCCAAATCAACGGGGTCTCCAGATACTTGGATCAGATATCGCGAGAGTGCCTCACAATATAAGTACCAGATAAAAAACTCCAAGCATAAGTATTTTGATTGCGATCTCCAAAATCTACTCATAACAAACCCTCAAAAGTTCTGGTTAGCGATTCGGCCCCCCCAAGACAGATTACCTTCCAAGTTTATTGATCCCGACGGGAATGATCTAACCGAATTAGAAGCATGTGAAACCATGAACCTAGCTTTCTGTAGTGTTTTCACAGAGGAAGAATTCCCATTACCTATGCCCATCTCACCCCATGAAGTTGTTCATGAAATGGCCAAATTCGACGTTTCACCAGCCGGCATTGAAAAACTAATAAATGATCTTCCATTCAATTCCGCCCCTGGGCCCGATGGTATTTCAACTAAACTACTTAAGCTAACCAAAGAAGTGTCATGCGTTTTATTATCTAGTCTATTCAATCAGTCGTTGTACTCCTGTGACATACCAGTCGACTGGAGACATGCTAAAGTAACCCCAGTTTTCAAAAACGGTTCTAAAATGTGTATAACAAATTACAGACCTATTTCGTTAACGAGTGTACCTAGTAAACTGATGGAGCATGTCATATATTCACAAATAATGAATCACTTATCTTCCAATAATCTATTGTTTGCAAACCAGCACGGTTTTCGACGGTCTCTCTCATGTGAATCGCAACTTTTTGAATTAACTAGAGATATTCATGAAAGCCTACATGCCAAGACTTCATGCCATCTTCATTGATTTCTCAAAAGCCTTCGATAAAGTTCCCCACTGTCGATTGATTCAAAAACTTCACTCTTTTCATATTGACAGAGGCGTTATAAACTGGATCGAATCATTTCTAACATCTAGAACTCAGTATGTTTCTCTTCATGAACAGTCGTCTACGACCATGCAAGTAAGATCAGGTGTACCGCAGAAAACCGTGCTGGGACCGTTATTATTTCTGATTTATGTTAATGATTTGTCTCTCTGTATTAACTCGACTCTAAGATTGTTTGCAGATGATTGTGTGATGTACTCTAGAATTCATAATGTAAATGACTGTAGCACTTTGCAAAATGACCTTGTCAAGATCGAGTCTTGGTGTGGAAAATGGCAGATGGAGATTAATGTTCAAAAAACTAAGTCCATGGTCTTTAGTACTAAACGTGTTCCGACAAAATCTAATTATACTCTTTTCAACAACCACATAGAGCAAGTGATGCTCTATAAGTACCTCGGAGTTTTCCTAAGCAGTAATCTTTCTTGGGAATATCATGTTAACCATATATCAGCCAAAGCTAACAAATCACTCGGTTTTCTCCGACGTTCAATCTACCTCGCATCTCAAAAAACTAATCTAACAGTTTATACCGCTCTAATACGACCCATTCTGGAATATGCTTCAGCCATCTGGAACCCTCACCGAGTCTTCTTAGAAAAAGAATTAGAGTCAATTCAAAATAAAGCAGCTCGTTTCATTTTGCGAAACTACAACTTCCCAGTACGTGTAACCTCTCTAAAATCATCCCTACAGCTTCCTCTTTTGAAAGACCGTAGAACGTTAAACAGACTGAAATTGCTTCACAAACTTTTTTATCACTCTCCATCTCGTAAGTCGATCTATTGTAAACCTGTCCTTTTTATCTCACGCCGACTTGACCACCCCTGCAAATTACACCTTGACATTCCCAGAACTAAGCTTTACAAGTTCTCGCCTCTTCAGCTTGCTATTAGTGACTGGAACCAAATACCCGAAGCCATTGTCACAATAATAGACCCACAGAAATTCGCCGATAATGTTGCCGTTCATCTCCATCTGTGATAATTTTCTTGTTTTATATTACTAGCGTTCTTTTGTTTTGACACTGTCCTGCCAAATGTCCCGCCCTTTGTAATACCCCCCGTGGGTCTTAAGGGGAACCAATAAATGAAAAAAACTAAACATAGTCGACTAAAAAAAAAATCCGCAGTTTAGGTCACAGTTGTTCGCGGAGGCATGTTTGGGGATTTTTACAAAGATTGGATCGACGAATAATAAATAGTAGTTGGAATGTCGTTTTACCGACTTGCATATATATCACAATAAAAAATATATAGAAGTTCTCTTTTGAATACTTCGAGATTGAGAGTGGTTCAAAAACGCCACACACGAAAATCTTCAAAACCCGCCATCGGCATTTGCTCGTTTTTAGCATATTTAGAGGCTTAAAACTAAAAACCAATGAAAATACCTATAACGGAATGTATTCTGGCTAAAAGAAGGGTGAGAAGAAAACGCGACGCGAGAAAAAGAAAAATATAAAAATGTTTTTCTTTTTCTTTTATACAGCGTGCTGAAATTGAACGAAAAGTGAAAACGCTCTCTGTTTCATAATTTATTTCTCAGTACTCGTACATGATAAAAACGCAAACATTGCTTAATTTGGAAGGCAATGAAAGATGCTACACGTGGTATTATTTTAAAAGCGATACTAAACATAATCGACTCAAGAAAAAAAAAAAAAAAAGATCCGCAATTTAGGTCACAGTTGTTCGCGGAGGCATGTTTGCGTTTTTTTTTACAAAGATTGGAGCGACGAATAATACATAGTAGTTATAATGTCGTCTTACCTACTTGGATTTATATCACGCTAAAAATATATAGACGCTCTCTTTTGGATACTTTAAAATTGAGAGTGATTCAAAAACGCCACACACGACAATCGTCAAAACCTCGTCGTTCTTTCCGGCTTATTTGAGATTTTGTTTCTCAGATACGAAACATGTCAGGACATTAAAATAAAAAGGATTGTTCTTCTTGGAACATGCACCACGAAATATAAACGTTTGAAGCAAAATAAAAAATACGATTGCACCTCGTTGCCTGAATCCAAATGAAACCGCCCAGTATATTTTGCATGTTTCATTCTTTGTTGTCGCTTTTACACGGTTGCATCTTTTTTTTTTTTTGAGTGGGGATGGTTCTTTTGTTTAGCTTGTTTTTAATTTAGAAAAACGCTTCAACTGAGCAAAAAGAAAAGTGACAGATTTGTGATTATTACTTGCTCTCTTCCCCGTTTCAGCCCCAGAATAAGCTAGTGTTAAAGTCCCTCCATTCCCCGACATTCTTGTGGACGTTGCCATTTTGGTGCTTATAGTGCAGAGCTGTTGCAAGTGCGACCTCCTGAGCCTGAGAAACGGCGCCTGAAGGCTCGCGCGATGTCGTCTTGACCTGTCTCTGGCTGTCTTCACAATTCTGGAGGACGCAGAACCGTTTGTCTCTGCGATTTTATTTAAGATAAAGCTTCAGATACCTTGCAATCGTAATTTTAAGCACCACGATAGGTGGCGCAAGCTACCTCCCGTTATAAAGGGTACAGCCGTTAGCATCCATCCATCCATCCATGGCTGAAGCGTCGTTACTCCGAAGCGTATATAGCTTGTTTAGTTTCACCCTTTAGCCAAAAGACCGCGCTATTCGCGTCTCCAGCTCGACGCTCGCCCTCCCGCGGCGGAAACTGGAAGCCCTCTAGTGAGGGTCCCCCGATTCTCCTGCTCAGCGGGCACGGCGGAACTACTCGCGATCATGGCTCGTGAAATGTCATTTTCGAATGCAAACAACACTATTCACGGTCCGAACGTAGTGCTGCAGCCGGTATGGGATTGCACCTCACTGGAGAGTTTTAGTATTGCGCATAGAATGCGCATAGAAGCAAACGCAAAAGGTGAGCATTTGGGATAGAGTTGTGTTCCCCACGCTGTGCGTGTGACTCATCGCCATGCGCCATCCAAGACCGCAATACTAAAACTCACTCGTATACGCAATACTAAAACTCACTACTGTTTCACCGACTTCCAACGCCAACGAAATGTGCTGCAGTGAGCAGACGTGCAAGCAGGTAGGCGTTTTTTCGAACTGGAAAGGCTGAAATTGGCAAAACGAGCGTAAAAATGAAAGTAACTAAGTGTTATCAAAAGATTAATAATTTAAAGAAATGTTTTTTATTTAATTTTTTTTTTCTACTTATGGGCGTTTGGTCGTGAAGGATATTGGCGGCGACTTTGTACGTTTTGCCGATTGTCAAAAGTCGCGACTTTGATAGCATAATATACTTTACCCACCATTATTGTAATTTTACATGGATTTTTCACATTGGCTAGAATGTTTTCATTGACTTTAGACTATTTTTATCTTATTACTTGGTAATTCAAAATACTGCAATTGGCACCAGTGGTGATAAAAAGCACACTTTTGATATGTCATATTTGTTCACGCGTTTGCAAATAGACCATAAGCAACAAATTATATTACAGCTTAAAAAATTACGTATTAAAATATTTGAATTTTAATATTATTATTATTAATACAAATCGCGGCAATGTATGCCCCCAATTAACGTGAAGATCATGAAAATACGCCATTTAACCATAATAGTCTTTCCAGAAAGGTATAATTTTTTTTTTTTTTTAGCATATGAAAAACTCGGATATCGTTATCAAGATAGACAAACAGTCAAACACTGCATGTAATATAAAGTCTTATGCGTCACGCGTTGCTATAAAAAACACACACACTTCAGCTGCCTGACTCGGATTCCGTCTTTGGGTTGTTGCAGTGAGAACAGCGTTTATCATTTTATACGTTTTGTGGACATATTGTAAAAATTGGAATTATTATCTTATTCATGTGCTGGGAATAATGTTAAACCAATTAATCACCTAAATACCAAAAACTAATTAAAAGGCCCGCCGTTTATTATTTACCATGACAATTATCTGAGAAAGAAAAGGCAGCGAGAACGCACAAATATCAGCACTGATTTTTTCAACAACTAAACAACTACAAATATTAGCCTGGATCAAACATGTATGTCACAAAATAAAGTTTCCGCGAACAACTTCTCTAACTAAATAATTACGATGTGAGACACATCTTGAGTTATGAAAGAATCCGATATTAAGACCTATACTGAGAAATTAAATCCAAAATAGAGGTTAGTTTCGGTTTCGCTCCGGAATTAAAACGCTCATCCTTGCGAAAATATTACGCTAAACACCGTTTTTGTTTTCAGGATAAAGAGGTGACATGCGCTCGTAACACCCTAGCTTCTTCGTATTACGAGAAATAATTTGTGTCACTCAGTGAAGCCAGCACACTAGACAGGCTCAACAGCGGCACGTATCTCCGACCCTCACTATAACCGCCATTTTGGAAAATGAGTGGCGCCACCTATAGTTAGTTGGAGTCGCGAATAGATGGCACGCTCATCTCATTTCTAAAATGTCAAATAAATCACGCGGTGTCTCGAATAAGACCTGCCCATAGTTATAGTGATCGCGTTGACGTCTGCAGTCCCTCACTCTCCTAAATGTTTACTCACGGCTCAAAGAGGCTTAGCATGCCCCCCATCCCACACGCACTCACGCACAAAGGCAACTCGAAAACGATCGCTTGCAGTTCGGTTTCCCTGAACCAAGTGCCCCTGCACAAGCAAGGCCATAGCGCTGCGTTTTTGACGTCACCGAAACAAGGCCAGCGCGGAACACAGAAAAGACACGACTGCTGCCTCATATTTAACTGGGATTTTGTGTTTAATCACCTAAATGTAAACAATGCGAATGTAATCACTTAGAGCACGAATCTCAGGCGAACATAGACGCACCACCCGTTTACGGCCTGTGCCCAGCGAAATGGCCTTCTTTAGGTGACGCCTAACATTCAGCAGGCCTGGCTGTCTAGAAGCTGTTGCCGGGGGACCCCACCCCGTGGAATGCGCCCGTGGACATCCATCAACCCGGGGTCGACCAGTGTCCGAGCAGGCGCCGCGTCGTCTAAGTTAACGACGACCAGCATGTCAGGTCGGCCTGTCCTCAACGTCGCGTCGGGGTGCACGCCCTCCCTGCCGTGAGATCCATCTTTAATGGGATTAAAGGGGGCAGGGGGTGAGACTTAAATCCCTTTCCCCCCGTCGTCTGAGCCCCCCTCCCCTTCCCCTCGAAGGGACATTTGCAGGTTCGGGCGTCGATGGCGGGGGACCGGTCAAGAGTAATCGCCCGACGGATTATACCATTAACCAGATGAGCCCCTGGCAGTCTTGGTTCGGGGGTCTGGTCCGAGGGGATTTAGCACGCGATGAAAATGCGACGCTTCTGCGTGCCTATATTCGGGCGCCGTGCGTGCTGATGTCACTTCCTTGCACTGATCGACTCTGATTAGTGCGAGCAATTCTGCGAACTCTGGACAAACATATGCCGTGGAACGCGATGTGGTCACTGCGGTGCAGTTTTGGGGAATGGCGAGCAACGCGTTGTGGGCATCTGACTTACGCGCCTCCACTTCCTCCTTCCGGAGCCTTCTAGTTTAATTCAGCTGCTTGTAAATTAGTCAAATAGAAGCATTCATCAAAACGGTGCTGAAAGAGAGTAAATCCGTATAAGAAGCCAAAACTGTGAGTACCTGTGAAGGATGTTGGGTCATAATCAATCTCTCTTGCAGAATTTCTTCGATCCGGCTAGCCTGCCCCGTGTGTTCTAAGAAGTGCTTTACAGCCGTTTCTCCTCAAAGGCTAGCCGAACAAGGCTCAGCCAAGTACGCTCATTGGGGCATAGCCACTGGCACTTGCTGACGAACATGTTTGCCCTTTGTTGGATGGTGTCGCCATGTCTGCGAAATGAGCAGTCATCTTGGAGCTGAAGGTGAGCACGTTGTTTGCAATTAGACCTCACTGAAGGTAGAGATCAGATCGGGGCGGAAGTTTTAGGCCCGACTCGAATCCGACCCGATAAAACCTTGGCCCGAATTCGGCCCGAACCTGAGTGGGCTTTATAAACGTAAGCCCGAGCTCGAGCCTACCAAAAACAAATTTGACCCGAACCCGGCTCGAGCCCGACAAGGTTTTTTATTAGTTCTGCCTTTGATTTATATGACACTGTTCGTATTGAACGAGAATTTACAATCTCGGAAGTTAAACACATTTCTTTCGAACGTCTCCCCAGCCATTTTATTTACTCAGGCTGTTTCTAGAACGATGATGCGTGTTCCAAATTATTGCTTGTTTTGCCGGTGATGCAAAGCAAGGAATAGGCAGAAAATGTGATGTTTTGGTTTTTTTATAGTATCGCATATTATGCCTGGAGGTCAACGCAATTGATTAACGATAATAATCCCTGGGGAAGGGGAACCAGGGGGACAAAGGACAAACACACATCTCCAAAAACAGCTAGGTGACTGGTGCGGGACCAAAACAAATCCGCCTGGTCTTGGTGTCGAAACTGACCTCTCCATTTCCGTTGGGGCGGATTTTTTTCGTTCGCGCACCAGTCACAGCTGTGTTCGGAGGTATGTGTTTGTCCTTTGTCCCCCTTGTTCCCCTTCTCCAGGAATTATTATCGTTATTCTTCTGCAACTCGCTTACACCTTTGCATTCATTGCATTATCATCGCATTCGATTAATTTATTAAGTATTCGATTAATCGGTAGCGAATAATCAGGTTGAATTGTTTAGTTGTCGTTCAGCCCTAGACACGCTGGAACGGCGCATGAACTATTCTATGAACAACACACTTAAATAAAACGGCATGTACTTTCCCGCGGGACGCGGGGAAAGCGAAGTCTAAGTTCCATATCGGCGAGTTGGTCATCGAGTTTGCTCCTTGCCTCAATTGGTCAGTACCACGCCTCCTGCGGTCGCAAACGCTATCAAGATTGTGACGTCTGCGTCATAGTGATGTGGCCGGTCTATCTGCGACTTCCCCGAGCGTTCGCGATCATGTCAGGCCTGGTGCTAGACAATCGCAGCGAGCGGCAAACCCGCTGCGACCAATCAACACCTCCTGGACCAGCTCGGGGTATAAAGGCCCGTTCACACTCTTGCGACCGAGTACGACCGAGAAAGACCAGACCGGTTTTTAAGCCTCTTACGACTTCTTAGGACGAGCTCCGCTGCAGCGGAGACGGTCCTAAGAGATCGCAAGAGGCTTAAAAACCGGTCCGGTCTCTCTCGGTCTCACTCGGTCGCAAGAGTTTGAACGATCCTTAAGATAGAGCTCAGAAAAGGATGCTACCTGAAATATGCGACGTGCTCATTATGGAAAATAGCAATAAACGTCACGCTCATTTTTATCAGTGCAATGCGCACTTTGCGTTTTTAGGCCTCACCCTATCATGAGCTTCGTCATTCGCTATGAGACCCTTCCGCAGTTCGCAAAGCTTGACTGCTCCGTCTTCTGCAAGAAGGTGCGCGCACCGGATTTTGTTTTCGACACACACGCGATGTCTGGTGCAGCGGAATCACTGACGTTGGTAACTGTGTCCTAGACCAGTGCTTTCTAGACCATGGATGTTTCAGGGACCGCTTGTGGATCGGCGGAAGTGATGAATACGCGGTGTGGGGATAGGGAAATATCTGGGGTTATATTGTTTATGAAGAGATAAAGGAATATTATATAGCTAAGTACTCGTGTAAACTGAACTTTTCTTATTGACGTATCCGAGAAAACAAGTTACCCAATTATTATGTTCAATTATTCTATTTTCTATACAAAAAAAAAAAATCTAGTTTATTGCCAGGTTCACTAATGAGCAAGGCTTCCTGAATCCTAGAAATGCCTTCGCAGGGGCATCGACCTCCCATTTGAGAACCACTGACCTAGACGGTTGTCATATTTTACTGGGTTTTGTATAGAACCTAATGATCCGCGGCACAATATCCAGATTGGCGCTTTTTGTGCTAAAACAAGTTTTCCGCTACTTTATTTGTTGGTTTTCGAATATAAAATAAATATTTACCCCAATTCCAAAATATTTGGCAAGGTTGGGCCGTCGGGTCTCGATGCCTCCAACTAGCTCCGACTTGAGCTCGACGCAGTTCGGGATAAATCGGCCCGGCCCCGACCCGAAACCGAGCCCGAACAGTGCTCTCATATATTGGCCCGAAAGCCCGACCTGACATGTCGGGTAGGGCTTTCGGGCTAGCCCTAGCCCGCGCAGGTCTTTAACTGAATGTATAAATAAACACAAGAGCGGGCAAACGTGTTCGTCGGGTGGGATTTACAATATGCACGGCACCCAAAATACGTGCAGCGTCGCTGTAGAAACGTGTGCTTACTGTCGGCTAATATAGGAGATGCAATGCCTGACGTGGGCCTGCCGAGGAATTCGAATGACCTTTTATTCCGCAAATGTTATCCTTTGGTCGAATATGCAAGAACCATGGTGTCCACAGGTGGGAGAACAGGGAACGTCCTCACTTCTGAGCTTCGAGCAACCCCCACCAGGCGGCGACAGGATGCGTATGCGGCAAGCGCCGCTCGGTTCATTCTTCAAAGTTGACCGCGTTCACGGTGGGTCTTTTCCCCCGTACCCGGCGGTCTGAATGAGAGTGCGGCTCCCCGGCGGGGCACATAGGCGTTCACCCCTAAGCTGGCAGTGCGATGGAAGCACCGTGCCCGTCGGTGCCCCGTCTATCTTTGGCCACGTGGTCACGCTCCCTTCTACGTATACCCACACGTAGAGAGTGCGGTCACGTGACGGAAGGGAGGCAGTGGATTGGTCCGGGGAGCGTGCAGCTTCCACCGCACTGTCAGCTTGGGAGTGCACGGGGTATGTAGACTGCCAGTGGGTGCACGCACGTTGCACTAATTTGGGGGACGCGGTCCAATCAGGCCTCAGCGGGGAGCGCGCACGATTTGATTGCGGATTATGTTGACTCCTGGTTACGTTTGGCTTGACTTTGTCGGTCTGGCTCTGAATGGACACACTCTTGATTGCCGTCGGTTTGAAAATGGTCTAGAAAAAAAACGTGGTTCGCTTTTGAATGGGGCATGCTTGCTCCATGCTGTATGGTATGCGCGGGGGCCGAACTGTGCAGAGTATATTATACTGGTCACAGACGGGAATGAACAAAAGGACTTTTGATGATTGACCCTCGTTTACATCGTACCCTTTTGTTCGTTTTGTGTTTTGTCGGAACTTCATCTGGAAAAGAACACGGCCAGATGAAGAACGTGCCAGACAAAATCTGAACTACACTCTAAATAGAAGGGTGTCGTCTTACACCATTTTGTCCCATATAATGCACCCCAAAACTTCAGTTCGACGTACAGCGCACTATACTCTAACAAACGGCCCCAACTTTTTTGAGGGGCTTGATAACGGTGCGATATAACTTAATAAATAGCTAAAGTACGTATCAAAGGCCACAGAAAAAAAAAAAAAAAACACTGAAGTTTTGCAATAAAAAACAAAACAAAACAAAACACGATTGTTTTTTATAGTCAGTAATACGTATACATTAGCTATTTTATAAGTTCTAGCAGACGGCTATCAAGCCTCTCGTGAAAGTTGGTACCGTCAGTCAGACGTCAGTGCGCTGTACGTCGAACTGAAGTTTTGGGGTGTAATATATGTTGCAAAGGGTGTAAGAATGCACCTTTTTTTTTTCTTTCTGAGAATGTAGCGTTATTGCGTTGTTATATTGATGGCTGAAAGCACCATTCGAAACATATTTATTTGTATACTTTGAAATCTTAAAACTTGAGATTCTATCGTTGCGTCAAGCAAGCCCGACGGCTTGGCGCTACCAAGCTTATAGAGAGGCACTATAAAAACGAAAACAATGTCGTAGATAGAGCGCGTGTGTTTGCAAGAGTGATGACCGCCGAAGTGTTCCTACCAGCTTCTAACTAGCACTCGTAAAACAAACATAAAATTATATTGCGAGTAAAAGGCCATGTACATTTTGCTAAGTCAAAATGTGTCTAAATGCCGGCATAAAAGATATTGAAGCATTTTGACATATTGTTTTCTTTCCGTGCGAATATCTTCATGGAAATTGGAGATTTTTCGCAAGTTTGCCCAAAGTATATATTTTTTTTTTAAACTGTTAGGAGACATTACTTTTTTTCTCTATGAAGCAAAGTGAAACAAACAAAATGTGTCGATGATAATATTTGAAAGGAAGATAAATTTTGGTACGTCTCATGCCATATCTTCTGGTCAGCTTCCTGAATCTCTCTGTACGCTTTTGAAATATTCGGGATCTGCTTTTGACCCCCGGACAATCCAAATGCCATCAAAACAAATCACTACGAAGACCACCACGGGGAGATTAAAGCCAGTGGGCGGACCAGACAAATCACCGTTGAAATCGGCCTAAGGACGACTTAATCCCGCTGCACGGCGTGTTTGTATAGAAGTGGTCATGGGGCGCCTCTGGCGGAAGAGAGGGGAAGCGCTCCAAAGGGAGGGAGACTATCTATGGCGCAATGACAGGCCGCAGAGCGTGAAAGCTGGGTCCTGCGGTGTCCCTCAATAGAGCGCTTTGTCCGCAGGAATAATATCCCACTCCACTGTAAGGGACCGTAATAAACTGCGGCGATGATGTATGCTTGGGGGATACCCCGAGTGGGGGATAAATTCACTTTTGTAGAAAGAGAAAATATTTTATTTTTGCTGTTGTTCGCGTGCCATGACAGTTCAGCTTAACGCCGTTTTGAAGTTTTTACGTGTCTCTTAGAAGCGTTCGCGATCAAAGAATATTGCTCTAAACTTTTTTAGATGCTTTTTCTTTGAGGGTGCAATACTTCAGGATTTAAACGCCGCTTGAGGAAGTTAAATAGTTAAGGTTGAAAATAAGTCACTCATTTCTCGCTGACCTCTTTTTTTTTTTTAACAGCTTTTTTATTTTATTTGTTTTTTGAAAAAGAGAATCCTAATTGGACATGAAAGGAGCGGTGTATATTGATAAAGAAGTGTTCTAATTGATTAAAAAATATATTGGCTTTTAAGCTAGGGCTTACATTTTAAGCACACAGAAACCGTCCCCAAAAAGGTACACTTGAAAACAGGTGAAGGTAGAAAGGCGAGTTTGAAAAACGAGTTTATCACTTCCTAAATGTAAATTTTCTGCGTGGAGCAAAGTCACTGACAAGCACCTCGTGCCGAAATGAAATCGCTGATGGTTGTTTCACGAAGGTGGTTTGCGAAAAACTGATTCCATGATTTATTCCATGAGTGACACGCTTTTTTTAGGGGCGAAGCTCCTTAGGGGCTAGCCATGTCCGTATGTCCGTCCGCCGTCCGCCGTAGGCCGGCGTCGGGTGCTCGTGCTTCTGCTCGTGAGATCACGTGCTCACGAGCACGTGAGCACATGCTCACGTGCTCGTGTAGGGCAAAAAAAAAATTGGAAAAAAAAAAGATGAAAAAAATTATGCAAGAAGAAAAAAAAAAGAGTAGGGGGTTCTGAGATGCCATCCCATCTGTCTGCTTAAAAAAAGAAAAAGAAGAAAACCACACATTCTCCTACTGCCATGAATGAAAAGGACCGAAAAGCTCGGCATGCAGCGCCTCAGCTTCTACGTTGACAGCAAGCTGCTCCGGAGACCAGTGCGCGAGAAGCTGCTGCACAGCGTCAAAAACGCCAAGCGGACCCGGAGTTGAGAGCTCGGGAAGCGGCGGCAAAGCGTCAACGCCGACAGCAAGCGGCAATACCTATGACCAAAATCAGTATCATCAGCACCACCCGAGCATCGCCCCAATCAACATAATTTTTTTGTTCATTCCTCTATTGAATTACCAGATGCTATATTTACATGGTTTCAAATATAATCTTTTGTACTTGGAGTCATGGTTCCTAGATTACAAAATAAAAATAAAACCACAAATACGTTGAATAGCACACATAAATTTGCTTCCGTCGTCCGGATTAGAAAGTAACGATTGGGATACAAAAATGCGATCTCTGGTATTTACACACAACTAAACACAATTTTCGCTTTGGTTCGTAGATCAAATGACCCTATCTTCTGAGGTGTGAAATGTGAGATTCATTGATACAAAATGCTCTACCGACAGGCCCATTTGATAGATTTACTGCTGATTCCACGTTGGTCTCTCAGAGGCACGGTGCAAAATATGAGGTCGTGTCATAACTCCGCTGGCAATTCTATTTGTTCCTTGCATTCTAATTAAAGTCGATCTTGATATGTTAACTTATCACGTTCGGATGTTTCCGATGTTGTAATTTTTACAATTCTCACATTAAAACAACCATGAAAAATTTCCTCAAATAATGTGAGGTACAACCAGAAATTTTGAAGCACATTTCGTGTTTGTTATGTCGTGGGTAAATTGGTAATGCCGTCGCCATTACAATTTTCCAAAGGCTAAAATTTAACTATTGGAGCAAAGGGTTTTTAAAGTATGTTTTCAATTACTTGGGACATCAAAGCTCTATGAGGTGCTGCACTTTCAAAACGACGCTTTTCTGAGCAATACGAAATTTAAAACGCACATTTTCTTCTGTCATGTGCACAAAACTTTCTTGAAAATGTCTCATCGCTATTAGTGAACCCAGATAAGTAACTATGTTTTAGTCTTTTTTTATATATATATTCTAACCTTTGCAACTATAGCTAGTATATATGTCTTCCCGTTACGAGACAAACAAAGCGACTTTTTACTTCAGTCTCCAATCCCCGAGACGCCGAACTAACCGAGCCTCTACCCACCCCCTTCGCTCCTTACGAACCACTCGAAACCGACGCCTGAATGTAACTTGACACCCGCTAACTTCACCGCAACGCTCCCCTCGATTTTAATTAAGACCGACCGCGTGGCGCACGACCGTCGCAGCTGACGCGCCTCTTCCCCCACTCCGCGCAGCTTCGTATACGTGCCGCAGTGCGGCGCTCTTAGCATGACAAACGCGACCAAGATGGCGGCGGCTGTCGGCATCGTGGTCCGCGACTCGATGCATGCGTCCATCCGCACGCACACGCGCCCGCCCGCCTGCCTGCCTAGAGCCCGAGTCGAGTAACAAAAGAGCAGAGGGCAAAAAGCGAATCCGCGGTTACCCCGAGCCTTTGTCCGGCGGCCCAGAGCTCTCGAGGCTCCTCCAACAATGGCGCCGGCCACAGCTGCGACTTCTAATAATCGTATTAGAGACGCTCAAGAGGAGTTTTTCCCGGGCCTTTGTGATGCAAGGTGGAGCGTGGGGTGTCTATGAACTATATACTATGGACGAGCCGTTTCGGTTTGGAGATGTTGCTCACGCGGCCGCGGGGTGTATATTTTGTGCGGCGCGGTCTGGTGGAGGCGCTGAATGTTGTGTGTGTGTGTGTGTGTGTGTGTGTGTGTGTGTGTGTGTGTGTGTGTGTGTGTAAGGTGTGAACGGTCGCGGTACTCAATTAGTTTCTGGTCTGTCCCGAGTCTGGTAAGTCGTTGAGCGATGGCTACCAAGGTGTATTAGCCTATCAGGTACCTCCCCAGAAGTCCAGGTTTTTTTTTTTTTTTTCTAGACTTTCGGAAAGTCCATTTCACTTCACATAGCCAGTGAATAAGAACGCAAACCTAATGTTTTTCTGCGCGCTTGTATATCAAGCAAGTATTATGCTTGCATGCTCCCCGTCACTTCGCCATTTATTTGCGCTTCCAACGTTAGAGGTGTTGGCTGGTATCTGTCAATGTTTAAAATCGGCTATACATTTATTTATATATTTATTTAAGTTTACTTTTGTCATCCCCAACTTTTTTGTACATTAACGCCTCGCTAAATGCACTAAGATGAGAATTTCAACTGAACAACAACAAACATAAGAATGTACTCCGGGAATATTTAGATGGCAGTCATAAAATATCAAAAGCGGTAATTAAATTTGTGGATATGCATAGTTTTTATTCCACGGCTCTACAATTTTTTTAATTGAATCATATGGGTTACATTTACAAAAATATTAATTTCAGCTTTTTTTGACAAAATATTGTAATGTTCCCCATGATTGTAGTGGACTGTGTATCATAGAACGCAAATCACTTAGCACTTTGTGATTTCCATGAAGACTTTTTATTCCACGGAATCATCCCAGAAAGTTGGCAATGCTTTATTTATTTATTTGTTTACAGAAAATTTTGCACCGTCCAAACATTATAGCAGCGCCGTGTGTTTTACAGTCACACATGAGAACACCAAATTTATACAAGTATACAAAAACATCAAACTCACAAGTAGCCTACATATCAACACACAACACCACAACAGCCATGAATGCACAATGCATTGATCATTCTGACAATCTAATCACTATAAGTTAAGACTATCTTTGGCAACAGATCACCATAACCCCCCCCCCCCCCCCCCCCATATTTGTGGTTCTTGGCGAGAATGGGAGCTTCATAAACCGCCATTTTCTTTTGGGTATTTTTTTTTTTTACTAAGGCTCATACTACTCGACGTATGCAATGGGGTATCTTAAGATACTCATCTTGGTCATTAGTTTGATTGCTCCAATCTTGTCCCGCCTTCCCAGCTAGAACCATGTTCGTTTGCCGCCCCCCCCCCCCCCCCTCTATTTTCCATTTTCACCACCAGGACGTACTCGTTTCCGTCGCGCTTTTGAAAGGACGCGAGCTCGCACTTTTTCTCTCCTTCCCGTCTTGTCCGCTTGGTGGCGTGCGTCGCCTTCCTCCCAGCTTCGAATACGTTAATCACTTATAGTTTGAAACAAAAATCCCTCCAACCAAAAAATAAAAAAAAAAAAAAACTTGCAACTTCGGTTCTCTTTGCGTGCTTGGTGCAAGTATAGGATAGCAGACGGATTAAGAGACATCGACTCCGCGAGCATGCCATGCTCCCAGCTTGTCTCCGGTTCTGGCGTCTCAATGTCGACGTTTCTTCCCTGTATGTTTGTTCGTTCGTTGATCGTTTTCGTAGTTTTTTTTTTCTCCGCGCCGATCTCTACCTTGGCGTGACTTTTGGACATGAGTCACATCGCGGGGGGTCATGGGGGTCTTAGAAGCCTCTCATAAGTCAGGCGCGATAACCAGTTCGCAGAATGGATTATGGACCGCTGGCTAAGTCTCAATCGAAGCGATGACACCGCCTAAACTCAGTTTCGCCTTACGACAGACCGGTATGGACGCTACAAGCTGTCCGAGCCAGTCCAGCACTGTGAAATTATAACGTGACTACGCGCCGCCCGGCGCGTCGTTGTGCTTTTCCCTAAGGTCACGTGACACTCACGTGAGTGGCTTGGATTAGATTGGATTGGCTCCGATGGCTCGTACGGTCTGCCGCAGTTTATCGTCAGGTGAAACGGCGTAGACGTCTGCTGAACGACACCGCCCCGACACCGCGAAAAACGCGACCAACCGATTGCTGAAAGAGGGTAATTTCCGTGCGTTTAGAGTTCGTGCTTGGGTAAACACGATACCGCTTTCTCTGAAGGAGGGTGTTGGAGACGTTTGAGCGCCACCGGGCAGTGAAGTTTGGTTTTACAGGTGGCGCCATCTTGTGGGCAATTTTCGCAACCCTAAGACGGCCAGCGTCCCTTATTATTGTAGCCGACCTCCACCTCGAATCCTAGCTGTGCCGCGGTGTTCGTGTCCAGTCGTAGGCTGGCTATATGCCTTCCCGAAGTCGCCCCTTTTGGCCACCAGCCGCGCAGTCTGGCAGTCGACCGAGGCGCCCCCTATTCACTGCCCTGGGGCAGTGAATAGGAGGCGTTTGTCGTTACCGAGCAATATCTGACACGGGTGACGTGGTAAAAAAGGAATGATATAATGCCCGCGGTTGTCACTGTTTATCGCCGTAAATACGTCGTCTTAGTCCAAGGTATTTTTCACGTTAGGATTGGAGAAGCAGGTAGGTAAGGTCTCGCTTTTTTTTTGTTTTCAATGCTGTTGAATATTCGCGTAGCGTGTCAGCAGCTTGCGTGGCCGTCAAGACAGGGTCAAGTGATGTTCGTTTTAGAGACAGCTAAAGAGCCAACTGGGGCTTTGGAAAAGCGGCACCCATGCTGAGTAAATACAGATAGCGCAGACATATTTGGCAAATAGCGTTTAAAAAGAAGTGACAGCGACCTTTATTTTTAAAGTTTCATAATGCATGAAATGCGGTATTTAAAAGGGATTGTTATGGTTTTTTGTTTTTTTTTAATTTTATTTTAAATTGAATGTGTGTAGAGCACATGACCTCAGGTCGCTTGACATCAATTTTCCCGCCAAATTTAGCGAGAAATTGAATTGGTGCATAGATCGCGTGACGTCAATTCTTCTGCTAAATTTAGCGGGGAACCTGGATTCGTGTATAGGTGACGTGACATCAATTTCTCCGCTAAATTTAGCGGCTAATGCAAGGTCGGGCGGACGGACAGACAGAATTGTGGGGTTGGGGGTGACGTTAAAAAGCATAAAACAAACGTTATAAACAGGAAGTTCTATTTTAGAACCGATTATATTCGACGATCACTGCACCTTTTTCGTCCTCCATAATGTTTTTATTAATTTTTTTTTGGGGTGGGGGGGGGGAGGAAAGGGGGGGGGGGCGGTAATATAGAGACTAGAGTGCTTTTTTAAGTTTTACGGATTTGTTTAAAAAAAAGCCGCGAAAGCTATTGGCGAGGAGATCGAACTAGGGGGCGCTGCGTTCACCAAAACAAATACCGCCTGCGTGGGAAAACAACTCGGGCGTTCCAGTGTGCTGCCGTTGGCTGCCGTGTTGTTGCCGCGTTTCGTGCGGGTTTGTTAGAATATAGTACGCTCTTGTCGCGTACCGCAGTGCTCAACGCATGCTTTAGAGCCTGGAATCAGTTTTCATCGCTTTCCTGCCGAAAAACAAAAAACTCAAATCGCAGTGGATAAGTAAGAGTAGGGAAGAAGTTGACTGCGCACGACGTGCTGTGTGGTCGTAACTTTTCAAGCGATGCCTTTCAAGCGAACTACGCTAATGGACGAGTCATGTACACGCGTAAATCACGCTTGCATCGGCATCCGTTCAAACCGTACATTGCATTTTATAGGTAGTAGATATTCTGCCGGCAACCGGCACAACAAACCGAGCAAAAAAAAAAAAAATTGCCGGTAGTTGTTTTCATTGGGTTTTGTGTAAAATGAATAGTCAAAACGGGAACTTCTAGTTGTGTGAGTAGCTTAGTGGAAAGGTGTCCGTTACACGTGCCGTGGGTCCCAGGTTCAAATCAAAGTAGGGGAACTTTTATTTATTTTTTTTTCGTAAAAACGTTTGACGATCTTTATTATTTCCTTTTTTTTTTTAGAATAATCATTCCCGTCCGAAGCTCCCGGCAATCTTTTTTTTTCCCGAGTGGTAGTGCCGGCTGCCGGCAAAATATCCCCACCTTATTTCATAACAGTGCACAAGAGGAGGTTCTTGATACGTAACGCCGTTCCGTCGGAGAATCTTCCGAAGGGATCACACGACCGGGTCGTGAGGCTTGGGAGCCACCGAGAGGTACTGCTATCATTTGACCACTATTTTATTCCAGGCTAGCTTTTACACTGGAACATATCAGGTAGCAGTATCAGTTCGATATTGTGATATTTACGCAACTGCGTGAATCATTTTGCGATTCCTATAATTTCGATTGAGCAATGCAAATGTGTGTATGACTAAGTCCTCGTCGTGCAGAACTCATTGATATTGTCACGGGTGGTGACCAAAAGAACAATAAATAAACAGGAAGAAAGAAACGTTTAATGTGGCGAACTTGTGCCAAAAATGAAAGGGTACAGAAAATAATAACAGAGCGTCGCAGGCGTCGAAGTCGGCGTAGAGCAGAGTCGAACGCTGGGGCGAGACTGACTGCGGCTCGCCACGCGGAGCCCCTTATGTACACGCGTGGGGTTCTGGAAGAATCGGCGTAGAAGGTTCTGCGTGTGGAACATTCTGACCTCGAACAAGCAACACGGTTCTCGAATTTACCAGAACATTACATTAGATGTCAACAAAAAGGCGTCCCCGCGGCCAGGATTCGAACCCTGGCTTTCTGCGCGGAAGGCACGCGCGGTAACCGTTAGGCCACGAGCGCGCTGCCTGCTTGGTCAGCTGCGCTCGCGGCATTACCCCCCCCCCCCCCTTTAAAAAGTGCATCGCCCCGATGCAACACAAAACAAAACAAAGCAAATAAAAAGGACGGTAAACTAAACAGTCATTTGGAAGGTATAAGGTGCACAGTCCTATCGGGCGTAGTACGGCTTCAGGCGCACGACGTGGACGACTTCAGGCCGTGGTGGGCGGCGTGATGATGTTCTTGTTCCGTCGGGCATTACCTCGTAGTTCAGCTCCCCGAGGCGTCGAAGTACCTTTTACGGTCCAAAGTATCGTTTCAGAAATTTCTCACTGAGGCCGCGGCGACGGATGGGCGTCCATACCCACACCCTGTCTCCGGGCTGGAAGTGGACGTCCCTGCGACGAAGGTTGTAGCGGCCGGCGTCGACGCGTTGCTGGTCTTGAATCAGGAGTCGGGCGAGCTGGCGGACTTCTTCGGCCCGTTGAGCGACCACCTGGGCGTC
Source organism: Ixodes persulcatus (assembly GCA_013358835.2). NCBI lineage: Eukaryota > Metazoa > Arthropoda > Arachnida > Ixodida > Ixodidae > Ixodes > Ixodes persulcatus. The sequence goes on from JABSTQ010010825.1 coordinate 920,547, forward strand.
GTCGCTCTCACTGTCAGCTGGCTCATGGGGCAGCATCGCGTCCAGCATGGTCGTTACTTTCCGACCATGTACCAGCTGGAAGGGTGTGAATCCAGTGGTCTCTTGAACCGCCGTATTGTAGGCGAACGTGACGTAGGGCAGCACCTCGTCCCACGTCTTGTGCTCTACGTCGACGTACATAGAGATCATGTCAGCGATTGTCTTGTTGAGTCGCTCCGTCAGCCCGTTGGTCTGCGGGTGGTAGGCAGTTGTACGACGATGGCTGGTGTGACTGAGTCGGAGGATTTCTTGGGTCAGCTGTGCCATGAACGATGATCCGCGATCTGTAATCAGAACTTCTGGAGCGCCGTGCCGGAGGACGATGGACTCAATGAAAAACTTGGCAACTTCCACGGCAGTCCCTGAAGGAAGGGCTTTCGTTTCGGCGTACCGCGTGAGATAATCTGTGGCTACGATGATCCAGCGGTTCCCCGACGTCGACGGTGGAAAAGGGCCAAGTAGATCCATTCCGATCTGCTGGAAGGGTGCAGTTGGAGGAGAAATTGGCTGCAGGAGTCCGGCCGGCCTCGTCGGAGGTTTCTTGCGTCGCTGGCACTCGTGGCATGATCGTGTGTATAGGTGGACGGTCTTGGGGAGCTTGGGCCAGTAATACTTTTCACGAATACGGGCCAGTGTCCGGCTGTAACCAAGGTGTCCGGACGTCGGGTCGTCGTGGCAGGCTTGGAAGATCTCCTCTCAAAGGTCAGTCGGGATTACCAGCAGCCACGACATGTTGTTGTCCCTAAAGTTCTCTTTGTAGAGTACACCTTGTCGCATGACGAAGGTCGACAGGGCTCGTGAGAAAACACGTGGCAAGGTACTCCCGCGCCCTTCCAGGTGCTCTATTAGTGCGCGCAGCTCAGGATCGTCTCGTTGACGTCGTGCCATGTCGTCGGTGTTCACTGCGCCTAGGAAGCACTCGTCTTCATCGTCGTCGCTGCTGCCGGAAGGTGTTTCGACGGGCGATCGAGACAGGCAGTCGGCGTCGCTGTGCTTGCGGCCTGACTTGTAGACCACAGTCATGTTGAACTCTTGTAGTCGGAGACTCCATCGAGCCAGGCGTCCTGACGGGTCCTTGAGGTTGGCAAGCCAGCAGAGCGAATGGTGGTCCGTGACTACGCGGAACGGGCTCCCGTACAAGTACGGACGAAACTTTGTGATTGCCCAGACGACCGCAAGGCATTCTTTCTCAGTCGTGGAGTAATTTTTCTCCGCCTTGGATAGTGTCCGACTTGCGTAGGCAATCACTCGCTCGGTGCCTTCTTGTAGTTGAACCAGTACCGCACCAAGTCCTGCGTTACTTGCGTCCGTGTGAATCTCGGTTTCCGCATCCTGATCGAAATGTCCAAGAACAGGAGGGGTCTGGAGTCGTCGCTTCAGCTCGTCGAATGCCTGCTGCTGCTCTTCGGCCCATTTGAACTTCTCAGCGTCCTTCGTGAGGTTTGTGAGCGGTGCCGAAATCCTTGCGAAGTCCCGAACGAAGCGCCGATAGTACGCACATAGTCCCAGGAATCTTTGCACAGCCTTCTTGTCTGTCGGCGCCGGAAATGCCGCGACGGCGCGAGTCTTTTCTGGGTCTGGGCGAACGCCATCATTGCTAACCACGTGTGCTAGGAACTTCAGTTCGTCATAGGCGAACCGACACTTCGATGGCTTAAGGGTGAGCCCGGCAGTCTGTATGGCCTGGAGAACAGCTCGGAGTCGTCGCAAGTGCTCGTCGAAGTCGCTTGAAAACACTACGACGTCGTCAAGGTAGACGAGACAGCTCTGCCATTTCAGCCCAGCCAGTACGGTGTCCATGACACGCTGGAAAGTTGCTGGCGCCGTGCATAGTCCAAAAGGCATCACCTTGAACTCGTACAGTCCGTCTGGCGTGACGAAAGCTGTCTTTTCTCGGTCCCGTTCGTCGACTTCGATCTGCCAGTAGCCGCTCTTCAGGTCCATCGATGAAAAATATCGAGAGTGGCGCAGCCGGTCTAGCGTGTCGTCTATGCGGGGGAGTGGGTAGACGTCTTTCTTTGTCACCGCGTTTAGCTGTCGGTAGTCCACGCAAAACCTAAGCGTTCCGTCCTTCTTCTTAACCAGTACGACCGGAGAGGCCCATGGACTGCTGGAAGGCTGGATTATGTCGTCGTTCAGCATTTCTTGCACTTGCTCCTGTATAACCTCCCTTTCTTTTACGGAGACTCTGTACGGCGATCGATGCACAGGGCGCGCGTCGTCCTCGGTAATGATGCGGTGCTTCGCAACGGCGGTTTGGCGCACCTTTGACGACGTCGCAAAGCAGTCGCTGTATTCGGCGAGGAGGTTAAGCAGCTGCCGTCGTTTCGGGCCCGGAAGCTTAAGGCCCGTTCACACTCTTGCGACCTGGGTTCCTTAAAACTTCTTAAACCAGCGGACACATTGGCGCCATCTATTGGGTAGCAGTGTAAACTCGGCGGTCCGGCATATTTTTTTATTTCTCTCGCGCATTATCCTTTCTTTCTCGGCTCGAAAAACTTTTGTCAATGTTATAAACGAGCCTTTCTATGGATATTACGCACATTTGACCTCGGAAATTCCGCAAAACCTTCGATCTTGTGAAATGCAGTTCCAGGGTCACCGCATAGATGGCGCCACAATGCCAGTGTGTTACCTCGTTCTAAAAAAATTGAAGAAGTTTTAAGAGATCTCGTCTCTCTCAGTCGTACTCGGTCGCAAGAGTGTGAACGGACCTTTAGGGTCAATGTCGAGCTGCGCTGGCGACGTACTGTCTTGCTGAGGTGCCGAGGTTTCGTCAGTAATCGTGGCGATTTCGGCGGCGTTTCGAAGTTCCTCGACGTGGCCCACGGCTGCATCTTTCGTGAGGTGTTGCGTTTCATTTCGGAAGTTCGTCACGAGAACCACTGTCCGCCCAACCTGAAGTTCGGCCACTCCTCTTGCGACGCCTATTCCTCTTCCCAGAAGCAATTGAAGGTTGCCTTCCAGGACAACTTCGCCGCAGGTAGCTGTATCGGCCACGACGGGTACGACAACACTTGATCGCGGCGGCAGGTTAACGTGGGCGGCGGCGACTCGGACGGCGGCTGACGCTGTTTGGGGTTTCTCTGTAGGCGGAACAGGCTTCCGCAGCGTCAATCTGTTTTCACCCAGGTCGATGACGGCGCCGTATTCGCACAGAAAGTCCATGCCAAGAATGACATCTCTGGAGCAGTCTTGTAGAACGACGAACTTTACCGGACACGTCTCGCCGTGGATCTCGACGCGAGCAGTGCACCTTCCGACGGGCGTGATGAGATGTCCTCCTGCGGTTCGTATTTGGGGTCCATCCCACGGCGTCATGACTTTGCGAAGGCGGCGAGAGAGCCTCCCACTCAAAACGGAGTAGTCTGCTCCGGTGTCGACAAGTGCCGGTGCGTCGTGGCCGTCGATAACAACTTTTAGGTTGTTGGACACCGTGGCAGGGGCGTCGGTGCGATGCGGGGCGTCGGGAGAGTGGGAGCGCTCCGGCGTTTTTGGAGGCTCTTTACTTCGGTCGTCTTCGGCAACGCCACCTCCAGGCGTTGCCGCGCCTAGTTTTCCCGGCGACGCAGGGGAGACAGGCTGTCTCGGCGAGACCGGCGGAAGGGCGATGGCGAGCGTCGGGGGGAGGGTGAACGGAATCCTCGGCGGGGAGTTGACTCGGGAGATGAAGAGCGGCGGAGGTAGTCTTCGATGTCTCGAGGTCGCTCTCCGAGACGTGGTCGAGGGTCGTTGGGTGCAAACCCTCGTAGGCCCAGCTGGCGGTAGGGGCATCGTCGGTAGATGTAGTCCGCTTCACCGCAGTGGTAGCACAGCGGGCGTTGGTCGGCCGTCCTCCAGACGTCGGTCTTTCTTGGTGCAGGTTGGTCTCGGCGGTCACGCTGATGTCGTTCGTCGTGGCGTCGGGTGTACGCCTGCGTTGGTGAATCCTGCTGTGGCGCCACCGGGTAACGTTGAGTAGCTGGCGGCGGTCGTCGGGCAACTGCAGCATAGGTCAGGGTGGGCTCCTCGGGTGCTGCTACGTTGACAGGAGCCTCCGGTTGAATTGCCCGCTGAACTTCGTCGCGTACCACTTCGGCTATCGACAGCGAAGCCGGCTGGTTGGCAGCAGGCAGCAGCTTCCTGAGCTCTTCCCGGACGACGTCTCGAATGACCTGGCGGATGTCTGGAATACTAGAGCCAAGGTCGCAGCTAGACGGCGTGAGGGCAGCGATCGTCCGGGTGGTCGGTGGTAGTGACTGGCTCGGGCTTGCAGGGCACGCTCGATGTTTGTCGCCTCGGTGACAAAATCTTTGACGGTTGTCAGAGGGCTACGAACAAGACCGCCGAAGATATTGTCTCTCACGCCCCGCATGAGGATTCTAACCTTCTTCTCTTATGTAGCCTCAGGGTCGGCGCGTGCGCTCAGGCGTAGATCGTCCTCCACGAAGCCGGTGATGCTCTCGTTGGGGCCTTGGGTTCTAGTTCGAAGTAGGTCTTCGGCTCTTTCTCGGCGGTGTTGGTTGGCAAATTTCGCCTTCAGCCGACTCTTGAAAACGTCCCAAGTGGTCAAAGACAACTCGTGATTTTCGTACCAGTACCTGGCAGTCCCTTCGAGCGAGAAATACACATTTTGCAGACGCTGCTCGTCGGTCCAGCAATTGTGGCGGGCGACGCGCTCGTACTGGTCGATCCAATCTTCGACGTCTTCATGAAGTTCACCATGGAACGGAGCTGCCGTCCGTGGTGCAACGGGCATGTAGATGACGGCAGAAGCGGCCGGGGTCTGCGACTGCTGGTCGTTCATTGTCGGCCTCGTTGGCTGCTTGGTCCTGGGAGGAAGAAGTCCAAATTCCGGGTGTAGGCCTTGGGTGCGACGACTGAACCGGATCTCGGTAGTGCCTTCGTTGGATCTTCGTGGGCTTGGCGTCGGACTTGCACTGCGGGCCCTCGGAGGGGTACGCGGCAGGGGCATGCGCTACCCCGCACCTCCACCAAATGTCACGGGTGGTGACCAAAAGAACAATAAATAAACAGGAAGAAAGAAACGTTTAATGTGGCGAACTTGTGCCAAAAATGAAAGGGTACAGAAAATAATAACAGAGCGTCGCGGGCGTCGAAGTCGGCGTAGAGCAGAGTTGAACGCTGGGGCGAGACTGACTGCGGCTCGCCACGCGGAGCCCCTTATGTACACGCGTGGGGTTCTGGAAGAATCGGCGTAGAAGGTTCTGCGTGTGGAACATTCTGACCTCGAACAAGCAACACGGTTCTCAAATTTACCAGAACATTACATTAGATGTCAACAAAAAGGCGTCCCCGCGGCCAGGATTCGAACCCTGGCTTTCTGCGCGGAAGGCACGCGCGATAACCGTTAGGCCACGAGCGCGCTGCCTGGTGTTGCCCTACGTGACGTTCGCCTACAATACGGCGGTTCAAGAGACCACTGGATTCACACCTTTCCAGCTGGTACACGGTCGGAAGGTAACGACCATGCTGGACGCCATGCTACCCCATGAGCCATCTGACAATGAGAGCGACGACGCCCAGGCGGTTGCTCAACGGGCCGAGGAAGTCCGCCAACTCGCCCGACTCATGATTCAAGACCAGCAACGCGTCGACGCGGGCCGCTACAACCTTCGTCGCAGGGACGTCCGCTTCCAGCCCGGAGACAGGGTGTGGGTGTGGACGACCATCCGTCGCCGCGGCCTCAGTGAGAAACTGCTGAAACGGTACTTTGGACCATACAAGGTACTTCGTCGCCTCGGCGAGCTGAACTACGAGGTGATGCCCGACGGAACACGAACATCATCACGCCGTCCACCACGGCCTGAGGTCGTCCACGTCGTGCGCATGAAGCCGTACTACGCTCGATAGGACTGTGGACCTTATGTGCTCCAAAGGACTCTTCTGTTTATCGTTATTTTTTATTTTTGTTTTGTGTTGCATCGGGGCGATGCACTTTTTAAAGGGGGGAGTAATGCCGCGCGCGCAGCTGGCCAAGTAGGCAGCGCGCGCGTGGCCTAACGGTTATCGTACCTGCCTCCCACGCGAAAAGCCAGGGTTCGATTCCTGGGAGCGACGTGTCTTTTGTTTATCCCTGCATTTAGTGTTCTGGAAAATTCGAGAATCCTGGTGCTTGTTCGAGGTGCGAATGTTCTACGCGTCGAACTTTCTACGCCGATTATTCTAGAAGCCCACGCATGTACATAAGGGGCTCCGCGTGGCGAGCCGAAGTCAGTTTCGCCTCAGCGTTCGATCTTGCTGCTTCGCTGCCTTCGACGCCCGCGACGCTCTGTTATCTTTCTTTTTCCTTTCATTTTTGGGCACAAGTTCGCCCCCCATTAAACGTTCAGTTTACTCAGTCATTCGCCGCCTCATCACTTGAACCGTGCACCTTTGAATAACCAATAAACTAAACTGAAAAAGACAACTTGTAACGTTTAATGCCAATGTGCAGTCTAATTAGCCACATTCTACACTATAATGTTCACCAGTGTGTTCTGTATTTCGGCATTTCAAGAAAAACGTAATTTAATGACTATTTTGGTTGATGTTTTGGTGAAAATTTCTCCGGGGCGACGCTGCGCTCGATTACACGATCACATTTCAGCACGTCCTCGCCTTCCACGAGGTACCTCTTGCTCTCGCCGATGTGGCTGATGATCGTTGCAAGGGACAGGGACACTGAAAAGCAATGCGTGTGTTTTGGGAATACGGTTTCTTCAACCTATAGGAAGCGCACAAACATCGCCACACTGCGCGAGTCACGCACGACCTGGCGGCGGGCGCGCGTAGCCGGAGCGACGCGGCCGATCGCGAGCGTCTACACGTGGGTTGGTTTTTGCTTCCAACGAGAATGCGGCGACATTTAAAGCAAGGTGAGACAAGCGGGGACTATGCTATCCCTACGCAGATGCTTTTCGAGCAGATAAATATTATCCACATACCTTTCACGAGCCTCTAGTCCTCGTCCTCCATGGCTGAACGAATACTAGCGGCGGGATTGTTATTCCCGCAGAATAGTTCCGACGGCAGCCGCTAGCCAGCGCAACCGTTTGATCTCCTCCCCGCGGTTTGTGCAGTTGAGTTATCCGGTCAGGAGGACTTTGTATATGGGGCTAATCGTAACGATCAGTCGGCTAATTAAGTAAAACCATTGATAAACGTTTTAATTAGGGAAAATAGACACGCGGTTCCAATTGGAAACTTGCTGAGCGTCAACCAAAACCAATAAATCAATCATTTTTAGAAATACCTCGAGCACGTGGGAAGCGTAGCAGTGCGCTAAATGTGCCACTCGTGCAGCAGGTACAAGGAGATACAAGACTGGGGCTCTGATAAGAGACGCAAAAATCGAGCGGTCGGCTTATCGCTCCGGTAGTCTTGCTCCTGATACACGAGTAGTAACTTAAAGGGGCCTTGCGATCATACTTCAGCGTCTACCTTTTTTGCGGTTTCCACGTCTCTTGGGGTTCGGGCAAGCCAGCGGGCACGGAGAGAGTAACGAAATATCAGTGCGTCATATTTTAACCGGACGACGCGGAAACCTCCTCGACCTATGGGGGCGACCAAAAGCCACCTTTGGGCGACCCGCGGTGCCGAAAGCGCGCGATTTGTGATGTCTTTGGTCCTGGGCTTACTACTGGTCAGAGCCGCTAAAAGCATTCTTTTAGTCGAAATACAAAATATAAGTGGCGCGAACCGTTTCAATGATGTATGAAAGTAGTGTTTGTTCAGTATTTTACATCAATAAAGAAACAAATGCAGTTTATAAAGTACGGAAACAAGAAATGACCCATCGACTTACCCGACACCAAGCGGTGGAAAAGGCGGCGCATACTAGAAAGGTGTAGTGAGATCAGGCACCGACGAGCGGCGAGCGTAGAATGGTCCCGGATGTACGCTGCGGTGCTGCGATCGTTAACGGCCATGGGCGTACCAACCGGGGGGAGCAAGGGAGGCGCTTGCTTCCCCCCCCCCCCCCCCAGTTCTCAGGGTGGGGGGGCAAGACATGTGTTGTGCCCCCCCCCCCTGAAACAGCCGCCACTAGGCAGGGCAAACAGTGGCAGGTGGCGCCCAGGGGATACTAAGGGCACAGCCCCCCGGCCCTAGGGGGGGGGGGGGGTCTGGTTTGCCCCCCTTGCTCCCCCCGGTTTCGGGCCGTTTGGCGGTATGGCAGCGTGAAGTGGCTCCCGTTCTGAACTGATCTTTACCCCGTGTTTGCTGTCGTTTGTGGCGAATGAAGTGTGATGCCGACTTAGGTTTTAATCGCGCAGCAAATGCAATGCGAGCCGCTATGGCTGCCCGCTTCATACAGCCTATCCAGAAGATGCTTTAGTGGCGCCCTCTTGAGCCATCGACACGGAGTGCGGCAGCCGTGAGCGCTCGCTGAGCTCACTACCCCTCCTCTAGTTCACGGCCACTCAAGCCACGACCAACGACGTCATAAAGGAGGTTATTTTTTGCTTGTTTTTGTAATTTTAATTTGCCTATAACTTTTAAAATAAAGCAAAATTCGAGAAAAGAAAAGTTTCCTTAAGTCACTACGTCCAGTGCGCTCAGGTTCGGGGCAAATTAAAAACCAGTAAAGAAGTCCTTGCAGGGCCACTTTAAGCGCACTACTGCCCTTCTCACGCGCTCAAAGCTTTTCTAAAAATGACTAATTTAGTGGTTTTCGATGACGCTTAGCAAGTTTCTAATTGAAACTATATGTGTATTTTCACTAATTAAAAAGGTAATTAACAAAGTTTACTCAATTAGCCGACTGATCGTTACGATTGGACTTCTATAATATGTCCCCCTGGCCGTATAACTCACCTACAGAAACCGGATAAGTGTACCTTTCACGGCTTTTTTTTTTTTAAACAAATCCGTAAAGCTTTAAAAAAACACAGACTGTATAGCATTCTAGTCCGTCGTTCTCCGCCTGTGCGCTTACAAAAAATACTTCAGCCAGTATAATAAAACTTTATTCCCATTTTAACGACTCTTTCGACTTCCTATCCAGTCAGGTCGTATGGACAGTTTTCAATTGATTTTTTACAGGCTTCCTTTTAACCGATGTGTATAAAGTTCGAAAGCTAAAAATGCTATCGAAACTTCTATTGCCACGTATAAAAGACTTTCTTTCGCTATACTTTTATAAAATTTTTATATATTCGATGCAATAATCTGATGCAGTGTAGAGAAGCGACAGCACACACAGTAGGAACCTCCTTGCAGAGGTTGCTTTTCCGACGGTGTCAAATAATTATCGCCTCTTGCAAAACCCTTAAAAATCCACATTTCGTAAGGATTATTGGCGAGAACAAAAAAGCAACATATTTGTAATCCCGTTTTTAACTCCTGGGGTGGTCATCGTTCAAATGATTGCCTTTCAAGTGTAGGTTATAATGACAATGGAGCAGTCAACACCACTGAATTTGTTTCGTGGCGTGTGTATTTGTGATGTCTCCGTATGTGGACACGGCAAGTGGCAAGTGCATGTTTCCATGAATGTGTTGTGACAAACCTAAGGGTAATGTTCATGTTGTTTTTTTTTTGTTTTTGTTTGGTGGGGGGGGGGGGGGAGAACTGGTTAACAGTCTATAAAAAAGAGATAATATAGTTGTTAGAATTCCTTTTTGTTTTGTACACAATTTCTACCCAAACTCTATCCACTAGGTTTTATAGAAAGTCTACAGAAGAAAAAACAGAGAAAAGGCTATAGACAGTGGATAGAAAAGTAGGTATATTTTCTTAAGATTGTATACAGCCTCTATGTCTTTGTTACCCTGCTCAAGGTGCACGAGATGCAGGAGCGTTTGCGAAGGTGTGAAGCTCGCTCAGGAGGTGAGACAGCTGAAGCTTCATCCTGCCGTTCCCACCTTGTGAATGACGGCAGTTTGACTGTGTCTTTCCTCCCGTACGCATTCAAGAAATAATCCAGACTCATATGGAAATATGAATACGGGAAACATCGAGTTTGATATTATTCCGAGGTGGTCAGAAGAACCACTGCTTGCAATGAGACAGAGAGAAATAAAACGAAATAGAGGCTAGCATTCGATTGGAAATAAATCAAATGAAACATCGCTTGCACCAGTGAGCGGAGAGCAGACTTGGGAAGTAATCCGTAACAAGTAACGGATTACTTGTAATCCGTTACTTTTTAAAATAATTTTGTAATTACCACGTTACTTTTTTTTGCGAAAGTAATTTGTAATGTAATTTCGTTACAAAATATTGGTAAAGGAATACTTTAATTACTCGTAAGACTTTTAAAAACAATATTTACGTAATATAGAAACTGGAGCGATATGACCAGGCAATTCAGGAGCATAAAGATAGCAAGTTCAATGAAGTGGGAAACATCGTGAAGAGGCCAAATAACCGAAAACACGATTTTTTGTATGATCGGTCAATAGAACCACCAGAGAAACGCGCCAGGCATAATATACAAGAAACAGAGCTCAAGAAGTCAACGCTGAGTAGTCGTTGTCCTCTTGATCTCCTAGCGGAGGTAGACGCTGCTACTGAGCATGCGCACCGCTAGCTTTGTCTGCAGAATTCCAGGGATCATTTCCGGCCGCCGTAAGCTGGCGGGATGGCGGGTGTGGGTGCAGCTTTCGCTGCCTCGTCAGCTTATACATGTGTACGGAGTGCACTTACATTATTTCTCTTAAATACAATATTTCATTTTTACAAGGACTACCGTAATGCAATGGTATGAGAATTGGAAAGTAGTGTTGCGAAACATTTTTAAAAACGTCAAAATAGTATTTTTTATGGGTGTACGGAGAAAAGTGACGTGAAAGTAATTTGTAACGGCACGAGTAAAGTAATCCGTTAAATTTTAGCGAAAGTAATTTGTAACGGTAATCCATTACATTTGAGGCCCGGTAATATGTAATTGTAATCCATTACATTTGTCAAGTAATGTGCACAAGTCTGGCAGGGAGCAGTCTCTTCAATCTCCATTTTTACTTTCTTCTCATCTCCTCCTCGCTACCCTCGCCGTTCGAGAGAGGAGGTCACTAAAAAGAGTATTTTTCCTCGCTGAAAACCCCAAACTTGTACGTCGGCCTCCGAGCTTAGAAAACGACACAACGATTTTCGTCGTAACTCGCACGAACTAATAACATGGTCCCACAAACAGTTCGATCGGCCACTTCAGCACACTTTACGGCGCAAGCTTTTTTTTTTAAGGTTTTAATCTAAAGAACGACATGACGGATTACGCACTAATGACTAATATCTCGGGGCAAATACGTGGGGAAAGGGGGGGGGGGGGGGGGAAACGCGGGAGTAATTTCTGTCTTTAAAGTAGCCTCCTACACCAAACGAGTTGGGCCGCTCCACCAGGCTCCGTGCGTGGATAGCTGTTATAAACGACCACATCGCGTGACGCGGCGTCTTCTTTTTATTAATATCTGCCAGCGCGCAACAGGCGCCATACTTGGAGCCTAGAGCCGCCGTCGCGGCAGCACCCGCGGCTTAGCCTCATACTTCGGAGAGACCGGGGACCAAGAAGACAACGACGAGGTATAAATAAAAAGTCTATATTGCCGAGTACGGCAACCTTCTATGCAGCCGGAGTGGCTGGCGTCATTTCTCATGCAAAAGTATGCAGGGTGCCACTTGCCCGCGGCGTGCCACGGCGCAGGGCGGCGCTAACGCTGCGAGGGGGAGACCTTGCGCGGCAATGTATATATAACGCCGCAGCTTAGCCGCGAGATGGCGCCGCGTGTCGAGGGGCTGCCCAAATTTGGAGAATGCGGCCAATATCGAGGAGTGTACAGCGGCACTATGTCCCCGCAGTTCGTTTCTTTTTTATGTATGTTTGCCTGACGCGGTGTTAGATAATACGTCGCTCAGTTGAGGTATGCGTTGTTATTGTTATTGTTTTTTTTTTTTTATGTGGGATCATGACAAGAAGCTTTCTTGGAAGTCATTGGACGATGGGACTTTAAAGCTCCTTTCCGCGGATATTGTATAGGTAGTCCCTGTTAGTGGGGGGCCAGTGAGCGACCTACACGAGTCTAGAAGTTTAGCTGAAATAAGCAACGAGCATGAGACGCCATGATAACGCGGGGACACCTTCCAAAATTCGATATCCAGATCTTCAACAGTGCTTTTTTTAAAATACGTTTTTTTTTCCTCGTTAGTTAAGCAAGCGAGATTCCTAACAATTGTGCATGCAGCACGTGTGATATAGGCAGACTTGTACGTAACCTAAATACTCTACTCAAGTTACAGTATCTTAAATACTTTTGGGAGTTACTTAGTTGGTATCTTGCAAATACTTTCAAAAATCAGTACTCGGTACTCTAAGTTGGATACTTTTCGCGAGGAACTTGTATTTAAGTTACTTGTAAGTTAGTTCCGCTTTTTTTCAAAACAAGGTCAAAAATGAAAGCCGTTTACAGCTCCCTGTAACGCCGAATTATTTATTTATTTAATTACCTCTAAAGGCCCACAGTGGGCATTACATAGAGGGGGTACATGGAATGTCATCATAGTCGTACAATGTTCCAATTGTATGAAAATATAAAAGAAAACATAATCACGCTAACAGAACTCAGTAACGCGTAACATGGTTCATGGTCACGCACACCGGCATGTAATAATTTCTAAATGAATAAAACTAATACAGGAGAAGTTTACAAGTGCTACTAAAAAAAGGGTACATGGAAGACCTTATAGAAAAGACTTACTCAGCGATGGTGAAATTAACAAATGGAAATATAAAGGCACCAAACGTACACGTGCAACTTAGAAAAGAAAAACAAAATAGACGTCATGATAAAGAGCCACGTAACAATGAGAGCAACGTGTCATGGTTTGTTGTCTGTGCGATTTCGCTTGAGCGCAGCTCTTGAGGAGGAGGATGGAAGGGTACTGAGGGGAGCGCATACCCCTCCTCCCTCCTCCTCCCTCCGAGCGGCGTCACCGTGAGGTCACGTGACCCTCGTGACGTCACGGGGGTCACGTGACGTCACCGGGGTCACGTGGCCTCGCGGGGGTCAGGTGACCTCACGGTTACGCCGACGCCGACACCGACGGCGACGCCGCTCAAGTCGGAAACATGCGCCTAAAAGCTGCGCTCTAAAAAAAAAAAAAAAAAAAATGACGAACTGCAGTTTTCTAGCTCTGCAGCGGGAGCCCGGAGAGCTCCCGCTGCAGCTTCATGAGCTTCGAGATATGTGGGCGTGGCACGAGCGCGCGCGAATATTCCTTCGAATAAGGACTCTAGATCCTGATAGGTCCACAAAACGACGGTGACATAGATTCAGCTCCGGTGACATCGCTTTTCTGTCCATAATGGTTATTGTGTCCAAGGTGGTAGCACTCTACTCAGATTCGTTTCAAGTTTGAATATTTAGTACACTACTCAGTCACTTTTTAGCCTGGTGTTCAGTAACTTTACTTAAATTTTTTTTTAGTGTCATGTTCAAGTCTGGATTAGGTCAGTTTCTACTGAATAATCGTCTATGATGCGGGTAATTCGGTATTCTCAACTGCAGTGGCGTGTTCACTCTCCTTGCCGCGGCATGTCTTGTCGTCAAGTCTTGTCGTCAGGTCTTGTCGTCAGGTATCGTCGTCAAGATCCATGAAGTTGTTGTGGTGGTTTTCTTTCTTATCGCAGACATCAATCGAAATCAGATAACGTCGTCACCCATGATTTCCAAGCAGTGATCACAAAATCGGCGCGAATGCGTTTGGCATTGATCAGAACGCCAATTACCGAATGTCAGGGAGGCATACCACCCAATACACGAACTCAACTCTGTGACGTCACGGCGCGTCGGTCGCACTTCCGGTCTGGGGCTGTGGGCAGAAGTCCCCATGCCAGACGTGTATTCCTGCGTTGTTTTCAAAGGAACCAGACAAAAACCTGCCTTCTCGTCAAAACGCCGCGACTGGGGCCGTACCAAAAGTGTCGAGAAAGGTTTGAAGGTCAGTTTTCACGTGCTCGGTTCGTCCGAGAATCTCGATATGTGCCGTGAAAAGGGAAAAGCAGACGCCGTCGGACAACGATTGCTTGGGCGGGAAGCACTTTGGGTTGAATTCACGGATACTGGTGGTAATAAGATTTATTTGTTTTGTTCCAACATGAACGCCAGAAAACCGTCAAGTTGTGCGGACCACCTGCGGACTACATTCAGTGCGTCTTCAAGTCCAAACGGCCGCCTGATCGTTCGAACTGTCGTCTGCTCTTTCAAACGTTTCTGCTTGTCGTCTGCTCTCTTAGACGACGCCGGCCCGTAGACCAAATGTTGGCCCGGTACTTGCGATAAGAAGTAAGTGCAGGCCTCAAAAGACTTCAATTTAAAGGCTAATAAGCAGGCTCGATGTAAACGGTAGATACAAGGAGATGTTGATCATAGTTACCAGTGACCATCACCGACTTGTTATGCCTAATTCAGTGGGTTCGATTCTGCTTGCAATTTTCAGTATCGATGTCGACCATCTCAGCTACGGTTCACGCTTTTGCAGCCCGAGTGGCGTCGCGACTGAAAATTGCGAGCGAAATCTCATCATGCGAATCAGGCTTTAGCGTACATACTGCGGCGTCCACGTGGAATGAATCGCCACATCTCACATTATTCACGCGAAGGTTTGCGGTGTAACGAGCCTCGGTAATTTCGCTGACGCTGCTCAAGATAGTCAGACATCGCCAGGAAGACGTAGAATCCCCAAATCGAACGCGAAAAAGGGCAGGGGGACTCACACCGACGCCGACAACATCGCATTTCAATAGTTTATTTATGGGCGACGGCCAGCTTCTTGCCCACACCCCCATCGCGCATGCGCGGCGCCGGTGGCGTCCGCTAGGGGCGCTCCGGTTTGTTTGTAAACATGAGTTGGTGTATACACAGCCCGCCTTCAGAAGAACCGCAGGAGCCAAAAATAATCGTAACATCACCGAGAGGAACGATAGAGAGAGCCAGAATGCAAAGACATCGTTTACACTCGGGGCGTTCGAAACTCGAGTCAGAGCGCATTGTCATGATCACAACCAACTCCTCGCCACCGAAGGGTGAGCCTGCAGTACATCAAGTCACAAACGCGGAAGCTCGTGGTTCAGGGATGCGGGTTAACGGCTTACTACGCAGCGCGAAGCTCGACCGAGATATTATTTATTTCGCAACGGTAAGGGGGGGGGGGGGGGGGGGGGAGGACCGGAACCTTAGCGCATTGGCAGCAGTATCTCGGCGCCATCATCATCCCCCCATCGAGTCCTGCATGCCTGGCCACGAGGCGGCTTTTAAAGTCGCCGCTCGCGAACTCATTAGGACGTTAGGGGGTTCGCCACGCGTTCGCACCTTCTCATTGTTGTCCGCACATCGGAAAACTTATCTCTCCCTGGCCGCCGTTCGCCGGGTACCCAGCCTCGCCGGGAAAGGAGGAAAACGAGAACTAGGAGGGGTTGGAAAAGGGGGGGGGGGGGGGGGGAGGACGGCGGATAACAGTAATGGCCACTAATAGGCTGTTCCTCTCTGATCTGCCGCTTCAATCTCCCGGAGGCTGTTGTTCTTGCAGCGTGCGCGCGCGCGCACCCCCGCCTCCTCTCCATCCTCCGCGGCATCTCGCTCTCGCTCTCATCCGATTCTCTCTGCCCCGTATTTTGGTGGTGCGGCGAGATGACATTGGAAATTCATTAGTGTCCGCTCCTTGCAACAGCGCCCGGTACTCTCTCTCGCCCCCCTTCCCCTTTTTCTTTCCTTTCTTTTATTGGTATTATTATTGCGTCCTTATTTCGTTCCGGCAGAGTTCTCTCTCCTCCCTCCCCTCCCTCTTTTTCTTGATGCGTGCCGACCCAATCGCGGTGGGCGTGGCTCGACACGAGGTGGGCGTGGTCCGGGAGGTCACGCCCCTCCTCCCGCTTGTGTTTCTTTCGGCTCGTCGGATGTCCCATGAGCCCCCCCTTGCCGCGTTGTGGCTTTCCGAGCGTTCCGGGGTCGGGTTACTCGCGGGACAAAGCATTGCTTGCCGCAACGTTGCGACTTGGTTTTGAATAGATTTAAGCTTCTTTTTTTTTTCCTTTTTTTTTAGAATTTGTGCATGTGTGTATGATTATATATTTTTCAGTTTTTTGTTTTTTTTTGTTCGCGTGTTTCGAATACGTATTGCCTACTTCTGAATATTTATTAAAAGGGAAACCTGTTCGCTGTTTATTCGGTCGTCACGCATGCAGTTATCAGTCTGCAATGCAAACACTTCTGCGCGTTCTTCGGTCATTGGCGCTACCGGAAACATTCCTTCTTCTTTATTTTTTTTTTTTTGAATTGAAAAGTGATAGAATTCGGGTGCGGACAGCGATAATAAAAAAAAAAAATCCGAGCTGGCATAGATTAACCAATTATCTGAAACGACAGAACGAGTTATCGAAAGTAGCCACGTGGCTTAAAGACGTCAGGCCGTAAGTCGTATTCACCTGAAGCTACGGTTTTATTTACACGTAAATTTTCGGCTTCAGTTAAGATGCTGACACACTGTTTTGCTGGACGGTTCCAATTTACGTATCAGACAGAAGATGACAGCGGGAAAGCTGGCATATACGTATACGGTCACAGTCAGGTCTAGGCAGCGGTGGGTGCCGTTCACAATTGTTTATTCAGTTTTCCCGAACCTCTTAAAGTTAACATGACCGGTCACTAACGAACAACAAAATGAGCTCGTGAAAAGGAAGCGAACAAGCCTTTTTCGCATTGTGGCACCTGCAGATCCTGTTAGAAAAACAGAAAACTGCAAGTGGATTTTTTTTTCTTTTTTTGTGCTTATTTGGACAGGGTTTATGCTAAGACACGCAGGGATTCAAGAACAACCCAACGTCCCACTAAGAAAGCATTTATAAGCTTATCAATAAACGAGCGGCTTAATTTTATTTTGTAAACGCGGGAACGCTGTGAACGTCGCGCGTGGCGGCCTTCAGGGCAGAACACGCGTGTGCTGAGGGGAAACGCACCCTCCTTACGATTGCTCATTCCGGTTGGCAAAGGTGAGGTGCGCTTCAAAAGTTTTTATTTCTCTATTTATCAACGTAATCGAAAATATAAAGTCTCCAATGACTGGGCAAGGCAAGCACGCATGCCAGTATTCGTTGCTAAAAATTTGCCGAGGCGCTAAACCAATTCTGCTATTATTCCGTTGGCGAACGCTGTTGGGGAACAAACAACAAATCTCGTCATTGCACCCTTCCCTCCCAAAGGGAGAAAAAAAAAAAAGGACACACCTTTACTAAATTTATTCGAATCATTTAAAGGTTGTGCTAATAGCATCATACTCTCAGAAGAAAGGGTCTCTCTATATATAGTCCTCCCTAAAGGAAGGAACGATCTTGTAACCCATGTTCCTTCAGAAAGTGAGAAACTTTCGTCCCTAAAGCAGGGCAGCAAAACTTCCTCCGTCGCCTGCCTTTCATTATGGCGGCCCCGAATCGAGCAAATCGAGCTCAATAAGGCTTAACGAAGACGCTACGTCTATTGTAAGAGGCAAGAAAAGCAGCAAAAAACAAAAAGCGTAACACGAGTTTTTGCGAACTGTATTCATTTCCGAAGTCAGCTTCCTCCCGCAGGTAAAGAAACTTGCGTTTTGAAGGCAGTTACTCAGTCTTCTTGTCGTCAGCACTGCGATATTAAACGGAGACAACCGATACCCAGTTACTTCACGTTTATATCTTACATTTGCTATTCCTCGAAGTCACAATTCCTTCGTCAACCTCACATCACGGTGGAATGGTAAAGCATTCGCGAAACCAAAAGCCTCTCTCAAAAGAGAAAACTCGAAGCAACCTACTTGACTCATTGTCGCACGGTAAACAGAAATTATCGCGAAGCGTGAAACAAGGCTAAATCGCTTGCCACCAGATGGCAGGGTCAAGCAGAGTGTTTGCAAGTATAGGAAGGGCTAGGTGGCTCAAGGTACCGCCCAATTCATGCGCTACAAAGCAAATTTTTATTTGTTTATGCCACCATTGCGCTTCGGGCACCTTTATAATACACACATGTAGATACATTACGCATACTATACAAGCATTAGCTGAACATATACATTGAGCGCATATACATACACGGCACATACAAACATCAATACAACAGCACACAAACCCGATTACTACTTCCGAGCTCTGCGTTTCCGCCTTTTATACTCGTCGTATTGGAGTTACGGATTTTCTCGGTGACCACCCAAGCCATAAATAATATTCCCAGCATGTTGATTTGTTTTCAGTAATGTCATATTTCTGAGAGTATTTTGAACGACTCAGGGGATGAATCTTTTAGTAAAAAGTAAACGCTCATTCCGTAATTATTTGAAAGCCGATAAAACAAGCCGCTCCACATGCGGTTCGAAGATATGTGTTTGCTTCCCCGCACAGCACGTCGTAGCCAGGTCTTCTATGGTAGTATTTGTTTTTTCTATTTGTGCTATTCGTGTGCGGCGGCAATTGTTGCCTTCAATTAATCTCTGTAGGGCGGGTATTCACTCAGCTGGAAGCGATGCTTCCCGGGCAGAAAAATCGCTTTTCGATCTGCTTGAATGCAGTCAAAGCCACGACTTGCGGCAGGTGTTAAGTGTACGGAGCTACGCCGGGGTGAGCTCAAAAACTACTAGCGCTCATCCCAGCGTGCCACTTGGAGGGCAGTTTTTCCAGGAACCGTAGTATACTGTAAACGACTCAATTTTCGAGAGGACCCAATTTTCGAGAATTTCGCGAATCACCTACAATTTGCGAAAAATAAGTATAGATTCCAACAACATTGGAATCTATATTGAGATCCCACCGCGTCGCGAAAATTAGAACCCGCAAATTATTCCAAAACCTCTGCTTTGACGTAAATCGCGAAATATTGAGCCTGCACAAAATAAGTCGTTTACAGTATTTAAACAGCAAAATAAAGGAGAAATTTTTTTTTATGAATTTTGCCTACCATTTTTCTTAATGCTAAAATTCGAAACTGTAAATATACGTACTTTCCGTCATATTTTCATACTGTTCAGTCCTTTCTCCAGAGCGCAATCACTCTCGGGGTGGAGACAACAGGACATCGCAGACGACAGTCACATTGGCCACTGTACGAGCTTTCCAACATTGCACCATAATCCCTCAAGCGGTCTTAAACTCTTTAATGTAAAGCCGATTGTCAACCTGCGACACCCCGCCCCCTCCGATCACGGCCCGACCAGCGGCATCAATGCCCGACAGTTTATGTCATCTCATCTTGTTGTTACACCACCGATACGAGAACACAGATCAGATCGGCGATAATTCCAGTCCTCCGTTCACAACGCACAACACTGTCATCGCGATGTTGCTGCTATGTTGCTGACACGCAGAAATACAGAACCACGTTGACTGCCGGTTGGCACTCGGCATTGGAAAACAGAACCGAGCTTAGCACAGAAGGCACCCAGGTACCCGGCAGCATAGCCTGCCTGTCTTGGACGCAGTTTCCGCGGTTCCCATGACGTCGTCAAAGTCGACACGTCGCTCCGCAATCCGGAGGCGGCCGGCCATCTTAGCCCAGTGTACGTAGCGCTGCTGGCACTGCTCCGGAACTTCGCTGTTTCTTACTTCGTTTGTTCGATTAATAAAATTAGTGGTAAAAACGTCAATTCAACCGAAATGTTCTGCACGTTTGGATTGGGAATTATTGGCGGCCTTCGCTGCCGCTGAAACTCAATCAACTCAACAACATTTATTAAACAACGTGCGCGACGTGCTCGTAAAACGAAACCGAAAGAAGATGAGTCGGGAGGGCGGAAGCTTTCTCCCGCCTGCCTGGAGGAGAAAAACGTCTGGTTCCTCCCTTCTTTTTGTGTCCGCTTGGGGGTGCGTCAGTAGAAGGGAGGAAAACGCGCCGTTTCTACCTTCTTCGTCCTTTTTTTCTTAGGGTGCTTTCTTAGGGTGCATTTCAAGACAGCGTAATATATCCCACTGCGTGTGCTCCGCGTCGATCGCAGTAGAGCCACCGCAGTCGCGTGACGTCAGATACTAACGTTGATGTTTTATTCCCCCCCCCCCCTTCCACTTTTTTACACCATTTAGTCTCCGGTAGTTTTACAGCATGGCTGACCTCTTCCAGCTCGCTGGCGCACTTACTGTATTTTTGTTTTTTGTAAATACATCTATTTAGCCTACTCGCCTACTCGTTTTGCCTCATGATTGATCAGGAAATCGTCTAAATGACTTCTTTGCATTTATCATATACTTACTAGTATGACCTCACACTCGGATCCATTACATAATAGCACGGTTCATTCAAAAAATCAAACGGACGTACCTGCCGTTCATATTCCTACAACGACGAAGGAAGTGCGCGCTGCCGACACATGCTGCATATACATGGCGAAGCCACAAGGCACCGACTGTGTTTTTTTTTTTGTTTTTGTTACGATTTTATATTTTGAGGGAGGTACAAAAGCATCGCAAGCACAAAAGTAATCGGAGGGGGCGCTTACGAGAGATTCCGTTCATCCCGTATCGAAAGAGCCTGCTCTCTGACGTGCCGCGCTTTTCTTTTGAAGGTTTCCGCTTAATGGGGAGATACACGGAGTCATCGAGCAGACATCGACTGCGCGCCGAGTCGCTCTTCTGCACTATTGACGTTTCGTGTACACCGCCGCTCGCATGTGTTTGTACTTCTGCGTCGACCAAGTCAATATAGGACGCATTAACCTTTGTTGATTCACAAATAACTTTTTTTTATTTTTTTTGTGGATTGTGCGAAATCGGGTTATCTGTAGCGTTTTTGTGTGCTATCGTCCTGCAGCAAAAAAAAAAAGAAAAAAAAGAAAACACGTTTTCATTTTATTAAAAGGGGGGGGGGGGGACGGTGTTTAGCAGGGGGGTGGTGGGAGTGTTAAATGGCACATCGGCCGTTATTTAGAGATGAGGTAAAGGAAGAGGCAGAAGTGAATAAAGGGGTCTGAGCTGGTGGAACTGTCGATTGAGCCTTCGTAGGTTTTGACAGCGAATTCTGGTTTTATTGTTACGAGCAGCAATGGCGGTCTCCACGCCCATAGCGACTTTATACACGCGAAAATTGCAAACTCTTCTGCTCTTTCGCTCTAGGGAACAGATATAGTTCCCTAAAGCTGTTGAAACATTTCAACAGCTTTAGGGAACTATATCTGTTGAAACGTTTCAACAAATCTTGCCATCGTTGTTTGATATATCACTACTGTAACAGGACTTACATAAGTCATAATTAGCCGTTCTCGAATACACTTTTTATTTTATGCTTCAGTTACATCGATCGTGTTCCGTGACCTGTTGATACAAAACGATGTTATGTTCTTGAAGGCGAGAGTATTTACCAGGGTTATTTTCAGACAAATATGTATATATATATATATATATATATATATATATATATATATATATATATATATATATATATATATATCTTTTTTTTTTTTTTACTGGGGCTATGATTTCAATAACACGTAATTATCTTTCATGACACGAGTGATTTCAGTTTGTTTACAAAATTCTGATGAACGTCTGGTCAGAAATGTCAACTGTTATGTTCGAGTATAACTTTCCACCTATGATCAGTGACGGGTTACGAATGCAGAGGCTCCCCCTCCAGCGCGAGCTTACTGTCTTCGACAACAGGTGTCTCGCGAGTACGCGTATAGGCAAAGCACAACGTAAGGCAAAGTGCCCGTAGTGGAGATTAAGAGTCTACTCAATTCTTAAAGTGCCACCGACTATGGGTATCCTTCGAATTTCAAGCTCTTTGAACTGAATACCATGACTCACGCATAAAAAAATTCGAGGCTCCATACACTCGTCATATAGTTCTACTCGCCATATAGCGGTATCTGTTCCATGAACTAAAATTTATCTAGGTGCTTTGACATTGCTTCAATATAGTTGCACAAATTTGGAGTCGGAGCAGCTTATCAATGGAGTTCCATCTGCGTTTCTTCCATCGGCTTGCGAGTTATACATCACGAATCGCTACATTAAAGTATGCCTTTTAAATGCATACACGTTAAATATCTAATCTATTCATTGCGACTTGAAAAGCGAATCACGATAAAATAGAAAAAAAAAGGAGTTCTCAGTGCGAAATACTTCCGGGCCATGCACTGTAAATAGTTTTTTCGGATGGTTGTGCGAGTATATCTCGAAATATATTTTATTCGTTGTTGCTTCTGTTTTTTTTTTCTTCAGCTATTTATACTATATAATGCTCAATTTGGTATCAACATAGTATATTTTTTTTTAGATCAATAACAAAATGGAAAGCTTTACCCAATGAAGTCGTCGGCTGCACCTATATATATATGAAGTCATTGTACAATGACTTCATATCGGTGCAGCCGACGTCTTCATTAGGTAAAGCGTTTCAAAGTGTAGTCTTTGCTACATAGTAGTAAATACTACGCGATCGTTTGCATGCTTAAGATATCCATGCTTGTAAAATATGTTACATGTTGTGCAGGGGGACTGCCTGTACAAGTAGGAGGGCCCGTATGAGTGTGCATGTGCATGTGGTATTATTTTCATTTGTGTATAAATTATTGTATTTTTCTCTTCTGCGTTGACCGAAAGGTTTGCCGAATTGGAAATAAATAAATAAATAAACGAGTTCATTAAGAGAACATAAACACTACACTTTAAAAAAAAAGTAAAGCCTACATGTAAAAACAATTGTCTTGGCTGTGCAGGGCTGTTTTTTGTGTGTTCTTCAACTTGTTCTTTCTAAATAACAGATGTAATATTTTTTTTTTTTCAGGAACGACACTTTTACGAGTTGAAAAGGCACAAAATTACTTTCGTTACTTTCTGAAGGGTGGTTGGTCAGAGGAAACACATATTTGTTTCTTTATGTACTCTCCATGTTTATTTTATATATAATGTCTTGAAACACTTTCAGCGCACGCAACGCAAAAAAAAAAAAAAAAAAAAACTCAGTTTTAACATCAATGAGAAATCATGACAAACGTAGGTCCTGTTCGTAAAGCCAAGCAACTGTGTACCATTCCACGTTACGCCCCCCCCCCCTCCCCCCCCCCCAATCTCACGCGTGTAAATCCTCCAAACTTGTGGCTGTAGTCGCATGGCCATAGAGGAAGGTATCCAAAATCGAAAGTGATATGAGTTTGACTAGCATAAATATAATTTTGCGAAAACAAACTGCTGAATTGCATGATATTGTTACAGAAATGTTCCTCTCCACGCGGTGGATATTAATAGGACCTCTAAAGAAAGTATTCCCTGTTCGTAGCAAGTACGGAGCTCATGCGAGGCCAAGATTCTAGCCACTACACCAACGCAAATATATTAGCGCGTGATGCAGCCCGTGATTAGGAAGACAAGGAGGAATTGCGAAAAAAAAGTTGAGATGACGGCTCTTGTCATGCACAGAACGCCTAAGGTGTCCCCCTACAAAAAACAGTAATACTTTTTACTCTCTCGCAGCTGCCAAAGAAGACGCATTATGCGATAGCATTTGGGATACCGTTTGCACGTCTTCAGACGTTCGTCGAGCTCGGCGATCTTGATATGCCTCATCGCGGTGCCATTTTTGCGCAAATTCTTCCTCAATTGAATCGGTGTTTATACAGCAATCTAAGTTTTCCCGCTGAATTCGGCTATCAAGCCGTGACGGACAGACGCACACAATCTCACGATATACGGTGAGGGTTGAAAATTGTATGCCTCCGTACTCTATATAGTAAGCCGTATATAGATAGAAAAATGCCCGGATGATTAGACTGTCGACTGGGTCGATGAATGTCGATGAACTCGTCGTCCCCACTTCTTCATTACTTCGCGTGTTATACAGTTCGTTGGTGCCATTCCTGACTTGGAATTTGCCAGTATACCTTCGTAATGTGCCGATCGTTTCTTTTCTCTTTTATTTTTATTTTAATCCGCGGTTATATACTTCAAACACGAGAAAGTGTACAGACACTGCCTGACGCGTTTCTTTCTTGTATAGGACCGTCATATCAGATTGGTCATACAAAAACTGTCTGCTGCCATGTTCGAAGCTTACAGTGAAGCAAAACATGTTTCGGACATTTCTGAGGCGTGTCCGCAGATAAATCTGTCATGTCCGCGGAGAACCTGCGCGTCTTTTTTACGGTGTGTGAGGAGTGTCACCCCGACTTTAGGAAACGTAGAGGGAATGATCTACGTCCATTTCTCTCCGCCTTTCGAAGACGTGACAGAGATTCCAACGAGCGCGCTCGGAAGGGCAAGCTCGCAGGGTCGGATTTGTGCGGCCGTTAGCACTTAAAACAGCGGTGGCGAAGCGGGCAGGAGCGTGTTGGATTTTCCGAACGCTGCGTCGAGTGGTGCTGGGGGGAGGGAAAACAATGAAAAGAAGGCCGCCCAAAAAAAGGCGAGCCTTCCTCCTTTTTGAGGGACGCCGGAGAGGCCGATTGCGGTGCCTTTTGTAACCGACTCAATGTCGCCGCTCCGTGCGCGGCAAGGGACGGAGGAGCCCCTGCCCTTTGTGTACCTGTTGAATGGCGGCCGCCCGTGGGAGACACAAAGAGCGAATCCACGCTGCAGAAGTCGATGGCTCAGTGCGGCCAACACGGGCGCTGGCGAAAGACGTTCGGGAACGCCGCTCTGGACCTCTTGGAGTGCCAAGACCGCGGCCCTATACGAAGCTGTGATGTCCGAGGCTACGTGACGGTGAGCTACGGACGCGTTTGTGGCAGTTTTCTTCGCGCGTCTGTGGAAGGTGATGTCGTTTTCGAGGGCATAAGTGAGTAGCGTACCGTTCGATGTTACACGGGTGTATTTGGGCTACACAGGGCAGGCTTGCTAGAAACAGCGTCTTATACCCCATTCACACGGTCAACATAAAGGTACCTTTAACATAGGTCCCTTTGCTATCGGCGAATCAGCCCGTGCTCTGTCGCGAGCACACTGCACGCGCGGAAGATCGTTAATTGATTGGCCGCAGAGAATAAAGGTCCCTTAGCTAAAGGTACCTTTACGGTCGTGTGAATGGGGTATTAGCTTAGATTGCGCGAAAGAAAACCTGCCATGCCTGGGGCGCGCGAGCGCCCGAGACGGTCGCTCCGCTCGTGCGCCAACTTTGGCCATGCTTTCTTTTAAACAGACCTAAGCCCGATTCACACGGTGCGATTTCGCTCGCGATTTCGCAGCCTCCGCCACGCTCTTTCTGACGCACTAGCGACGCCGAAATTGCGAGTAAAATCCCACCATGCGAATTGGGCGCAGCTGAGAGATTCTTTCTAGCGAGCCGGTCCGAGAGTATCAGAGAAAGGTGGGAGCATAACATCGATTGGAGGGCTTGGTATCTTGTGATCGCTCATCTAGGGTCTATAGTCAGGTGATCAGCGCACGTGCTCCTGCAGCAGGCTTTTTGCGTTCAAAGTGGAGCATCGGTTGATCTGTTCTTTCACTCGTACACTCTAAGAAATAGGGAGCGTCAATATACTCTCCCGCAAAGGACTTCAGGGAGTCAATCGCCGGAGGAGGGAGCTGGATGAATGACGAGGCTCGGGGTACGTTTAGACCAAGAAAGACAGTCTGCGCTATGACACTGAACACGGCGTTTCACGGTGCTCAGTGCTACAGCCGGAAACTGCTTTCTCCCCGTCTAAACATATAGGTATTTCCAGCTTTGTAATTCGCAGATGTTCCCTCCGTAGATCGAAACAATTGGATATTTCAATTGTTTCAGTCGGTCCCGTGCCGGGCACGTATACAGGTGTAATACGGACACATTTCCTCGATTAGAAACGAAAGTTATTTGCAGAGATTTGTGTTGGATGAGTTTGGGGCAACTGAATGAACGAACAGCCACGAAATGCTAAGCCTCGTGTGTACTGTGTTGAGTATTGGCTCGATGTTTTACTTGACTCGCGATTGATTCTAGCAGCTATTCCTATAGGATTGGTCGCAACCTGACGTAACGCCGTATACGGTGCCTGATATTCGAGGCTATTTTGTCGGTTCTGTCGTTTCAGTTCAAGTTGTAAGTGTCAGGACTCTGTGGAACAGATATGCTGCGAACAACCGAGGAATTTCGCCTGATTGTGGGACGAAGTGACCGGAACATCGCCACCTGTTGCGATTGGTCAACGCCACGTCGCTCGCTGCTAACCAATCGCAGCAGACGGCCGTGTCCTGGCACCCGGCCTGTCCAAACAGGGCACTTCAGAAATCGCGAGGCGACACAACTTCAACATCAGTCGTGTGGCGATCCGCTTCCGTCCGATTTTTTTTCCCCTCAAAAGGGAACGTTTTTTTTTTTTTTTTTGTTAAAGTTCGTTTGTGTCCTTCACGGGGGCCTTGAGCATGCTCATAACGTGGGTGCGGACAGCCACTGCCAAGCTGAGTTGGCTGTCGGTCAATCGCTCGAGGCCTCCACTGGTCTTCAAGTCCCGAAGACGGGGAAGGGAAGGGTTTGTTCCAAATCTTACCCAAGTATATCCCGAGTTACTCCGACGGGTCGTGTCACGTGATAACACAGATAGAGAGACGCCGGACGCGGGTAGGCTTTCGAACGCAAAGACACATAAACCTTACTCTGGGGTAAGATCGAGTCAATTTTCACAGACGGCCAAGGATACGATGGCCTGGCACAACAGATGGACACCATAGGCAGGTGGCGTGTGACGTGAAGTCTGCCGAGCACCCATGTCACCGAAAAGCGCAGGAAGCGAGGAGGAAAGTCGTGATGTTCGCTTGGTGGTGTTTAATCAGATATCGGACTTCCACGACCTTTGACGGAGTTGTGTCACCTCACGATTTCTGAAGCGTCCTGTTTGAACAGCCGTTGACGATTTCAGAAAATGGCTGCAGGCCGGTGCCCTTTTCAGCGTTCGTGCGTATGGCGAGTGCTTGACTCAATTTCCGAAGCCACGAACGCGCGCGTATTGGGCTGGCGAGATCGCACGCTGGGCTGGGGACTCGTAAACATTGGAAAGGTGTACAGATTGGGACTCCTGGACTCCGCAGAGGTACACTCTTAAGAAATCGGGTATATATATTCCTCCATATAGGGAGGAACGATCATGTCGTTTATGTTCCTTTAGAAATGGAGGAACGTTCGTCCCTGCAAACGGGGGAGCGAAGTTCCTCCCTCGTCTGCGTAGCTACGCATAGTGTCAGTCTCTACGCAGAACGCTGCCGCGATTCAACCTGAAAGAGCTCGCATAGTCTTTGGACAGGCACATACCTCGCACCACCCCCCAGACCTGCTAAGCAGCCATCGTAAGAAACGCAGTCAACCGCTTCCAGGGGTTTCCCCAGGAATTGAAATTAGGGGGGGGGGGGGGGGGTCTAAATTTTTAGGGGGGCTAGGGGGGGATTTGAGAATAGAGGAGTCGTGTGAATTAAGGGGGGGGGGGGCCTTCTGAAAAACAAGGAAAGGGGGAGGGGGGTGTAGGGAAATCACTGACCGCTTCGCACACATCCAAAGAAGTCTCTGCTTGTGGGGCAAGAGGCGTAGAAAATGAAAACGTAACACGAGCTTTTCACGAACTTCATTTATTGCCGAAGCCGGCTTCCCCACGCCTGTGAGGAAGCGCGTTTCGAACGCTGTCACTCAGTCTTGTCGTTTTCAACACTGCGATGTTAAACGGAGACAACCCAAACCCTGCCACTGCGCACACATTACGTCTCACATTTGTAATTCCCCGCGACACATTTCGTTCCTTAGGACTTCACGTTAGAGAGAAGTGGTAAACCATTCACGAAACCAGAAGTCGCTCCCGAAGGAGCTAATTCAACTAATTGCACGGTCCAAAAAATATCTCCAAGCGTGATAGGCTAAATCGCTAGACACCAGAGGGCAGGCACAGACAGAGTAAGTACAAATATCTAGGCTAGGTGGCGCTAGGTGCCGTCCAATTCATCGGTAACAGAAAAGATGTTTCGCTCGCATTGCGATTTAGACACATATTACACACACACACACACACACACACACACACACACTTCGCGTGCCATTACATACAATACAGTACAGTTCACATACAGGGAGAACATACACGTACGCAACACTTGCATACATCGACATGAATGCACACTACCCAGGTCACTGACACGGTACACTGCGCTTCCGCCTTTTATACTCGTCCTTTTGAGGGTACCGATTTCCTCGATCGGGCACCTATAAGCACTAAATAATATTCCCAGCATGTTGATTTTTTCTTGGTAGTGTCATACCTCCGAAAGTATTTTGAACGGCACAGGGGATGAATCTTTTAGTAAAAATTAAACGCTCATTCCGTAATTTTTGAAAGCCAATAACACAAACAGCTCCACTGCAGTTCCAAGCCATGTGTTTACTTGCCCGCACAGCATGACGTAGAATGTCGCGAATGAACGCCAGTTTTTCGATCGTAGTATTTGTTTTTCTATTTGTGCTCTTCCCGTGCGGTTGCCATTGTCGTCTTGAATGAATATCTGTAGAAGGGATATTCACTCAGCTGGAAGCGATGCATCACGGGCAGAGAAAATCGTTTTCCTGCCAACATTAATGCAGTTCAAGCCGCGACTTGCAACAGGTGTTAGGTGTACGGAGCGACGCGCTACGCCGTGGTGAGCTGGAAAACTTGTAGCGCTCATCCCAGCGCGCCACGTAGAGGGCAGTTTTTCCAGGAACCGTAGTATATTTAAAACGCAAAAAAAAGTATAGAACATGATGAACTACAACCCTGAGACTAGAGAGAAAGACGACGATAAAGGAGAGGAAGAACAGGAGTCTCAAACACAGATGAAATTTATTGACAAAAAATCCTGTTATATAGGCTTCAGGCACCTACACAAACAGAAAAAAATACAGAAAAATAACACAAAGGAAACAATCTTTCCGTAAACGTACGTGTGCAAACACTACCATGAACGAATAACTACAACAGGTCTAAAAAAGGGGGTTCCTCGGTGAAGGTCACTTATCAGTGACCTTCACCGTGGAACAGAAAAAGAAACATAAAAACAAAAAAAAACGAAAAACTCACAACAAAAAGAACAGTCTAAAAGGGTCAAATATCCAGAAACAACGCGTTTCCGTGCTGAACAATTGTGATGAGCCTCTTTTAACAACCGTTTATGATCTCCTTCCTCTTTCAGACAATACCACCGTCGTGGACTGCCATAAGGGCACATAATTCTGACACTCAATTAAATGTTTCGATATCTCTGAGTACTGACCTTTGTTCTTAACACTACGTTATTGTTCTGTCATACCATCATTTAGGCAACGTTTTGTTTGTCCTATGTAACGCAGACCACAATCGAACGGAATTTCGTACACCACTCCAGATACACAATCGACCTCCTTTTGTCTGTGCTTCTTATTACAGCTAGTATTTTCTGAACGAAGTGGGTTTAAATGACTTAGTTTAAAATAATTCTTCTATACTATGCTGACTCCAATCTTGATGCCGATGGACCTAAGGTTATGAGAAATTCTATGAAAAAAGGGAAGAACCACTCGCTTTACCCTCTTTTCCCTGTCATGTCATTTCTTTTTGAGGAAAACCAGGTTAACCAACTGCTTAAATATATGTTCTTCCGCGTATCCAGCCATATGAAAGCTGTCGAAAAGACGCTGTATGGCACACCCTATCTAATGGAAGCAAGATTTACTGATAGCATTGCTCATCGAATTCCGAACAATGCCGGCCTTCACACCTTTCCGGTGATAACCTTTAAAAGGTAAGAGAGGCTTCGATGTCATCTTGCCGTATTCCCAGCACAAAGAGTCAAAATTCTTTAGCATTAAATACAAAAAAAAAGAAAGCAACCATCGCTTGGTTTCTTTTGAACTTTAACTCTGGAGCGCCTTCGTAGACCGAGGTTTCAAATGAAGCTCCCAACGCCGAATCTGTGGTGTAAACCAGGAGGTCATCAACTCCTGTTCTTCCTTTCCTTCGTCGTCGTCTTTCTCCCTAGTCTCAGGGTTATCGTTCATCATGTTTAACCATCATCAGCTCGTTTGCGCCTTAACATTCTGTTCATAAATGATAGTTTTATTGGTCTATTTTATTTACCATCCTCCCCTCAAAACTAATGCTAAATCCCAAACTTTGAATATACGTACTTCCCGCCATATTTCAAGGCTGTTCAGTTCTTCCTTCAAAGCGCAATCGATCTCGGGAAGGGGACCACAGGACATCGCAGACGACAATCACATTGGCCGTACGATAGGAACTACGGTTCAGACCAGAGTTCCAACATGACTATTCGCATGTCGATCGATTGCACCGTAATCCCTCAGGCGGTCTGAAACTCTTTAATGTAAAGCAGAATGTCAACCTGCGACACCCCGCCCCCTCCGATCACGGCCCGACCAGCGGCATCAATGCCCGACAGTTTACGTCATCTCGTCTTGCTGTTACAACCCTGATGCGCGAACACACGGTCACATCGGCAAAAATTCCAGTCTTTGTTCACGACACACAACACTGCCATCGCAATGTTTCTGCAGTGCTATGTTGCTAACACGCAGAAAGGCAAAACCACGTTGATTGCCGGTTGGCACTCGGCATCAGAAAACAGAACGAAACTCAGCACAGAAGACACGCAGGCACCCGTCAGCAAAACCTGCCTGTCGTGGATGCAGTCCGCGGTTTCCATAACATTGTCGACGGGTACACATTTTTTGCACGTCGTCGGGTTGCAGTCACGTTATCCTCTACGTATGCCCCCCCCCACGGCGCCTTAGCAGTACGGGTGCAGATTCATCCACAGTCGCGATGAGTGCAAGCACCGCATGCATATAAACATGATGGCTGGGGATCGGTGCAAACATTCCCGAAACGCTTCGAGATCATCCGCCTGTTCTTTAACGTTCGCGGTCTTTCCCGGGTTTGGCAGGACTAGTAAACCCAGTGAGCCTGATCTGACGAAGTTTATTGAGTGGTAATAATACAACACTGTCTCTTCACACTGTGCGTACTTCATATCATTTTGATACGAAACGCTTGATATTCCCGGTGCAGTTGACAAGGTTTGGCGAAATTCTCGTGAGTCAATACGTCACAGGTTTCGCGCTTCGAACTCCACGCGTGAACAGGCCGATTTCGCGAAATCTCGGTTTACTTAAAAATTTTAATCTATACATCAAAGCCGAGCTGGATATCCCTCTGTCTGGCCTACACGTAACAAGTGTAAATGCGTACACTACGTAACACTGAGAAATGCGGCTCGCTTTTCGTGCCTTTATATCGTGCGAGCGCGTCTTGCATTTGGCTCCCGCCCTGTTTTTAACCGGATTTCATGAGTTCGTTGTTTAATTTTGATTTTAATGCGAGAGCATTAACTGTCCCATGGAGCGAGCCGACGTCATCAGCTTTGAAGCCCAGCCCAAACGGCACCTAAACTCCTTTCTCCAAGTGGAGCCGGCTCCCAGCTTTGAAACCACGCGAAAAGCCTGGGCAAACGGCACCTAGTTTCCCCGATCCCAAAGGAGCGGAGTAAAGCCAATAGATTTCGGCTTCTGTGCCATTGTCTGGCGCGCGTCATAGTTTCAAGAAACGAGGCTCCCATTGGCCGCTGCGCGTCAGTTTCAACGGCCGCCACCCCATGGCGCTGCGTGTCCGCGAGGCAGCAGGCTCCACCGCTCCACGCCCGAGGTCAACGCGCCGAGGAGAGTATAGACCTTTCCAGCGGCAGTCTCGAACGAAGCGCCCGGGCGGAAAATGCTGAGTCACTGAGCTGTGGACGCATGCGCAGCATCCGATATACCGCACAGCAGACCAACAGCGCATGCTCAGAAGGCGTTCCACAGCTCAGCAGACAAAGATGGCAGCGCGCAGAAGGCGCTTTTTGGAAAGGTCTATAGCGCGCGCGCTCGACCGTCGACGCAAGTACGCCGCAGACGAAATAAGGGAGCGGAAGAGCGGCATGCATGCTGTCGCATTCGCAACTCATAAGAAGTGCTTAGGTGTACCTCGAGCCTTTTTTTGGTTTGTGTATACAGGTTTGCAAGAAAGGCCCATGTGCGCTGCCACTTGGAGCGATGCTGGCGCCGCGTAACGTTTCCGCCATGCTGGGGTGCGCCAGGGGCACGTCATTGGGGTGCGCGATGACAAGATTGCAGCGTCTGGTGTATCGCCGACGGCCAGCGTTAGCGACACACTGTTTCGGAACGCAGGAGGAGGTATCCACACAGAATCGCAGCATCAAATATTGTAGGATGGGGCATGTTTAAAGGTCGGAGCTGACTTTATAACGATCGCAGCCTCTGTTCCAGCCAACGAGTTTGAGTATCACCATAGAGCGATAAACCGGAACCCACGGCCTGCAGCGAAAATGCACCCCCCCCCCCCCCCCCCCGGTTACCGCGATCTTGCCTGTTTGTCACATTAGTGATCACGTGACTTCAAGATGGCTGCACCCAGAAGTGGGCCAGATCAGATATGCCAGATCACGGTCAGCAGATGGGCCCTGTGGGGCTGTGTTCCAATCTTATACTCGAATGGATGCAAGTTACTCCGACGAATCATGTCACTTGACAAGACAGATAGAGCAACTGGACGCGGGTAGGCTTTCGAACGCCAAGGTACGGAACATTTACTCTACAGGGAGATTGAGTCAATTTAGGAACATGGCCCTGCTGACCGTGATCTTATACATATCTGATCTGGTTCACCTCTGAACGCAGCCATCTTAACGTCACGTTACCACTAATGTGGCAAACGGGCAAGATGGCGGCAACGGGGGGGGGGGGGGGGGGGGGGGGGGAGGGGGGAGGGCATTTTTGGCCTGCTGGTTTACCGCTCTGTTTACTCAAGCACGTAGATTCCAGCACGTCATGGAAGCCAGAGCTGCCGCGAGCGCAGCCATCGTGGATGCAATGGCCATGCAACTTCTGGCGCATTCTGATGAGCGTTTTGAGACTTTGGATATTTTTCGAATATTTCGATTTGTTACTGGTTTAGGTATTTTATTTAATTGTCTGTGCTCTTTCGCGGTAGAAGAAAGCACCTGTATGTTTCATCTTTTTTTTTTCTTTCTTTTTTTGCGCTCAGTGGTGTATGCTTCAGCAAGAGACGCCTTGACAACATTGTACGACAAGCAGCGAACGTACTGGGTAGAGAGTAGGTCTGCCTCACGGCGCGCGGTCCGAGGTTAAGGGATCCCACTTTCAAAGGTGTATAACGAGCGGCTTAACTACGAAACGATCGGGATGATAAATAAAAGCATGTGAGTGCAAATGTTTTGTCTCCTCGATGTTTCTTGATCGGTGCGAACGAACAAAAGGCACGCATTTTCCAATCAACATGCAAATTGGATGACACGACATTCGGCTTCTTTGTCTATAAGGTCAGTCATGTTTACAAACAAACTGGTGCCCGATAAAAGCTGCCCGGCAGAGAAAACAATACAAAGAGATGTCTTTCATAGCCCACGTACTTTATCTTTACGTTTTGAATGTTTTAACCACTCGTAAAAATGGAAGACGGGGTCATTTTCATATACTGACAGGAGTAGAATATTAGCAATATATGGGCGTCACCGAAATGCTGACAAGTCTTGAACACACACTATATTTCTTTCGGTTGTTATTTTGCTTAGAATCGTTGCTTGTTTTTTTTTTCACACCGGCTGTGGAACAGAGGTTTGGGCCTGAAATATAGCGAAGTTAAACATTGCTCACTGATGAAGAAACACACACCACACACACAAGACACACACACAACACCCACACAACCAACACACACCACACACAGACACACCATCACACAACACATACAGACACACCACCACCCCACACACACACCACACACACACACACACACACACGAACGCACGCACGCACGCACGCACGCCACGCACGCACGCAACGCACGCACGCACGCACGCACGCACGCACGCACGCACACACCACACACACACACACAACACACACACACACACACACACATATATATATATATATATATATATATTATAATAACTCTATGGTGTGGTAGACGCCACTCAGAAGTCTATATAACCTCCTTGGTCTTAGCCCAGTGTACGTAGCATTGCTGGCACTGCTCCGAAACCTGGCTGTTTCTAACGGCGTCGTTTGCTCGTTTGACAAAATTAGCGTTAAAAACGTCAATGCAACCGAGATGCTCTGCATGTTTCATCTGGGAGACGGAATTACAGGCGGCCTTTGCTGCCGCTTCAGCTCAATCAACTCAACAACTTTTATTGAAACAACTCTCGCGATGTGCTAGAAAAACGAAACCGAAAGAAGATGAGGCGGTAAGGCGGAACCTTTCTCCCGTCTACCTGGAGAAAGATAAAAACGCCTCGTCCCTCCCTTTTTCTCGTGTCCGGTTTGGATCGCGTCGGTAGAAGGGAGGAAAATGCGGCAGTTGCTACCTTTTCACTCCTTTGTTTTTTTTTCTCAAAGTGGAGCTATCGTTTTGCGTGCTCTGAGCTGCAGGGCGCTAGCACACTGGGATACCGGCTTCCTCACCCTCGCACCTATCTTGTTTTCAGTAAAGAGAAAAAACGTCATAGAGCTTTTAAGTCTAGACCTTATTTACACCTGAGCGTCGCCAACAAGAAAGAAAAAAAGAAACTTTTTGCGAGAGAAAGAGAGAGAGAACATCTCTATTGATCCTTAGTTCAGGGTGTCAAGGGGGTGGAGCGTCCAGCCGAAAAGACGTACGGCGGTAGACCCTTTGGGGCGCGAAAATTCTGTGAAGTTCGTCAACAAAAGGATGGTATGCTGTGCCCGCAAGACTAATTTGCGAAATGTTCATCTGGTGGAAACTCCGCTCGATTACGCGTATCACACGCTTGTTGCTGGTCGGCTTCAGGTAAGAGGCGAGCCATCGGCGGCACCTTTTCTCTTGCTGAAGTGTCCCGCGGTGTCTCGTCTGGTCTGTCATCTGGGCCGCACCAGGGGGGGGGGGGGGGGGGGGGGCGGTGTGGGCGCATTCCTTCGAAGGTTGCGGCTGCCTCATACGCACGGCGATCTGGGAGCGGGAGCGGCCGAATCGGCGGCGATAAATAGAGCGCTCTCGGGTGTGATGCCGCCGCTCGGTGTCGCCGGAGCACCACGGCTCGTGCCAAATGGACCTCTTTAGCGAGGTTGACGTGACAGTCGCGCCGTAGGGGTCTTATGCTACGGCGGCTCGGATGCATGTCCCGCGCTGCGGCGGGCCAAGGGATTTGCGCCGATGGTGGATGATAGATGACGAGACTGATCCGAGGACGACGCGCGTGATAGAAATGTGTATACATGGAACCGTGACTTCACGGAGAGGTGCTGGCGCTGTGTTGGGACGGTTCTGGAGCCGCTACCGATGAAGTCGTTCGACGGCGGTGTGTGTCTTCAAATCTCAGGGACGGAACTAGTATACCAGAAGACAAACACCGAAATGTACGTGAAAAGAAGTAGAGGAAGGGAGAGGCAGAAAAAAAAAAGGCAAATGAAAAGAGGAGGTTCTCAAAAGGCGAGTAAGAAGAATTCAATTATGGAAGAGAATACCCGTCTCGCGAAACATATTCAAGTTTAAACCGCGAGTTTGTAGCAATTCTAGCATGCTGGTACGTACTTTGACGGAGTCTGTCCTGTTAATGCCATCGTACACCGTTTTTTGAACTTCCGAACGAAGACAGACTTTAGACCTTTTGCGGGAATTTTAAAATGAACGCGCGTAAACGCGGAAAGAATTATGCGAACGTCCTGTTCCTTGCTCTCGTGTCACCTACCCCGTGACACTGAAAAGAGAAAGGGAACGACAGAGAGAGAGAGCGTAGCACGGGGTATCGCATTTTATCGCCTGTCCTTGATACTAGCCTGAGTTTCGTACACCATCGACTCCAGGTTTGCCTCCTTCATCTGCTACTGTCGGTTCTGTATAGGAAGTTCCCAGCATTCACTTTGCCATTGATTTTGAGGAAATGAAGTTAAGAAAGCTCTTTCAGCGGCAACAACAGCCAAACTTTGCGTTCTTGCAAAACCCAACAGTGTCCTCCAAAGCAAAACAAAACAAAAACAGAGCACAAGACATATAATTTATCTAGACTTTTAAGAATGCTGTCTGTAAGGCTGACCAAAACACAACTGTACATAGTTGATCTGACGATGCTGAACGGGGAAATGGATGAATGTATAGGGCTGAAACCTCGCAATAGGACGGTGGCTTTCGCCCTTTAACCAAAAGATTTAGATTCAGAAGTTAACGCCTTCCTAATATACAAACGATTGAGTATTTGAATAGCAACGTTTATTAAAATTACGATTTGTGTAACAAAAAGCCCAATTTCAAAATGGCGTGTTTGCACTGTCCACGCAAGAGATAGTCAGGAAGAGAATAAGGAAATCTTTATCCATAACTCAACTCATGCGACCAACCAATAACTTATTTTGGGCTATCTCCACCTTCCTATTTTGTCTCGCTGTCCTTAAACCGGAGTGCTTTTATTAAATCAGCCGCGGCTTCGGCAGCTGCAGGATGAAGCCCTTAAGAGTAAAGTATCAAAAGCACCGTCGCCTCAATTTTGCCTTTCTACAAGCTGCAGACATCATGTCTACTTTCTGTTATCTAGCTCAGCAACCCGCATGCCGCGATACTCCATCTTGGCCTCGAACAACATTGGGCTCAACATAAAATTGTGAAATATTTTTACTAGACAATATCCGTCTTGAACGATCCGAATGTCTCCTATATTGCACGTACACACATCCCATATTTTACTTTCCGTTGCTTTAACTTTACATTTAAATGTTGATTTTTGTTTCCCTTAGTAGTTCTGCATGTTTCATGTTCGCTGAAATATTATTTTCCCTCATTAATCCTACAACTAGGTATTCAAACCATACTGCCCTTAGTATTCGCAACTCCAACGCCCTATATATAGGTGGCGGGGCGGTAGTTCCAAGATGGCGGAAGAGACGGGGATAGATTCTCCATGAGTTCCCTTGCGCCTGCTCGCTGATGTTGGTCAGTGCGCTAAAAATAATTAATTTTTCTACAGATGTGAAGCAGTCAGGGCAGGATCACATGCAGGTGATGGAGATGTTGATGTGCGTTAGGAAAACCAGCGTGTCAATATTTAAAAGTTGAGGAAGCCTCAACTTGCGAAAGTTTGTGAAGGGGAGCGCGTTCGGCACAGGGCACGTCTCTGTCTGTGGCAAAATATTTTTGAGGATGATGAAAACATCGTGGTGTTTGCGCTTTGCCTGGCCATTAGTACTCTAGAAGGTTAGCCACGCACTATGACTGTCAAGATCCGGGAGAACAGCGTTCTCAGTATTGATGTCTTCGTGTCACAGGCGGCTCACAACGCGCTGCTCACCGTCGCAGTTTTAGTGTATTGCAACACGTGATCAAACTGCTGTCTGATTATTGATAGAAAATTTTAGATAGCGTGACCCGAGGCTATAGTACCGTATATAGTGCAGCGTTGCAATTGGAAGCTCGCGCTGTGCCTTTGAGACTTTCAGCGCACGGTGCTCAGCGTTGCGGTGCTCATGGTAGACTGCGGTAACGTTATGCTAAATCTGCCCATTAACGTCATCGGCGTGTTTATGGGTTATATTTATCATTATTTGCAACGTTGCAATCCGCCTCGCCAAAACTGCCCGTTTTAAACTCTCGTCTCGAACGGCAGCCAACACAGACGCGCTTAAAATGCTTCAAGCATTTCTTTGTTTGCCTTTGTAATTACCTGAAAGTACGCGTATTCTGTCTTTCAAAAGTGCTTGGAACAAACGGTCATGTTCCTTGTAACAGCCTTAAAACGCGAACCCATTTCCGATATCTATTGCTCGACATACCGTTGTGCGACCAGTTTTTTCCTACTTATAGGGCAAAAAATATACCTTTCATAGTCCGTGCGCCAGAGCTCTAGATAGCGGAAGCATTTGCCGTCACGTTGAGTACAGATTGAGCCTGCGACCACAATACCAAAAAGCCGCAGCATATGTGATATACAAAAAGTCCCAAATGAAACTAGACATCCCGGTCCCTTTGTGCAACGCTGTCGCGAGGTGGCACACAAGACTTCCTATTTTAACGCTCTCACTTTTTCGTTAAAACTGCTTCACGCATGGACACACCGACCTGCAGAGCCATGCGGTAATAGCAGCATCAAGGCACTAAGGCCGACAGTCCCTGCCACCCTCTCCGCACCGCCGCCGCCGCCGCCGCACCGCCGCCGCCACTGTCCCCGCTCCTCTGGTTCTTCGTTCGCCCGCGAGAGGGCCAGCGGCGGGCTGGAATTGCGAATAGGAGGTGAAGCTAGCGTCAAAGGTGGTTCGGAGATGAAACGTTTCAAGTCTGGAAGGCTCTTTATCAGTATTTAGTAGTGAATAACTTGGTTTTCTCTTAGTCAAGTACAAACAAAAGGACAAGTATAAGTACAAGCGTCACTAGGTACCTGTGCTTATGGTCTCCTACAGCCATGAATTCCTCATTCTTCCGCTCTTCGCTCTCGTCGTCATTAAAAACAACGGCTATTTATTGGCCTCTTCTAAGCTCTATACGTAATCTATGCCCCGCTCCACCACATATGCTCAATAATCTGCCGATCACTGTTGCTCGCATCTATTAGCACTACATTAACCACTTATTTGACTCACCAGGGACATCTCAATTGTTTAACCTTGCCTCCCATGTGTGGCGTGACCACCACCTAGTAGAACCTTTCAGAAACAGTACGATTTCGCTCCTCCGACGAATTGCCGACTGTTTAAAAGATATGAGGTGAGAGCTTTACTCACACCTTTGAATTTTGAATATTCACGATTAGGATGTCTCGCCAGTGAAACCATCCGCACTAAGTGAAATAAAATAAAAGAAAAGAAATTAATTTGCTGTCCCGTGTGAACTCCATTCTCGAAGCGGATGAAGTATGAAGGCCTTTTCACATTATGCTGTTTCTCTAAGAAACTGGGTATAATGACCCACCGTTACGGTTCACTTTTTCCAGCGCTGATGTCGATGGTGATGGTGAGACAGAGCGGATCTAGAGAACCCCTCTACCCCGTTCACTTGTTAGCTGACACTGCGGTAGAAGCCATAGGTGCTCGCAAGACCGACCAACCCCCCCTCTTCCTTCATTTGACCCCACACTCTGTGAGCTGGGTATATAGGGGGGCGGGGGGGGGGCGTGGTCACGTGGTCAAATGTAGTCGTAGGAGTAGACGAACGAGCACGCAGCTTCCACCCCACTGTCGGCTTAGCGACGAACTGAGTATAGGCAGATCTGATGTGGCGTCAGCCACCGACGTGCATCCTCCCAACAAACTTCACACACTCACACACACACAAAAAGGGCGTTACTTGCGTTCCTCGAAATGCTTAGATTGTTCTTTCCTTTTTGTCTCAGCCGCGGCCCCCTCCTTCCAAGCACAGCGACGGCCTGTGCCGCCGCGTGGTCGAGTTCGGTGGCGCTGGCGCCAGCAGGTTGTCATTCTGCCGATTGCTCGGTCTCCGAGTGGACGTCGTAATTGGTCTGCTCCGGACGTCGAGGCGGCGGCACTCGCGTCGGGCGTCAAGGCTAGAGAGCCCGGATGTAAGAGATAGATCATGTCATACCGTGGTGAGGGTTTGCCATTTAATGGCAGACACGTCTTTGGGCGGATTGGTCGCCCAAAGAAGCGGGCGGAGAGCCGGAGGTGTTTGCAGACGATCAACGCTCTCGTCACCTCATCGCAGATCGCGTTGCAAACGCGGCCCATAGACCACGTGACCGCGATCTAGCTAGGAGTTGGAAACGCTCTAAAATCTAGGCACACAAGCATCGTCTGGCCTAGACCGGGTCGAGACGCCCTAAGAGAAAAGGAAATTCACGGGCAGCCGCTGCCTCCCTCTGACGGGCTGTTGCTCCTTCGTCGGGGTACACAGGGGCTTTTTGTGGCGCGATGACTTCTCGGCTAGTTTAGTCAACATATCATAACGCTATTACATAGGAACCGCATACTCTATGAGACATAAAAAAAAAAAGAAAAAAAGCGCACAGGGTATTGAGTCTTTACACTCTCATCGAAACAGAAACAGTTGTCTTAATTCCTAAAGAAACAGAATAACGAATTACTTGTTACGTTTTCGAGAGGGAAGGAATATAACTCGTTCCCTCTCAAAACAATGAGGCGTGACCTTACCAGTTAACCAATACCAGTTAACAAGTTAGTGATGGGCGTGTACAAATTAAGAGACGATTCGATTCTGATTCGCAACAATGCGGAGCGCAAGTTCGTCTGCTTCTTGCACAGGGGTTGCGATGATGTCAGAACGCGGAGCGTTTATTGGGTTATTGAAATAAAAAAATGGTGGGTAGAACTCAAGGCGTCTAGCATTTAGGACTACCCCGTATCCTTTCAATCTAAGCCAATGAGAGCTCGGCGTCGTTCTGACGTCACCGCAACTCCTGTGCTACAAGCAGACGACTTTCTCTCCTCCGCATAGTATCCTAGACTCAGTCGTATATCACGATTTACATCAACACTCTAAAAAAAAGAGGTGTATTCTTACGGGCCTTTGTCCCATATAATACACCCCAAAACTTCAGTTCGACGTACACCGCACTGACGTCGATCTGACGGTACAAACTTTCACGAGAGGCTTGATTGCCGTATGGTAGAACTTATTAAAGTAGTTAATGTACGTGTTATTGACTGCAAAAAAAAAAAAAAATAATCGGGGTTTCCTTGGCTTCACTGCAAAACTTCAGTGGTTTCTTTCTGTGGTCTTTGATACGTACTTTAGCTTTTTAATAAGTTATATCGCGCCGTGATCAAGCCCCTCGTAAAATTTAGGGGCGTCTGTTCGACTGTAGTGCGCTGTGCGTTGAACTGAAGCTTTGGGGCGCATTATATGGCACAAGAGGGTGTAGGGTGACACCCTTTTTTTTTTAGAGAGAAATACCCAGATTCACATAATAAACAAAGATCAACGAAGTCGCCACTCCTTAATAATAAAAAAGTAGAAAACAAATTGCAATCTTAATCACGCAACGCAAGTGATGATAAGTTCGGTTATAATTTTTCTTGCATTTATTTCCCGTGTTGTCAAATCAAACAAAACTCGAGAAAAGAGAATACAGAAGAAAGAAGAGCGCATGTCATCAAGAGCGTCATTAGCGTCGTCCCACCGGAGACTCGCTGTTCATCTCCGCACGCGTCTAACGTCAGAAGCCGGTGAGCCGAGCGGCTGAGACCCTTATCTCGG
Organism: Ixodes persulcatus; assembly: GCA_013358835.2. Lineage (NCBI taxonomy): Eukaryota > Metazoa > Arthropoda > Arachnida > Ixodida > Ixodidae > Ixodes > Ixodes persulcatus. Next base: position 961,686 of record JABSTQ010010825.1, read on the forward strand.
TCAAACGCCATTGGCCGCCCGCACCAGCATTAATTTCTACGACCGCGTCTCACGGCCAATCAGGAAGCGGCGGAAGGCGCCCAACAAGCCAACTAGATGTCAAAGCCGATATAATCGAGCCCTCACGCACTAGGGGGTATTCCCGTCTCCCGTCGCCATTTTTATTGTCGATTTTCCGCCCTCTCCGGTAAAACGCACCGGTCTCCATTTTGCGTCCTCTTTCGATCCTAAGGAGTTTCGTCCAGAGGAACTAAAAACACGAAGAAGACATCGAAAAGCCTGATTTATGGAAATAGCGCCACTAACCTGTTCGGTAACAGCTTATCGGAGAGCTCCACAATTTAACGTAATCGTCTCCGCTACCCATCGGCTGTCGCTTATCATCGGTTTGGCTTAGCGTCGCTTCCAACGTTTGCGCTGTTTGCCGTCCCTAACTGACGCAAAAACCGCGCTCGCGGTTTTCGTTTGTTCCACATTCTCGATCGTTAAGTCCCACAATCATTAATTGAGAGATAAGGAGACTTTCTGGGAGGGGCGGAGGCAGGGAGACAGAAAAACTGAAACTGCCTTTGAAATGAAAATGGCGCCGTTGCGGACGTTTTTTTTTTTTCCTTTTTTTTTTTTTTGTTCTCGGTAGCAGCCGATTCTTCAACGGACCGAGATGGCGATGACGCTGGGTGCTGCGGTCCTCGAGGGAGGGGAGGGGGGCAGGATGGAATCTTTTGAAAACGGAGCTAATTAGAAGGACGGACGTTCCGAAACAAAAGGTTCCTGTTTGTTTCGATTGGTCGTAACGGACACGGCCGGTGGCGGCGGCGACGGAAGCGGGTGGCGTGGCGTGGCCCTTCCGTTATTATTAATGCGCTGACAGGGGCATTCCGATTTCCGGCGCTCCAATTTATCCAGCGCGGGCGGCGATGGCGTGCGCACGACGAAAACTCAGTTCGTGCCCACCGCCCCCACCTTCACCGCGGCTATTGTCTCTCGCTATAGAAGATGGCGAAAGGGCACGAGTTATCGTATTTCTTGTTCATTTTTTCTTGCGGAGGCAGAAGAAGCGTAGTTTCCCCTATTGTTCCGCCCCCGAAGTCGAATGAATGGGTGGCTAAACGATGATGAAAGTACTTTTTGTGAGTCGCCGACCGGTCGTCATGTGCGCGTGTGCGTTTACGAGCGAACGGCGCTTCGCCCGACAAACGCCGAGTCCTTCGATCTGACAGGCTAGAGCTTCTTGGTGTTTTAGATTCTCTGCCTCGCAAGCTTCATTTTCTTTTTCTTTTTCTCAGAACTTACGCATTTGTTTTGTTAGGAAGCCACGTGGCAGAAATGTCGACTGATATCCTGCATTTCGCTCTCGCTCGGTCATGTACGTGGCATTTACTTGTATTTCTTTGCAGTGCACGTGAAGAATCAATCATTTTGATCCACTAAGGACGCCATGCAAATGGAAGCCCGTATGCTCTGGGCCATTAAGCATGACGTTTCACGCCTTCCATGTTCCACCACATATCTCAATATGGTTTGTTTAAGCTGAAACTTTAATTCATTTTTATTGTCGGTTCACTCTCTAGAAAATTTCAACAATTTGCTATCCATGCTTTTTAGAAGAGAAAACGGGCAGTTCTTGAAGTTCATCAATCTATTTTTTCAGGAGTACGACTGAATCCCTTGGAAAGAATCTTGAAATCCAGTACTTTTTTCTTTAGACCCTTGTGGTGATAAATTTACCCAATATCGGAACAGTTATTAATTTACGACGGGACGAGTTGCACGCTCCAGGAGGAACGAAGAATTATTCCTGCAAGTCTTAACTTCAAAAGGCTGTTGACTGGTTTCCATGTGCTGCAGAACGAGCCTTTTATTGAGTGCACGAAATGAAGTTGAGCGCTCTCAACAAATAAAGCGTTGCGATTTCGGGCGTTTATTTTTTATTATTTGAATTTGGAAAGATCCGGGTCGCAGTCTTGTACGAGTGCACAGCAAGTATGACTAGACCTCACTCAGGAGAGAAAGCTTACCCTTCCCTGTACTGGCACAATAATACTTTGACTTTGAGACTAACTTGTCCAATGCTACGTCCTTAAGCTGAAAAAAGGCCAGTGAATATTCTTGACAATAGCGTGAATAAAACGAGTGTGAGAAAGAGTGGTAACATTCATTCATGGTGATCAGAATTGCTGCGGCACCACGGAAAATTCCTGCAACACTACGTGGCCAGTGACGGTGATGATGAGATGAGTGTAAAAAGTTGATTTCACTCTTGCAGAAACAATATAGGCTCAGCTGTCTAAATGTTGTATCTTAGATGATAGGGATAGGCAACCTGCTGATTGGAATCTGCGCATAACACGATAGAAGATCTAGATGTTCATGGCGGCCGAGCAACGTTCATGGTCCGACCACTGCAGAGAGATAATGACCTAAATATTTTCGTAACCTTCTGTTAATACGAAGTCTTGCGATGCGGCACCTACGGACGTAACGACAGCGCATCTCGCAAAAACTATTTGTTAGTGGCTGCTTCAAAAAGACACGCCGCACAAAGGGGAAAAAAAAAAAAAAGAAAACAGTATGCTGCTAGAGTTCATCATATGTTACTATATCTAATAAATTTGTCTTTTAGAGATTTATTAGATTTATGGGTAAACTCGATTGAATAGTGGAAACCTCGGATCCACCCATTCAGTAAGGAAGCCCTGTTTGAGAACTATCTGCGCGCACATCTGTTAGGAGCGGCGCATCACGCAGCCCCGGCCGCTCCCTTGCAGGCCACTGCAGGCCACTGCAGGCCTCAGCGCCTCAGCTTTTTCGCTTCGATTTCGGCGTGCACACTCACAATCTTTTCCATCCCGTCTTTTGAACCGATTGAATATTCAGCATTGCTGAATTCGCCATAATCGTCTTTCGTTTCATGGAGGGAGCTGTCGGAGAAAGTGATGTGCAAAGTGCCAGAATAGCGGGCGAACGCGGCGTGACGAATACGGATAGTTCAACTCTTTCAACTGCAAGAATGAGTCACGTGCTTTGTGGACAACAAGAAATGGCTGAAGCGTGGATCACCGCTGGCGGGTTACGCCAGGGTTTCATCCGGGCGATATGATCACCATATTCAAAAATGTTGCTTGGGGCGAAGCTCTGGTGGTGCTTGTCTGCGTAGACGCCGAGCCGCAGCATGCCGAGCCTTTTCATTCATGTCAGTAGGAGAATGTGTGGTTTTCTCTTTTTTTAAGCAGACAGATGGGATGGCATCTCAGAACCCCCTACTCTTTTTTTTCTTCTTTTTCTTTGATCCTTTTCATTCATGTCAGTAGGAGAATGTGTGGTTTTCTTCTTTTTCTTTTTTTTTTCTTCTTTTTCTTTTTTTTTCTTCTTTTTCTTTTTTCATAATTTTTTTTCATCTTTGTTTTCCAATTTTTTTTTGCCCTACACGAGCACGGGAGCATGTGCTCACGTGCTCGTGAGCACGTGATCTCACGAGCAGAAGCACGAGCACCCGACGCCGGCCTACGGCGGACAGCGGACGGCGGACGGACATGGCCAGCCCCTAAGGAGCTTCGCCCCTAATATGGACATTCGAATAATCTATTTAAAAGAAAAATCTATATTTTGGCTCAGGGAATTCTCTTAGAAGGCGACGTAACATGACTGGCGGAATATTGTAGACGGTAGGGGTAGTGTAAAACGATTGTTGGTCATGTGAAGGGAGGGGATTTATAAAAATTAATCGGCGGTTGCAGTGCCTGTTTGCGAGGCCATCGGGTTAGGGGATATACACATATGTTCATTTTTTGGTTCGTGGACTTACATCTCTGTTTGACGGGCACTAAAGATGCCTTCAGAACAAACTCCTTTGAAGAGCTGGGGCCGATATAGAAAGACACAGAGTCTAAATCACGAGCTGATGCGTCAAACACTTAAAGGGGTTCGTTCTGAAGGTCTTCTAAGGGTCTCAAACGCATTTGAGTATGGGGGCCAGATTTGTAAACTCGCAGTTTTGCCAGTGACATCTTTAAATAGGATTTGTTTATATGACCACTTTGGGCCCTTACCTGATGAGAGAACAAATGACACCGCCCCGCAAAGGTGCTGCCATTTTTAATAGAACAAGAAAGCTTATATACTGTCGTTCCCGTCGCTCGATTCACTGAGGAATTAGCCAAGCTCAACATGTCTCTAAAGAAGAATCCGTTAGTTTGGCAGTTCTTGCTTTCCTGGCGATTTTTATTACAACACTCTGAACAAATACTTGTCTTTTAATGGCAATATTCTTTTAAAGGCGAGAATCCCGAGCTCATAGCTTTATCTTTGGCAGTTGCTCCTGCAAATCGAGGGTTCGCGCAGCCGAGATGCATCCTTCAACGAGTAGCTCGCGCTTCCAGCTATAGTACCGGAATCGTTGTACATTACAAAAAGCTGGGAAGCGAAAAATAAAGCGAAACAAAGGGCAAATGAACACAGATAAGCATAAACTATGAGCATACGTTAAAAAGCCAGAGCTACTTTTTGAGGGAAAATGACTCGACGAGATGAGATCAACGTATGCCGTTTCCATCGCTCGAGACATGGAAACCAGGATTCGTGGCCGGTGGCCTGCGGGCGTAGCCGGTAGCCGGTTTCCTGGAGGACGTAACGTCTTAGAGAAGTCACATTTATATCAGTTTTTGCTCGTTTCTCCGCGCAGGGGCTGCGGCGCTAGCACCTCACTTAGTGAATCCTTCCCTTCCAATTGTAACGTGTCTCCTTGACTGACGTGTAACATTGAGTAACAGTTTCGAGATTCATCAAGTATGCGTCATTTAGCGTAATCCCCACGTGTGCCTCTGGACGTTGCGCAACAGCGCCCGTCGAGCAAAGCACCTCGTGCCGAGAATGCGTCGAGTCTTGTCAGGGGCAAAGGATCGACGGTGTGCCCGCTATGCAAATGCGCCATGTCGCCTAACTCTCTGCGCCGCGTCAAAAAGATTTGCTGCCGAGTCTTTTACGGCGTGTGCCCAAACAAAATAAACATAGAAGGCAATCGCGTGTCGCAAGCAAATCTCTTTTTCTGTCTGCTTTATATTTGTACGTTTGGTGTGGTATAGGTTTTACCTGTTTTACGAAGATTTTGGTCGTTTTCCCGTCCTTTAAGTGCGAGACACGTGCACGACGACCCGTGAGACGTTTGGTCATGCATTTATTTCGCCCTTTGAGCTCTGCAACCATAGCCGCGCGGCATGAGTATGGACAGCGGGCAGGCTTAGTGAACAATTTTTATGGCTATTAAGCTGTTACCGGTTTCCTAGAAGGGCACGCAAGCTAAAAGAAAAGAAACAATATAAAAGAAAACAAAAATTATCATTACAACTTACATTGAAAGTATTTTAAATAGACGAGTATTACTAAGATAATTGATTAGCGTTGTTGTGGTCTTCCGTTCATTTATCGATCGGGACTTGGCCAAGGTCCAGAAGGATAACGCTCTTCAATTTTGTTCAGTTGTCCCTGTTTCCAATAACACCTTCATTGCTTTCCTTTCCGAGCCGTACGGTGTGCAGCTGCATAACATGAGATTACTGTCTCGAAGCGCAGAATGTACACTCAGATAAAACTTTACCGGAACCGTGGCGGCCCTTGGCAGCGGTGTTCGTATAAAGAAGTCCACGAATAGACAAACATAAAATCCGACACGCACGCACGCACGTACAGAAAAAAACCTGTTAATATACTCCCAGGCGCGTCCATTTCTCCGAAATCCCGCCGAGAAACGCAAGCAGCAAAAGAACGTTCTCTCCGAAGCGCTCTCCCTCGCCAATGGCACGCAAAAAAGTGACTGCCAGTCGCTGTGTGTCCCTCCGATCGGCATGCCCCGGCGAGAGGAAGACACTCCATCGGTCATCGCGGCTAATCTACTTTGAGCGCCCTTCTTTCGCGCCTGGTGCCTGCCCTCCTCTCGCCTTCTTCCAACTTTAAACAATGACAACTGCTACAACCTAAAGACACGCTGCTGGCGCCGGCTGGCGGCAACGACGGCGGCGGCATCGGCGACGGCGCCACCGTTTGACTGACAGCAGGAAATTGAAACTGGAAAGCTTGCCAGTTTTAATGGCCGGCGCTGCGGAACCTACGGAGGGCCCTACCTCCCCCTACCTTCCCCCCCGTTTGCACGCGAGACGGGAGTCTACGGCGCGCCGAGAAGGCCTCCGAGGGCAAAACTCGAGACCAGCAAATCCATCGCCATTAAGTTGTCCGAGATTACGTTACATCCGCGTAGTCGGACCGACGGAGTCCCAAGGCTTTGGCCATTAGGAGTCTGCGCCGGGCACCGCGAGGGAGGCAGGACTGCGGTCGCTCGAAGGTTCTCGGGCGACGTTGGCACGCGACGCTTGGCCGCAAACAAAAAACAATGGCGGCCGTTGTCCGGGAGCGTCGCGGGAGGGCGCTGTTGGCGGTGCGGTCAGCTTGGAGGGGGGGGGTCAGGTGGCGTTCCGGTCGTTTGGTGTAGCGACGATCGCGGGTCTGGAGTGGGTTCTTTGCTAATTATCTCGCCTTGGAGGATCATTACTCCACTTTGTATTGTAATACGAGATTAATGACATCGATTTTTAGACGGATCTTTTAAATGCTCTCGCTGTAAAGTAACTAACTTTTTTTTTGTTCCATATTAGTAACAAAAATAACAAAGAAACTCATCGCGTAGGTCATAGCACTTCATGCACCGTTTCAAATAAAATATTGCGGAGAGTTCATTGCAAAGTAAAGCGGTGTGAAATGGCCCTAATGTTGCCCCCGAAAATCACGACGAGCCGTGAGGTACATGCCATCGCCATATATCTCTAATTATCGCCATCTATGTATTTCTGTGCACAACAATTGTCTGTAATGTGTGCTATCAGGTTGATATTAGAAGATGTAATCTGTGACACTATACTTCGTCTCACCCTAGCATGGACTAACTGCGAAGGCTGTGCTAGCGCGAGCGGCCAGCCTTGACTGCCTTGACTAGAGCACATGCTGCAGGAGCGCTCGTGCAGCCGCCGCGGCTTCATTCAAAGCGACTAGCTCGCGCTTTTAGCACGCGCGGCTAACAATAGTCCATAGTAAGGTGAGACGAAGTATAGTCACATCACTGTCTATAAACTAGAGGGTACATAAAGTGATAACAGTGTGCATGTCGCATTGCACTTGCACAAAGACCAGATTGATGCAAGGTAGCATACCGAAGACACGTAAAAGGCCCAAAAAGGTGCCACCGCAGCAGTGTGACGTCTTAATCAGGACGAATTTAATATTCTTTCTTTTCTTTAATTAGCGTTTTGTCTTTATGATATTTTCAGTTTTCATTCTCACCTTAAGAGCAACCTATTTTCACGACATGCTATTCTGGACATATCACCCCTACCGAAAGCAAAACTATGAATCCGCCCGATGGACAGGTACATTATATATATAGATATATATATATATATATTACGTTTATTGAAAGAAATAAAAATAGGTGATTATGTGTTCTCTTTGCGATAGGGTGGTTCTTGCTATCACCTTCAGGTAGTACGGGACGCTCGACATGCAGGTAATTTTGGGCGTGGCTTGTCGTGTAGTAGGTATAAGTTTCGGCGTCGAGCAATTGGCAGCGATTTGGGGATAATACAAAACAAGCCGCGCTCAGAGGAAAAGTGTTCTGGGGCCCGAGAGGTATATATCCGTCACGCACAAATCACTGGAAGCTGTCAGTGGCCCAAGGCCTTTCGTGGACGAGAAAAAAAGAACAAAAGAAAGAAATTCAGGGGAGCTGCCGGCCTGGTTCTGTCGGTCTGCTCGAAGAAGGCGTCTGAAGTAAAAACAACCGATAAAGTTGGGACCACGTTGCGTAGCCACCGAAATATGTTCTCCCTGAATGAAAGTTTTAAGCAAGCGCGGGTTTATTTTGTTGTATGTTCTCGATACCTCTTTATGTACGCATGTTGTGTTACTCTTAACAAAGAGCAATGCACCTTAGGCTGGTTCAAACATTTGCTTGTGAGTGTGACCGACGCCGTTCCAAGAGCTATAGAACTGCTTGCGGCGAGGTGGTTGCTATGACGACACAAGTCCCTGCAACACGTCGCATGCAGTGGAACGCAAGGAGCCGTAACGCAGCCGGTCACGCACAAAGGCAAATGTATTTATTCATTTATTTATACATACCGCCGGCCTGCCACTCGGCAGCCAAGACAGGAGGGGGCATGCACGAAAAAGTCTAGTTACACAGAAGTGAATTAGAAAAAAAGAAAAGCATATCGGGCTGCACGTCTGAGAAATAACACCGTAATGCTGATGCAAATTCCTGAACGAACGAAGCATAGGTAAGTTTGGCGGGAAGATTATTCCATTCGTTAATGGTGCGCGCAAAAAAGTAGTTTTTTTTTAAGCCTTCAATTCTACCTCGAGGCACCACAATTCCGGTGGATTGCTTTTGTTGTGTATGACGAGATGTGTTAAATTACGTAAATCTGTCGAATGAAAGGAGATGTACGAAGCTATATGAAAGCCTTAGACGATTAATTTTTGCGCCGGGTTGAAAAAAGCTACACTTTCCATCGATCGTACAAATTGGTAATAGAACTGATTCCTCTCTATTCGTTGAAAATGAAGCGCAATGCTTTCTTCTGAACCCCCTCGAGTCGTTCAATATTGGGTTTAGTTGCAGTGTCCCAAACAACATCCGCATACTCTAAAACAGATCGTATGATCGTCGTGTATATTACAAGCTTGGTTGTAGAGGTAATATATTGTTTCAGCCGCCTTGTCAGTGATCAGTGCTTTGCTGATGCCTTCTGAACAATCCAGGATATGTGGCTATTTCAACTAAGATTATAATACATTTTGACACCTAAGCACTTGAATTCATGAACAATTTTATAAAGGGGAGTTTTGTATCTAGTAAAACTTTAAGGGTGACATTTTTTGGGTTACTCTCCTTTGTACACATTTCGATCTGTTTAGCAACATTTGCCACATTCCTTGAAGTAATCATAGTGAAAAGCACAAAATCATCTGCACAAAACCTCAGTGTCTACGCTCGTCAAACGTCAAATTGTTTATAAAAACAAGAAAGAGCAGTGGACCTAGCACTGACCCTTGCGGAACGCCTGCGATAACTGGTTCGGTCGGGGAACAAGCCCCACCTACTTTGACGAACTGATGACGGTTCCTCAATAGAGAGTTTTAGTAGATCGTTCCGATACCTCCGATAGCCCCGATAACGATACTATTCATGCACAAGGGAGGCGGTGGCGGAGTATCGGGTATCGTTATCGGAGTCATGGGAACGATCTACTAAAACTCTCTAATGAAGAATCTAACCATCGCCAAAAGCTGTTCGTTTCCTAGAATCACTCTTAGTGTGATAAGAGTTTGTAGTGTGACACGCGATCAAAGGCCTTTCCGAAGTCCAGGAATACATCCGTCTGCCCACCCTTATCAACGAATTTCGCAAGTTCATTTACAGTATAAAGGAGCTGAGTCACCGTAGAGTAACCACGCCGAAAACCATGCTGTCTCTTTTAAAAAAATGTATTAGTTCCAAAACGTGATATGGCGTGACAAAATAAAAAATTCTCTAGCACCTTGCTACACGAGCAAAGCAATGCAACTGGCCTATAATTCGATGCATCATGTTTATCTTCGTTCTTATGGATGGGTATAACTTTTGCCACTTTTACTGTTTCGGTACCACACCTCTTACTAGCAATCTGCCGTAAAATATAAAATTTAAAACACCACTCTGCGTACCTTTTTTAAGAAATTATTGGGAATGTTACCTGGACCATAAGACTTTTTTGTATCTAAATTTAGTAACGCGTCAAAATCTTCCTTCCTCTGATAATTGTATGTCTGGTACATTGAGTGAGTTTAACGAGAACTCAGAAAGGAAGTTGTCACTTGTCTACACAAAGGCAAAGTAGTCGTTAAATATATTCGTAATTGAACTAGTGTCAACTAATTCTCTCCCACAATTAATGACCTCGCTTACTGAGTGTCTTGAACTTGATATATGCCTCCAAAACTTGTGGGGTCGTTACGAAGAAAGTTTAACAATTTCACGTTATAGTAATCATACTTAGCATTTTTAATTAATGTTCTTACTTTATAACGTAGGGCAGTCAATTCTATTTTGCTTCCGCGTTTTCTGCTTAGTCTATTGGCTTTCTTTTTGATCTGTACAATCTCTCTTGTGATCTATGGGCTATGATTTTTTATTCGCTTCTTACGAGATGGCACAAGCCTTTCTACGTGTGCACCGCATTTTGAAATGTAAACCATCATTTATCTACATCGCCATCTGGAATTAAAGCCCTATCAGCAAATCTGTTGAATGATAGCTCGAGGTAATCTATTATGCTTTCGTCTTGAGCTCTATAGTATTTCTTGAACTCTGCTATCTTATCACTAGAGCGATTAGGAACAAGTCCCGGGCAATCAAGAATAATCATACAATGATGGGATGAGCTCTCGGTGACCACGCAGTGCTCGTCGGCTACATAAACATTCTGAGAAACAAAAGTAAGATCGAGAATGGAACTAATAAATTCGGTTATGCGAGTGGGGCTTGGCACTATTGGTGTTAGGTTATGTGTGAATGCAATATCCATTAAGACATCGGAATGTTTACAGGAGGCCACTGTGGTCATCGAAGGCCAGTTAATGTTTGGAAGGTTGAAGTCACCCCCCCCCCCCCCCCCCTTTTTAATTATTTTCTGGGGAATTCTTAGATTGTTCCCGGAGGAAGTCTTGCAATTCGTACATCACCTCTTTGCCAGCACTTGATGTACTATAAACACCTCCTCCGAAAATACATGAGTTAAAAAAAACAAGAACCGTTTCCCCCATACCGTTTCAGCTGTGCACCTCGTATTTACCTGGAAAGAAATCAATGACATCTTTGATAATTATTGAGACCATTCCGCCCCGGGAAGAACGGTCTTTACGTACCATTTTATAGAACTGTGGAACAATCTCAGAGTCAGATATATGATCTGTGACTGTGAGCCAAGTTTTTGTCACTATTATTGCATCGGGGCCATACTGAAAATTATATCTTTGAATTGAACCGTTCTAATGAGCGAGCATTAACTGTCCCATGGATCGAAGCCGCCGTTGTCTATAACCGTCTGTAGCAGCGAAACGGCAGCTAAATTCTCATTGGCCAAAAGCACAGCAACGCAGATGCTTCGTCACGGAAGATGCCTCAAGGTCAAAGCGGACGCGCCTCAGAAATAAAACCCAAAGAAAAGCGCAGCAACGCAGATGCACCGTCACGAAAGCCGTGGAGCCGGAGGGCGTTCGCCGCGCATGCGCAGTGGGGGAGCGTGACGCCACCGCCGGAGCGCCGTGTGAAAAAGGAAGGCGTGGCGCGCTGCTTGTAGGAATGCTTTCGCATTCCTGCACGTAAGCAGTCTTAAATGTCTCTGCCTAATTTTATTTCCAATGCTTCTAGCGTTTATGTTAATTGATATAAACGGTTTGTTAACCATGTTGATTTAACCTGAGACTGGGGTAGAGAAGAAACATCAAAACGTAGACCCAAGTCTCTACCCCAGTCTCAGGTTAAATCAACATGGTTAATATTCACCAGCTCGCCTGCACCCTTACGATTGTTTCTGTGGTTTGTTAGTTGCAGCGCAGGGATTATTGATGGGAGCATTTGACGGAAACCGGTTTTGACTGTGGGAGTACTGGCCGGGCGTCATGGGCAGTGTCTTCTAACCTGACATGGTCTTGTGCCACATTCCCGTGAGCAGCGTCATTTTGCCTCATGATATTTAGTGGCACTCGCATTAGCAGTGTCATCCCGGCGATAAGTCTCGCCATACATTTTGATTTTGTCGAAAGATAGAACTTTATCGTAATTTTTACGTTATTGTTTTGCAATTCCCGTGTTTATTTTTTTTTTTGATTTGTTGAATTTGTGGGGAAAAATCTTCCGGTATGCTTAAAGTCGAGCCCTTCAAAAGCAGGCAACTGCTCAAAATTTTAGTTTTGTCTCTTTCATTGAGAAGGTTGAGAATAACTGGCCTGGTTTTGTTGGGTCTTTTCTGCCTAGCCGATGTATCCTTTCTATGACAGCTGTTTGAATATTCAGAATACTGTCAAACACATCTTTGTTCACAGGGTTGTTAAGAAGGGCGCTGTCCTCATGTAGTGTTTCGTGAATCCCATACACAATCAAATTATTCCTGACTCAGCACTTGGAATGTTCTATTAGATGTTGAAAATTATACGCTGACAAGTCACCGGTCAAATAAAAGTGAGGGTATGTAAATATCATTTGGATTTCTTTGATTCAAAATAATGTTAGAATGTTAGAGATTATCTAATATTGAGCTGCCGATTTCGTAAGTGCTGTAATTCAAGTTCTTTTTCTCTTTCATTTTCTGTTCATCTTTTTTATTTGTGGAAGGCTTCATAAAGGCTGAAGGGAAATTGTTCGATTAAAGTTTACGTTTACTCTGCAACAATGCCAGCTGCGCATAGACCATCGTCATCTTTACTTCCGACATGAAGAATGCCATGGCATAGATACAAAACAGCCTTATACGTACCACTAAATAGATTTAAATTTAACTTTTTTTTACTGCAGCCGACTGGTATTTTACCAATTGAAGTTCTTATTTATGCTCCACTTATGCAAAGCTTAGATTACCTTTCTGATTATTCTAACTTGTCATGCACTTGCTCGTTGAAAGGTATTTGTTTAAGTCAGCATATTCCATCTCAGCAGCAGCGTTAAATCAGAGTCGAACATTGGTTTATATATAAATGTTATATCAATCTGCTTATGTATATTTTTAATATGGTATTCAATTATCGTTTTGTTTTAGCGGTGGGCTGGCAGCGTAAATGAACCTTGCGATGCGCCGACCCGATCAGGCCGTGAAGGTCAACAGCCAAGTAACGTCCGCAGCAGAGTACGGCGACCGCAAAATAGATTAATATTTTTCAGGGTATTAGCCGACCCGTGTAAATTTTTAACATATCAAAGCACCTCGTAGATCTCTTACATGTTTATAAGCACCCGGTAGCCCGACAAACTTGGCCGGATCCCCATGTAGACAAGTGCACCTTATCCCGACCTGCTAGATATGCGGCAACTGCTTATTTATCGCATTCTTTATGTATTGCTTCGTCGAGGCCGAGAGGCATATACAGAAAGCGTAACAAAAAAGTAAAGACAAGTTAGAGCAGTACTACAAATTATCGGTGAGATTTGCTCGGTGAGATTTTTATCGGTGAGATTTGCTCGCATTTTTTATTTTTTATTTTGCATTTAAGTCAAAGCGTTTTTGTTTGTTTTTTTGTATAGACACTATTAGTCATTTGGAAATGCGTATAGTTGATGTACGTTTTCCGAAGGCTACAACTTTTTGTTCCATATAATGCGTTTCATCTACTTTCAGCATACTGCTCTTTGCTAATAAGGTTCCGCTTTCAGTAATGCGGTTGCTTCACTATTTAAGCCAAAAACGCGAATACGCTCATCCTGCTACATTTCACAAAAATGTGATGAATTGGCGCGAGCATCGCACCACGTGTTAATTTCACACGATAATTAGGGAAGCCAATACCTTAGGCGTCACTACGCTGACGAATCGTTATGGTAGGCATGTGCGAGTTTTTAGAGCTCTCAATTATAGATTTGAATAGCGTGCTATTCGATTTGGTCGTCGTAAAAGAACACTCACAAAACAGTCCTGCGAGATTTCGCAAAGTCTTATTGTTCGCGGCCTGTTCAAGCGGGTTGGCCAACTCCGTTGAATGCGCTTGTCGCACTGCTGCACTGCGGAAATGCAACACCCGCGGCGTAAACGTTACGCTTCTGCGTATCTCGCTTCGCCGCAGCGCAGCCACGTGCTTGGGTGAAAGGCACTTTTCCAGAGCGGAAAGTGTACACGCACGGGTCGGGTATCTAGGCGATACAATTTTGGAGCAGCTTTTGGCTGCTCCAAAATGGGTCGGACTATTAACATCACTACAGATAAAAAAAAACATCTTTTGTAGGCGATTACGCGCTTCTTTATAAACATTAGGCTGACCACACTTCTTTTTAATTTTTATTATTAGCGATCTGTCAGTTCGTGTGTCGAGAAGATGCTCCCAAACGAACGGATGGGCAGGAAGCTACGGGCGAGCTCACGGCTTCGCAACCTTGTTTACAACCTGTATCCCCGTCCGCCCCAAACGAACACGCGTAGAGTGGTGTCGGTGCACTCTACGCAGTGACGCTTGCGCGTGACACCACACCGACCAATAGAAGCGCGCCAATGAGTCCCCTATTGTGACGTGGACGCCTAATAGCCTCCAGATTGCATCATCGAGTGAACAATCGACTCGAACCGGAGGGAGGGAGGTCTTGAGGAGCGACAATCGAATCAGCCGCCTGGAGAACAGGGCACGTCGTGTTTACCCCGCTTCCAAATTAGTTTTGACAGGTCTGGATTTGGCGGCCCTTCATCCCCGCCCTGTGCCGTGCGAGGAGTTCGCGTCGGCGTCAGCGAGAGCTCGAAACCTAGCCAAGCCGGTAGCGCCTCTAACCGAGTTTAGGCCTAACTCTGTTAGGGAGAGCTCCAGCCGCGCGCTTCGCCGAAGCGGGAGAGGTCCTCCCCGGTTCGCAAATGTGCGGGCGAGGGGACGGAAGAACGCGGCACGTATGGCTGCGGCGTCTCCGGGGAACCCGGCGTCATCGACTGGGGTTACGTAAACTTTGTCAACGGTTGAGTAAGGACGAGGCCCCGTTGGTTACCCTTTCTCTTGCCTCCACCATCCCACTGTCTCGTTGTAAGCCATATACGTTCTAGATGTCAATTGAGTCCCCCGCGTGCCTCGATATCGTTCTTTAGCAGATTCTTCACCCAGACGGTTCTGTTGTATTTCGTTAAAGCTTCGCGGCATTGCATTCATCAACCGAGTGTCTAAAGTGAACCATTTTGTTTTTAATGTAGAACGAGGCTTGCTGGATTTTCTGCGTGACTTACGGGAGGTCATTCTGGGGCATTGATTTGGCATGACTGCTGTGTAAAAGTTCGCTTTTTGGCTCGTGTTCTCGCTGATTGGACGCGAATTTTATACTTGTGTCCAGTCCGTGGTATGCTCTATCGAAGCAAACGACGTGAAAAATCCGGTGCAAATGGCGCGCAGACTTTCGAAAAGGGTTTATTCCTGGCTCATGTGAATGTGGTCTGCCTCAGCTGTTGGAGTGGGGTTCTTTGAGTAGGGTTTGGAGTGTGTCCTTTATTGTCGCTTGAATTAAGGGGAGAGGAGTCCCGCAGGATTTGTTTGTTGGTGGGCCATTGGTGGCACTTGGTGCGGTTGGGTTGGCCTCCATGCCCTAATAAGTGGTGCGTTACTTGTGGCGTGAAGAGGGTGCTGGTGGGGGCTCTCCGTATTGGCGTTGCGTGTTGTCGACCGAGGGTTTGCGAGGGACACGGGGGAGAGGTTCTGTTCTTTGTCACTTCTTATAGAGTTGATCAGTTGGAGCAAAGTTTTTTTTTTTGTTTTGTTTTCCTACGTGTATGTATGGGTCGCAAGGTGGTGAGTTGGACGAGTTTGCACGCATTGAACATGGCCAGCCCTTTTTGGTAGCGTCGCGAGCATGGCGACGCAGTTGCCCCCACCGTCAGCAGCGCCCTTGGCTCCGTTCTCACGCGGCCTTAGCGGCGCGTCAAGTTCGACGCGCCGCGGATCGCGCCGCCGTTGTCCGGACGGAAGGCGATCTTTCTGTCACGGGGGCGAGGGAGACGGGCCATCGGCGTTCCTCCGCTGCAGCCGGCTCTGCCCGTGTGTGTGTGTAGTGTACACAGAGGAGGCCCGGAGGGTCCGGCCAAATATGTTCACGCTTGGCCGCTCGCCCGGACACCGCTTTCTCCGGCGGCGCGAGGGACGATGCGCGGACTGACGTTCGGCAACCTTCGCTCATCGGGCGCCTTTTATTTTCGCGGTTATTTTCCAAACCGCGTGGATTGGTGGGAGGAAGCGCGCGAGCGGTGGACCGTGCGCGAAACTCGGTGACTATCCTGGCATCTTAAAGGCTGGTTCACCGTTCAGATATTTGCCTTTGAGATACGATCGACTGCGTCGCGACCTCCTGCGTACGTTCCACTACGACGCGTTGCACGTATACCTCGGTTGGTCATAACAATCATCCTGTCGTGAGTGGTCTCATGCGGTCGTACAGCTCTCGGTCTTACTTAAAGGCAAATGTCTAAACCTGCATCTACTGCAGTCTTGTACACGTTACCTGAAAAACAAAAGTCGATTACAACTACAATTTAGTCTTGCGTAAAAATTAAAAAAAAAAAAGGTATTCCGTTAGATTACTTGATTACTTGAACAGAAAAGTAAATGGCCGTTACTTGAAAACGGTTACCGTTACTTTTTCGATTACTTCGGATGTTCAAAACGACAGATTTTTCTAACGGTTTTGAGAACGGGTCTTTCGCATTGTCTATTATTGAATTGGGATCACCGAACTATAAAACAATTATCTTCCTAATACGCCAATTTTGTCAACCATTTCCTGCTGGAGACAATTGATTCCAAGATTTCTCGGTAGGAAACTTCAAAAGTGATGAGAGTGCACTCGCGATTACTTCCTAATAAATGTATTCAAGTGAATACAAAATTTTACAAAAATGTAATCCATTAGAAGTAATTTGATTCCTCGTAATAAGTACCGTACAAGTCCCTTTTAATTGGAGAGTTTGCACTGTCGAGATGAATCTCGGAGCGAATTAAACGACGATAAGCTATTTTGGTCCTTCGAAACCCAACAACATTGAGGCTCGTAAAATGAACCCAAATTTGCGATCAATTTACCGTCGGGAATTTTTTTTTATGTGTGTATTTCCACCTTACCACGCAAATGTTTATTGCAACCCCCCCCCCCCCCCCTAAAAAAAAAAAAAATTAATGGGCTTGAAAGGGACACGTGTGGCATTAAGCGTTATGTGTGGGCGTGTCATCTGCAGGTCGGCATAGAGTTCAGCCTGCGAGTATTGGCAGGCTTAAATTAACATTTCTCGTATCAGCAAAACCACTCTTTTTGTTTTACGCTTTCTGTCGGATTTAAATAAACGTCTGTACTCCAGGTGCACCACCCGGCTCAAGGAAAGTCGAGTGCGTAGCGGGCAATTTTCGACCCCGCGGCGTCACTTTCGAGCTTCCTTAATCCGTACTCCAGCTACCCCCGCCACGTTTGAAGGGCGGCGTGCATATGAACGCGCTCAGTCTTCGCGCGATAAACCGAGAGCATCAGAACATGGTAGTCGTAACAAGGCTGGCTCGCTAACCCCTCTTGTACCCCACTCCATCGGCGCAGTTAGCTTTAATCACCGCCGCAGAAGCAAGGCGCGCGAAACCCTTCACCACAACTCACTGGGAGACGACGCGTCACCCGTCCCCGACCGTGCGAACGCATAAACAGTCCGTTTTACGCACTCGAGGGAGAAAGGAACCACCGCCTCCGCATCGCTGCCACTTATATGAGATGAAAGATCCCGACGCTTGTCCCACCACGGCTCTCCATTTTCTCAAGCACAGCTTTAAGAAGAGGCGACGTTCGAGTCCTTCTTCGCTCGACGAGGTTTGGGGCAGGCGCGCAGGAAGAGGAGGGCTACACTTCGTTCCACCTAACGCATAACCGCAGAGGACCCTACGAGCCATCGAAGCCAATACAAAGCCGCGTGAGTGTCACGTGAGCCTCGAGATGGCTGCAGTGATGCGAGGGGTGATTATACCACGTGAGACGTCCACAGCGCTGGATTGGTTTTGCTAGTTTTCGTATGGCGTTCTGTGCGGTCCATCGCAAGGTGGAACGAAGTATAGAGGGGGTGCCGGCGGCAAAAACAAAGGGGACCTCCCCTCGACACCTGGAGCGCCGCGGGACGCTTTTTCCGGAGCGTCGCTTTTCTACGTTTCTACCATCGCAATGTGCCCCCTCCGCCCCTCTTCCCTGGCTAGGGCACGCTGTGCCGCTCTTGGGGGCCTGCCGTTGTGCCTCGCCAGGGCCTTCCTGGGAATGCAGCGCCCTCAACGACAAGTGCAACAACTTTCGGGGCGGCTCGTCGTATGCCCTGGTGGGCAAGATGACGTCTCTATACCAACACCTTTCCTCCTCCGATTGCGGTCATGCAATACCACCTATAGAAGACGAGGTATGCGCCTTTCCGCCTCAAAATGACATCACTGAGTGGATGGATGGATGGGACGGATGAGGCTGAACCCCTTTAATTGGGCGGCAGCTTGCGTCACCTAACAGTGTTCTTTCTTTTTCATTTTTTTTTTCACTTTTGTCGAGCTTGGGCGTGGTTGCCGCTCGGAGCGGGTCGGCGATCAACTAACCATGACGTCATGCGCAGACATTGTCGTCTATAGAAGGTATTGGGCTATGCCCCCGCCGCATAGTCACAGTTTGGCTTCGGCGGTCATGATGTGCGTCTGAAGATCCGTTCGCCTGGTGTGTCGACGCTTCGCGCGCACATGCGATCTTAGGGTGCTTTCTAATCTGAAAGCATTACCTGTCCCAAGGAGCGAAGCCGGCGTTGTCTGTAACCGTCTGTACCAGCGAAGCGGCAGTTAAATTCCCATTGGCCAAAAGCACAGCAACGTAGATGCATCGTCACGGAAGCCGGCGGGGCGCTCAAGGTCAAAGCGGACGCGCCTCAGAAATAAAACACAAAGAGAAGCACAGCAACGCAGATGCGTCGTCACGGAAGCCGTGGAGCCGGCGGGGACCCCGCGCCTGCGCAGGGGGGAGCGTGATGTCACCGCCAGAGCGCCGTGTGAAAAAAGAAGACGTGGCGCGCTGCTTGTAGGAATGCGCTGCGTGTAGGACTGCCTTCGCATTCCTACACGTAAACAGTCTTAAGCGTCTTTAGGGTACGCTATACTTTTTGATTCGACGCGCTGAAACGCTGAGGGCTCTTAATGATCAGTTGGATCGAGTTTCGCTCGTCCTTCAGGGCGGATCGCGATATCTCGAAACGGTCTGTGGGCTTTTCCCCATACTACCGTTTCATCTTAAATGCGAGCGGGGCGATAAGCTATAGTTTTAACACAAACACAAACGTGCAAGCTAAAACGCGATGTCGCGACAAATTCTTCTCGCTTGATTGAAACCGTTGGCTACAAGACACTCATAGAAACATGAAAATGCCGTAATGCAGCGCTCTCTTTAGAGTTTGATTTGTGCCGTTGGCTCGTAACGTTGATAGCGCTCGAACGTCAGATTCAAGAGACAAAAAATAGATATTTGAAGTTGGGAGGAAACACGATATTAGATTAATGTTTGGTTTAAGTTAGAGTGGAAACACCAGCGAGATTGAGTGAACTTCGGGTCTTACCTTGCACCGAAACAAGTCGTGTGTTTGTCTTCTTTTTTTATTATCACTTTCTTTTCGTCTTTTTTTTTATCTAGAAAAATGTAACCGGAAACATCGCCTCTCTTTCTTTCGCAAACATGGAGTGGTCTGAATTGCTTTATCCCGGCTATGCAGAAGAGGTTGATCCGTCTGGCTGCATTTCGTCAGACCACGAAACAAGCCAGTCGGCAAGGACAGTCATCCAGATAACATGGTCGACGTGGCCCCGTTGCTGTCCAAACCAGCGCGGTGTGGTCCCAACCTATCATCTGGTCCGTGCAGTGGGGGAGGCCATCATCTCGTCAAACGCGACTGGGTCACCTCAACTGAGTGGTTGGGTTGTCAAACGACACCAGGCAAACGTCAAACATGTTGTTGTTTTTTCTCTCAAAGTCTGGATCACGGCAGTCTAAATTGAACCGGCTAGCGATCCGACAGTGCAATGGATTGCGAAGTGGTTGCTTGATGCGCAACGCATCGACTGAGCGAAGTACAACTCAAAATAGGCAAAAACGAGGGTTGACGAGAAAGTGCCGTAAAGGTTAGCCGTGGGTCTCGACCTGTGACCTTGAAGTGATAATTCACGTTCCCTCTTCTGCGAGACCAAAGAGACGGGGAAAAAAAAGGTTCCGCCACAGTGTACACGAACTTGTAGAGGTACCTAAGAGGCGAATGTACAGATAGATGCCCACAGCACGAAAACATAAAAATTTTCTGTAGATAGCCGTTCACGCGAAAGCAATAGCACTTGTTATTGTCAATCCCTCCTTTTGTGTCATAGCTTGTGCCATCTTGATTACCTGTCTGAGGGAAGAGCGAATAATCAAAAGTACAGGCGTCAATAGTAAGGATGGTGCCTTCGGTTTTTTCAATATTCTGGCCTTTTCGGTTTTACACTAATTTCTTCTTTTTATTTACAAACTATTAGGTCAAGTGTCAATTTTATGCAGTTTATGACAGATTTATGAATCGCGGTGGGAATGTTTTTTTTGTTGAGCAGAGTTGTCAGGAGGGAAGTCTTTTCTTCAGGGCGTTGAAAAACTCGCCTTTTCTCAAGGTTTGGTATTCGCGTTGTTGTTCAGAAATAAGTTCGCCCGGTGTTAAAGGGACCACAAAATAATCGTGATATAAAAACGTTATGTTTAGCTAGTTCGCTGAAAAAAAAATTGGGGGTTTTACGTGCCAAACTAACGACGGGCATCAGGCACGCCCCAGCGGAGGACTGAGGATTAATTTCGACCACCTGGGGATCGTTCGACGTGCAACCGAAAGCTCGGTTACACGGCGCCTCCTCCGCAATAAACCTCCGTCAGATTGCGGGCACCTCGGCCGGGATTCGAACCCGCCACATGGGGATCCGTAGGCCAGCGCTCTCGCCTCGGAGCCACCGAGGCGGCTTAGCTAGTTCGCTCATGTTCATTAATGTAGACAGCTAAACAATAATTAAAAAAAAACACGAATGAACGAAAACACCTCACTTTCTTCGAACACCGCGTTCGGTGTCTTCGTCCATTCCCCACCTTCGTGTTTCCTCAAACTATTTCAGCTGTCCACATTAACTGACAAAAGACGTGCACGTCTTGCATATCATGAAAAGGAACGATTCATTCAAATAAAAACTTGAACAGATAACAGAATCTTGTTTCATGCTTCTTTAAAGCAACACCTCTCTACCCGTGCACAGGCAAACACCACGCCCTTCTGTATACGAGCTCAGAAACGTCCGATGCGAAGAGTCGGCCAAAAAACGAATTTCTCCTTTGCAATAACAAAATATAGAAAGAAAAAGTAATAGAGTCTCTTTGCACGAAGCCATAGCGCACACTCCGCGAGGGGAAAGACGCCTGGCGCGTCGCTCCCTCGCGGAGACGGCCGCGCGGCATGCAGCGTGTTGCACGAAGGCGCCTGTAATGGAGCAGGGATTAGGCAGGTGGAGACGCGACATTAGCGCCGTGATTAAGCGCGCCAAGCGGCACGGCGGCAGCGGGTCCCCACAGCCGCAGCTGGACTCCGTCTCGCCTCAAGACAGACCGCAGAGCAGGCTACGCGAGCCACCCCAGCGAATCCCATACCGCACCAGTGTCACCTGACCTTTAAAGACGCACGCAGAGAACCGTAGAAGACAGTCCTTCAACGCGTGAGTGCCACGTGGCTTCGGGGTACGAACGCAGCGAACCGTAGAAGCCAGTCTCGTACTGCGTGTGTGTGTGTGTGTCACGCGACATTCAGCGAACGCGAAGGGGGTGTGTAGTCACGTGACGAGTTTGCGGCGTTTGATTGGCTGTGGTGGCTCGCAACGTCCGTCGCGGTCCATCGTTGGTCGAGGCGGAGTGTAGGGCGGCCCCCTTTGGAGCCCCCCCTCGGCCGTGATGGACGGGACAGCGTGAAATAGGGGCACCCTGTCGCGCTGCTTTACGGCCCCGCCTGTTTCAGCGCGACACCGCCGCCGAGCGCGTGAGCCTCGTCGTGTCCGCGACGACGACGACGACGACGACGGAGGCGGCGGCGGCGGTTTGCCAGCTGGGCATTTCGGGCAGCCGCCTTGCTCACGCGTTTGGGGGGGGGGGGGGGGGGGGGGGGAGGCATCGTGCGCGGCTTAAGAACCGAGAGGAGTACGTCTTCCCTTCTCGGGCATAAATTCGTTTCTGTTCCAGATTCAGCCACTACATTCGGCGCAATGACGTTTCAGCCATCTTGTTTTTGGTGAAAGGGTCGCTCCGGAAAACAAATTATGACAGTCATATTCATTCACCTCAAATTTAGTTCAACACATTAATAGACATATCTGAACAATAGGAACCGAAATTACGAGTCACAATATAATTTTATTTTATTTGTCGCGAAGATATTGAAGAGGAGAATCTACTGACAACGCTGTAAACGTGACGTCTTGTGTTGTAATGTGTGGGAAGTACAGCTTGTTTCCGACGGGTTGCTAGAGGTTTGATGGTGTGAAATGAATGAAAACTGACGCCAGAAAAAAAAAAAAAAGAAAGAAACGCAAAGTACTGTGTTTTTCTAGGCTGCCTGGAGAGGGCGGGAAATTTCGAAAGTTGGTTTTGGCATAACCTTAATTTGGCATTTTTTCAGTAGCTGTTTTGAATTTAAAGATAATTAACAGCACGCTAGAAAGACTGAAGCCCGCGGGTATTCCGAGAATATGTTCAGTTCTGGTACCTCGAAAAACCGTCGAAGATAATTGTTGCCAGTTATCCGAAGCTTTATCTTAGATCTCAGAAAACGCAATTTACGTCTTCCAGAAACGTTATAAACAGGCCGAGAAAGAGCTAAGAGATTACTGGAGGGCGCTTAAGCTTCGCCTTTAAAAATGGAACGCGATAGCTCGTTCCCAAGGCGTGCAAGCGTGTCTTCGTGGCCACCATACCCGTTAGCACCGAGACTCCGAGGCTCCGAAGACTGAAGTCGTACCTGAGAGCTTTAATGTCCTAGGAGCTCTTGCTGCTCCGCTCTAAGCTGAGACTAGAAGCTCCGCCTTCAGCGCGAGCTCGCTGGCTTCCGCAGTGCTTTGGTTGCGCGCGCCTGCGAACACTTGTGTTAGCAAGGGCAGAAAGCTCGCGCTGAAGGCGAAGCTTCTAGTCTCAGCTCAAGGGTGAACGACGTCATAGCCTCGTATATACTGACAAAGCCTGGCAGATCACCACGAGAAGCGGCCGCCGAAATGGAAAAGGTGGAGCGGCAGACAACGGATGAGAGGAGAGCCACGTGACGGGCGCCCCGCTGCGGCGAGACGCCAAAACACACTTCTCCCGAGCGAACAAGTGTGTTTCGGGTCCTCGCCGCTGCAAAAGCTGTGCGCTGACGTCCAAGTTTCCTGAGAAATGGCTCTTTGATGCTCTGTGCTACCACATCCTCGCGCTCCAAATCTGCGACCGGGTACTCTATGGCTCCGCCGTCAAACTGCTGCCAGGCCTTGTGAGTAGAGAGAAGGCTATAACAAAATAAAGTCACTAAACAAATATGACGGAGTATGGTGGATAGCGTGATTGGCTCACAAACGAAGGGTCGTGGGTTCAAATCCCGCTTCTGCCTATAATTCTTCAATTTGTTTAAGGCAAATGAATTGGTTTATAAATTGAAATCATTTAAGACAGGCGGCTACTTCTAAAGGCCCCTACGCACATTAACGTTTGAGAGCGTTTGAGTGCGTTTGACTGCGTGGCGGCTGCGAGAAACCAGGACATCCCTGCTTCTTATGTCGCGTGCCAAGCTATTCCTCTATTTGGATTCTACGCTTCATATGAAGCACAGAAGTGCCGATGACTCGCTTTCGTTTCGCGACGCAACGCAGTCAAACGCACTCAAACGCTGTCAAACGCGAATGTGCGTAGGGGCCTTAATTCGCACTACATGTCATGTTTCAATCACTTTCATTCCACGCGTCGTGTCACGTTTCACGCGAGCGTTGTGGGTTGTTTGAAATTCCCGTGCGAGGTCATGTGGCTGGTACGTCATGACTCTATCGACCACTCAGGATTCTCCCGTCCCGAAGCCACCAACACCGACGCCGACGCTTTTCTGCGACACGAGCTCCTTAGAGCTCCTCCTGAGTCGCCTGACACCCGAAGCTAGAGCTGAGAAAGTCGCCATTTCGAATCGCAACTGCCGCCAACTGCGCCAGCGCTGAAGTAGGCAACAAGATGGTGGCGTTCACGAGACATTTGGGGAACGACGCGCTGAACCTCTAAACGTAGTTTATTTGGTGCCTTATTGCGCAGCTCAGAAGTCAAGAGGAGCACGTCATCTATTCTGGGACATAAATTCGTTTCCGCTTCACATAAAACCCACAAAAAAAAAAAAAACGCTTTGTGCCTTAGACATACGCATTGTTCTTCTTTTCACGTTAAGTTCCACCGCAGCCACCGCTAGCTACGACCCAATGGAGCCAGTCAAGCAGAGTCAAAAGTGCATCGTCATGACGCTCGTCGTCAGCAGGGAATTTTAGGGAACCGTTTTCGCACATCTGATACGGTATACGTTGGGCTTTCCTGTACGAAGTGCGCCTATGCGAGTCTTCTGCGGTAGCGCATGCGCAGTTCGAACCGGAGGGCCCATCCTTTACCGTATCGGGTGTGCGAAAACAGTTCCCTAAAACTTCCTGTTGGGAGTTTTCCATCACCGGCTAATCCAATCAAGCACTCTAAAAAAAGCCTTGATCCCGCGCTTTTTTTTTTTGTGCATGATTATTTTAAGAAATGGAGTGGGGAGTATTCACTCGACGCCATATCTGAGGGCGCTGTTTAGAGCGCATGCTCAGAACGAGCTCACATTAAGAGGCTGGTGAGACCGGCAATCTTGATGGTGTGGAGTGCACGTTGGAAAACAACTTTGGAAGCTCGCCATCAGCACGCGCTCAGCAGTCCGCACACAGCCATGGCTGCCAGTGAATACCACGTCGAGGGGGGATCGGTGGCCGAGTGGTCTATACTTCGTTTCACCTTATGTGCGAGCGAAGGCAAAGCAGGAAGCGCGAGCGCGAAAGTTCCGTGCGTTCAGGCTTTGCTCGAGCGCGCGAGCTGGGGAGAAACGCAAAAAGCGCTGGTCTCGCGCTTCTAGCTTTGGCTTCGCTTGCAGATAATGTGAAACGAAGTATAGCGCACACCAGCTCGGAGCACGTAGAGCGAAAGCTCGCGCTGCAGAACCCAGTAAACCAGGGATCCTGGGTTCAATCCCCACCCCTGCCCGCTTCGATCTGGATGAGCATCGTACCGGCGTGCGGTCGTGTATCACTACTGCGTGGCGCACGTTAAAGACCCCAGGCTAGCGGTTGTACTGCACTGGCTAAATTGCTCATCTACAGCTGGGAGACTCGTCGCCCGTTGAGGCAGACCAAGGGTGCTATGTTGCGCTTTTTGGACTCCCAGGAGACTTGGAAGAGGGAAGTGACGTCAACGACTAGAGAAACGCAGATTGGATGTTGACAGAAGAAAACAAAGTCAACATCTAATCTGCATTTGCTGCGTTGTTGACGTCACTTCCCTCTCCCTAGTCTCCTGGGAGTCCAAAAAGCGCAACATAGCCCCCCAAGTTCTAGGCTGTATAAACATACACACAACCCAATTTTTTTTTTAATACCACGTCCACGTTCACACTGTTGAATCTGGGGCCAAAGGGGGAGGGGAGGGGGAGGGGAATCGGTGGCCGAGTGGGCTAGAGCACACACTAAATTCACTGGATCCTGGGAAAGTAGCGCCATCGCCTTCCCTACCTGCTAGTCGGACACAAACAGATAGTACTAACATACAGACGACACAAAACCTCGCAAGGCGATTGGCTAATTTGTCTACGTTGTAATGGAAATCGCCATCTCGGTCTATTCAAATGTTCGAAGCTTCCACAGGGTCGTTCTAAACCAGTCGCGCCAAGATCACAATGAATGCGTCATCGTATACTGGAAGCGTTCCTCGCCAATATAAGCGTCTTTGGCACTGTATATACAATCAATTTATCAATCGTGCCCATCTCCAAGGATCTCTTACAGTCATATTGTTCTTCGTGCGTATTTTAAAACAGCAAACTTATTTTTCAGTGACTCCAAGCACCGACACAGCATGTGGTGGTGTTACGAAGATGTACATCCGCTTGTTTCGCGGCGTTTGGATAGCAAAATCTCGCTATACAAGAAACGTCTCCATAAAGCTACTCGTCACCAGCGACTCTAGATCGGCTCACCAAGAACGGAGGGGTCAAGGAGGAATTGCTCATTTCACGGACCAAAACGGCGACCATGCAGGGAATTTGGCGCTACTTTTCCAGGATCCAGTTACTTTAGTGCACACCGGCTCGGAGCACTTGGAGCGAAAGCTCGCGCTGCAGAACCCAGGATCCTGGGCTCAATGCCCACCCCTGTCCGTTTCGACCTGGATGAGCATCGTACCGGCGTGCGGTCGTGTATCACTACTGCGTGATGCACATTAAAGACCCCAGGCTAGCGGTTGTACTGCACTGGCTAAATTTCTCATACAGCTGGGAGACACGTCGCCCGTTGAGGCAGACCAAGTTCTAGGCTGTATAAGCATACACACAACCCAATTTTCTTTTTTTCTGGACACCAATAGGAACGTGCTTGGTTTCGCAAGCTGCGTGCCTTTATTGCGCAAGCTATCGAAAAAAAAATCCGCCCTCCTTGCTAGGCTATAAACTCGCGTCTGTAACCTTTGCTCCCCTCCAGCTTTAAAATAAAATAGAGCTTCGTGCTACAATTAACCACAGATCGCGTGGCAATCGAGTAATGCGTCATGAAGCACCGTTTCGCGATATAATATGTCCCATAGAAAGAATCCGTGCAAGTTCATGAAACTACATAGAAGGGTCACAGTCCCACATCCGTTTAGCCTTCATTCTCGCTCGAGAAACGCGAGCCAATTTACGTGACACGCTCCGGGGTTTTAACCGTTCTATAGGCCATTCATGCAGTTTTCTTTTCAAATCTTGTCGCACCGACCACATAAAGCCACGAGCGCCCGTTTTGTATGCATCTGTTTTTCTTCTTTCCGGAACAAGGAGCAATTCGAAAAAAAAAAAAAAAAAACCGTCAGGCTTCCACGGCTCTGAAAAGTCGGCTGATAGCAACAAGCTGCTTTCCCCACGCTGCCTCATTTTATTTTATTTGTTTACCTTTTTTTTTGAGCATAGGTTGTTATAGCTATGTAGAAGACGATCGCGAATTATACGGGCCGCTCTTGAGTCGACGACTGTTCTATTATAAAAGTAATTCGCTCAGTTAGGGACGCATTCCTATTGCACAAAGCCTATTACAATGAAATCTAAAAAAACAATCTACCAGAAATGGTGTTTACAAGATTTCTCCTATTGCGTAAGTAAACAACACATCCCGATCGTACTACATAAGCACGGCGCTGCGATCTCCCCCGCTGGAAAGTTGTATTTGCTGCATTCGGTGTGTATACGAACAGTGTTTTACTACAGAATGTGTTTATGGGCTGGATTTCCAGGAAAAGTCTAACTCTCGAGTGTGACTAAACAGCGTTACACACAGTCCAAGGCACCATAAAGGATACACGCATAGAGCAGACGATGCATCATCATCCAAAGCAAAGATAAGGCGTTATTTTAAAAAGAATTAATACATTATCATAACTAGGAACACACAATCGAAACTAGGGAAATTAACCGAGGAGTTTTAGCGGTAATCGAACCTTGGACCGTGGGATCCGTCCGACATCTTTGCTCGGCAAACATATGCGGAGGGCAAGTTCGTCTGCTTCTTGCACGGGGGTTTTGATGATGTCAAAACGCCAAGCTCTTATTGGCTGATCGAAAAAAAAGAGTGGGTAGACCTGGAGGCATCTATCATCGAGGTTTCCCCTCTATCCTTCCAATAAAAGCCAATCGGAACTCGGCGTCGCTTTGACATCACCGCCACTCCTTGCGCAAGAAGCAGACGGAATGAACGAGAGCGCAAGCAACTGAACTAAGTAGCATTTGCCGCCGACGGGCGTCCGCAGCAGCGCGCGACTGTCCGCGGCGAGCGACACTTCGTCTAGCATACTGAGTCCGCCGGTGACCATCGGAGGCGACTTATAGTGCTTAGCATATTTAGTCCGCAATCGACCGTCGGCTCCGAGTCATCGTTATTGTCCAGCATACGTAGTCCCCAGGCTACAGGCACCGGCAAGTTATGCTTAGTCCAGCATACTTAATCCGCAGGGGTCCGTCGGCGTCGAGTCATGCTTAGTGCAACATATATATACTTAGTTCAGTTCGTAGTCCATGGTTGGCGCTAAGTTATACCTAGTCCAGCATCTTTAGTCCGCAGGCAATCGTCGGTGGTGAGTTCGACATAGTTATACTTAAATCCAATCACACCGACGGATCCGATCGAACTAATCAAGAGGCGAAAAAAGTGCATCGTCACGGCGCTCGTTTCATTGGCCGGCGAGCGGGATCTCGATACATGCGCCCAATCTGTACCTGTGTGTGTGCGCTGCGCCACGCCGCGTTGCTACACTCGATAGCGCAGTATAAAGCGCTGGTCACACGCTTGCAACCGAGTAGGACGGAGGGAGACAAGACCGGTTTTTAAGCCTCTTACGACGGCTTAGGTTCAGCTCCACAGCAGCGCATCCGGTCCTAAGACGTCGCAAGAGGCTTAAAAACCGGTCTGGTCTCTCTCGGTTGTACTGGTTTACAAGTGTGTGAACGAGCCTTAATAGAGCCTTCAGTCCGCAGGCGACCGTCGGCGCGCTCAGCTGATTCCGGACAAAGCGTAGCTCCCTACGGGGATTCACGACGTCACGGGACAAATTACAATGTACAAAGGGATAGCGCAGCGGGCGCGTCAGATCGGAACTTCGGGACAAAAGTCAATTGGTAGAGGAAGGGGCAGGGTAAACCTCCTCCCCTTGGTATTACTTCAGCTACAACAATCCTTACGACCCGAGTGCGCTTAGAATTCAAGGTCCTACGCTCACCCACCGTGCATATAAACGGAATCCACGGAAAAACTTGTGATCAAATCATGCTTGTGACACACGTATACTCCCGAAGATATTTGAACTTGATCATACTGATGAACCCGGAAACCACAGGAGTGTGTCGTCAGTGCGGCGCATCCGAAAGTACCCAAAGCTCCCCGCAACCATGCATAGCAAATCATAACGCACGCATGATTTTCGCACGACAGGTTCTGCATTTCCTGCGTTTATCAGAATGATCCATGCAAGTTTCATTCTATTGTATAGAATATTACAAATCGGATTGTATTTCGGTATTCTATTGCATATTGAGTTGAATATTGTATTATATATATATAAAATATTTATTATATTGGGGGGCCTCTGGTGGGACGACGCTATAACTATTTATTTTTTTCTTGGTCAAACTGTTTTATTGGTAGACAGATACGGGAGAGCACCGTCCGTCCGAAACACCCGCCATGTTCGGCCTATAGACGAGGTAACGGGATCGGGGCGCGTGGAGGAGCCCGGATTGCGGGGTTCCGACGTCTGGTTTCAACCCACGTGCTCGGCAGTCGAGAGGGTCAATAATGGCCGAAGCATTATCTGATCGGGTTGCATCCAGCCATACGAGCAGGGCCAACAGAAAAAGGACGCCCACTATCGTAGCCCGTCTCGGTTACGGAGTGAAGGCAGGCTCTCATTGCACACGCGCGAAACTCGACCGCTTTTATAGTTGTGCTTCGGGAGTTGCATGGGGCTATCGCGTGTGCGCTGATGTAAGGTGCTCTGCCGCAGCGTGGATTGCGAAACGAACTTGCGCTTAGGATCTCTTGACTCGCAATTTGTTGCGACCCTTGCCCATTCAAGCCCGCTTTGAGGGGGTGTGGAGCGTAAATTGAATAAAATCGGCTGGGCACGCGGAATATATACATATTTTACGGGATT
This sequence comes from Ixodes persulcatus, assembly GCA_013358835.2. NCBI lineage: Eukaryota > Metazoa > Arthropoda > Arachnida > Ixodida > Ixodidae > Ixodes > Ixodes persulcatus. The sequence goes on from JABSTQ010010825.1 coordinate 991,444, forward strand.
GCGACGCGTCTCTTCGTTCCTCGTCGGGGTAGAAGGAAGAATAGACTTTATTGATGTAAGAACAGACGTTGTTTTCGTCCTCAGGTAGGTGGCCTCCTTAGTCCAGGAAGCCATGGTCCTCGCCGTCCGCCGGGCTTGATCGACCAGCTTGATCTGGTCGTCAGGGTCCGCGCTGGCCAGCTGGTCCGCCCACTGTTCTGCGGTTGGTCCTTGGATCGGCGGTACTGCTGTGCTACCCCGGCATTCCCACACCTATGGTGTAGATTGTTGGGCACCTTACACTTCTTGCACTCGTACTCGTAGCAGGTTGGGTGGATCAGGTGGAAGAGTGTTCCATGTGGGAAGGTATTGGTCCGTAGCTGCCTCCATGAGACCTCCTCCTCTTTGGTCAGGTTAGGGTGCGAAGGGGGTAGACCTTCCTTCCAAGTTTGTAGTGTTCCAGGATCTCCGAACTTCTTTTGTGAAGGCCTTCGTCTGGGCTCAACATGGCCCGAGCGATCGGCAAGGAGGTCCGGTCCGGAGAGTATATCCGCGGGCTGCGGCGTGAGCCGCCTCGTTTCCCCCTAGGTCCTCGTGCCCCGGAGCCCAGCCGATCGGAATTTTTGGGAGGTCTTTGAGCTTTGCCAGAATCTTGAGGGCCGCTGTAGCTACTCTTCCTCTCTGGTAGTTTCTGCAGGCTGCTTGCGAGTCTGTGATGATTTTGATGCATCCCCTGCTAGTTGTTGCTGACAGGGCTATAACTGCTTCCTCTGCCAAATCCATAATCCAAGTCTCGGCGGAGGCCGCTGCTAACTCCCATTCGTTGCCGTCCACGACGCTCAATGCGTACGCTGCTCTCCCAGCGTACTTCGCCGCGCCGGTGTACCTCGTAGAGATTTCCATCTTCCTCTCGTACATCCTTTTGAGAGCCTCTACCCTGGCCCTCCTTCTTTCGCCGTGGTATTCTAGCTGGTGCATGTGGCGTGGGATGGGAGCCACTTTGATCTTGTCCCTTAGGTTCGGTGGGATTTTATGCTTGCTCCTTGATTCTCCTTCCACTCGATATCCCAGTCTGCTCAACATGTCTCTGCCCACCTCGGTGACACTGAGCCTCTCCAACTGGCTTGCTCTGTGTGCCTCCACCGTTTCTTCCCAGGTGCTGTGAACTCCTAGTTTTAGGAGCTACTCCGTTGATGCAATCGGGGGAAGTCCCATCGCCAGCTTGTATGACTTTCTGATCAGGACGTTGATTTTCTCTTTCTCGCTTGTCCTGAAACCCAGGTACGGTGTACCATAAGTGATTCTACTGACCACCAGGGCTTGTGCCAGTCTCGGCGTGTCTCGTTCTTTCAGTCCGTGTTTGCGGTTGGCCACCCTCACAAGCTGTGTAACTTGGGTGAATGTCGTCTGCAGCTTTTGCACCGTGGCTGTTACAGCTCCATCCCCTTGGAAATTCAGGCCCAGTATCCGGATCGTTCTGACCCGTGGGATTTTGACTACGCTCAGGGTCAACCGCAAAAAAGAACGCTTACACCATGCTATTGAGGGACTTCGGAAGAACTCCTACCTCTGAATGTTCTATAATTCCCCGCGTGTCAATTAATTCGACCTTTTTATCACCCATAAAACAAATACAGTGCGCCTACCTTTCTGAAAAGTACTTAGGAGAGCCAACGGAGGGGAGGGGGCAAGGGGGGGGGGGGGGGTTCGGCGACTGAAAATAATAAAAATTTGTTCAGACGAACAAAAAACAGTCTACGTTGTGACACTACGCAACCCCGCGAAACGTCATAATCGGTGTCACAGGGAAAACTCTGACTTTGTTTATGTCTAGACTGCTTTCGAGCCCGTCCTTCATCGAGTTGTCTCCGTATATTGCGACACTAAGCTTTCCCTAAGTGGTTGGCGGGAAAGGAAACGCCACAAATTTCTTAGAGTGTATACGTTGAAGCGAAGCGTTTGGTTCCATATTCTCGAACCGGCTGCTACAAGAAGAGAAATAAATAAAATAGTCGTTTTTAAATTAGTCCGCCGGTAGCCCCCCCCCCCCCCCCCCTCCCCTTCTTTACCAACGCGCATCCCTGACGTCATGCAGCTGCGGTGGCGCTGCTGTCGGCGCGGGGCTTGCGCATACGCTTCCCCTCCTCGCTCAAATTTAGATAGATCGATACATAGATACATGTTAATGGCTATACCTTTGTAACGGGCGGTAGCTTGCTCCACCTAGCCTTAGTCTAAAAACACAAACATACGGTTCCTGCCGCCCTTCTAAGCCAATTTGAGCGCATAGTGGCCAGACCTGGTGTGAGCAAACGTGGACTCGTCCGTAAATATCATGTTGGCCTATAAGCAGGAAGGGGAGCTAATCACAATGATTGATGAAGCTAATCACAGCTCGAAAGACGACCGGACGGAGAAATGTGTGTGTTTCTACCTCCTTGGGAGCCACGTAAGGGGTCAATCACTGTAATCAACGAAGTTCGTCGAGCGAATGTGACAAAGCTCGGATACTGTAACGGTATGTCTCAAAAGTAAGGTTTTTTTTTTTTTTGTTTTTTTGTAACGATAGAACAGCATTTTTGAACCAGACTTTCTCTTTTTTCTTTTTGCTACTTTGTTATTTTTGGTTGCGCTCCGCTGATCACGGTAATAGATCACCCTACGACATTATTCTGTCCTTTATGTTTTTTGTTTTTTTTTTGCATGAGTCGGGACATTGATTATTCGAAACATCGTGCTCACTGTCCTAACGCAGTTTTAAGAATTCGATTGCTTTTTCAGGTCTCTTATTCTTAGGGTATCGGTCACGTCATCTGACGAACAAGTCGGAGTACAAAGCACCGCACACGACCAACCCAACTAAAAATGCACCAACAAAAATTAAAAAGAAAATATGGCGCTGCAACTTCAGTTTTCGGCGTCCTATGCTTTGCGGCGAATGCATTATTTAAATATCGACCGTCTAAATTTGTTTAGAACACGTTAGACGTCACGCGGAGTCACGGCGTCGTGGTGTCGCAATGACACCGCGACGTGACACCACGACACCGCTCACATGTAAACAATGATATTGTCACCGAGGGCTTAGGAAACACAGGACGTTCCCAGCATTTTATTATTGCTCTCAGTCATTAAGAATTCGCCATCAGCCATGGCTTTCCTAAGGTCTCGGTGTCTACAGTAATGTCCTTAGTGCGTCGTTCGTAGCTGAACCCCAAAGTGGCTGCACAAGGGAAACCCGCAAGTGGCTTTGCTTGTAAGCGCAATAGTGCACGCTTGTGCCTATGTCGAAACAGAGTTCTCGAGCGCATTTAATCGATGCTCGAAACCCGTAAAAAGACCGCCTTTCCTGCGCTGTTTTCTTTATTATTATTAATTTTTAAAATGCGACGGGGTCGTTCTCTGTAGCTCTCGTAAGTGGGCACTACGAGGCGATTTTCTATTTTTAATCGTTCTCAGAATCGTTCGGTTCTGGCGCCTCAGTGCGCATTGCTGTGTGTATGTCCTATCTAAATGTAGAGTAGAGTGAACCAAGACATTAGCCATGTATAATATCTAACTAGAAAGATAAAACAAATCTTGGTCTAGACAGCCGAGCTTCGTCGTATTAAAAAAAAAAAAAATAGCGGGACATTTTTTTTTAATATAGTATTATGTAATGAAAAGGATCCCCTTTTTGCTCGTTTTGTAAGCGTCTAAGCCACCTTTTGTCCCGCAAATGGTTATTAAGGAATATTCCCGCGTAATCCCTTGTAGGAAAATAACGAAACAATTTTACGCTACTTTTGGTAAGAATGAAAACGAAGGGACCCTTAAGAAAGAAAGCGAAAGAGAGAGAGAGAAAGAAAATAGAGAGAAGTGCGCAGTGATTTGGCTTTCAAGACATGCAAGCATTGAGGCGCTGATTGCTTCCCTCTCGGAAAGATTCTTAAGAGATATTTCATGGGTGTTTGTATAGCATCGTATAAGTAGTTTTTTCTTTTTTATGATTTGAGAGAGATTAGTAAGTTTTGAGTTTTTGTGAATCTCTAGAGCAGCTCGGACGATGTGCTCTGGGTGTGAAGTAGGCGACGCTCTTTTGTAAACTGTGTCTTAGAAGAGAATAGCCACGGATTGCACGCTCGTCGTTTTGCGCACTTGCTTCTTTTTTTTTTTTTCTGTCGTCGTTTGTATTTTGTACGGATATAAACGCTCGTAAGGTCTAACGACTAAAACTGATAACCGCTTTTGGAAGTCGCTCACGCTTGTAATGAACCCTCCTTTATTCACGACTGCTATTTCTGATGAGGTTTCCTACATTTGGTGTAATGCGAAAGCGAAAAAATTTAGAATTTTTTAAAAATTATTTGAAGTGGCTTTTAATGGATACACAGCGGAAGCTATAGAGTTCGTTCAAAATCGGGACTGCGAAGTTCTAGAGACGGCAAAAATCGACGGCGCCACCATTGAACGACATAACATCAATGGCTGCTCGCTCTTTGGCGTCCCTAATGTTGACAAGAATTAGGCAGTAGCATTTTGTCCTGGCTTTTTGTTTTCTGTTCACATCACTCGACCCAACTTTTGATGGAGACGCTCTGAGTAAAAAAAAAAAAAAAAAAAAAAAACTTTCTTGGCGAATGTGAAGAGAATCATGGAAGGACTTTCAAATTGAACGCATTGCTTGAGAGCTGGGGTCGCCGTTTAGAGGGCGCCTGTGTTGAGACTCAGCTGACAGACGCCTAGCGTTGGACTAGTTTATATTTGTGATATTTTGATACTGTCGCCCTCAAGCGATGATGCCGAAAATAGTGGTAAGCGTATTCTGTTTTTGTTTTGTCGCGGATGAACGATTTCTCGAGTGTGCGCTTAAGCCATCTGAAGCGTTTATCGAAACAAGGCTCTCGTGCTGGCTCTGAGACTCAACAAGGCTTGATAATCGGCTAGTTGGTTTGAAATAATATTGATAGACTATAACATAGCAGCTTCACTGCTATGTTATAAAGAAACATCACTGTGACAAGAAAAGCAGTAAATAGACGTGTGAGGGCAAGATAGATGTGTACGTCTTAATTTGTTTGCGTCAGTGTCGTTTAACGTATAGCACAGCAGCAGATATCACTTTGTGACTTGACTCTGGAGGACGTGAGGCCACTTACCTTCGAACCCGCAAATTTGAAAACCGGTCCATGACTCCGACCTTGTTTATAACCGAACTACATTTGAGCGTATAAACTCGCTATATAAAACTCGCGTTTTTATATCTTGATCAATGGATCGAAATGCTCGGGCATGTTGCTAACCATAAACAAGGTTTTCAGCTGGATGCCTGGGGAGAATGCGAATACTGTATTTTTTCCTACGTTCGGTTCATGGCTGCGTCGAATCTCGGTTGAAATAGAAACGTTCTTTTTTAAATAGTTCTCACCTGGTGCGTCACCCGCACGGAAAACGTTCTCAGACAATGTACACCTCAACTATGGCTTACTTTACTAGTTTGCACAGAACCTTGTATCATATATATTTCATCATTAACATACTCTGTCCTTCACAAACCCTTTCTCGTCATGTCCCAATAAACAATTTAGAAAAGAAAACGAGCAAATTTGTTGTATAATTCGCACGTGAATATGAGCACCTCCACGTAAAATTTCAACTTTTTAACATTTTAAGTTCGGCGAATAAGACTATACATGGAATAAATTGTTGCGCGGCAGTTTTAATAAAAATGTTTCGTTACTTAGAAACCCCGAAACTACGCGCAATTCTTCACACACGCTCCGTTTCTGCTTGGTCCAAATTAGGTTCGAAAACAACATACACTGGTCAAGAAAAGAAGAAATAGAGAAAACCAATTCTCTCGCAGCTCAACGCGACCCCGAAAACATTTGTGCCCAGAGTCCTTATTGGATGGACCGGGCGCACGTGAGGAGAATGTCAAACGAGACGTGCTTCCGACATCGGCAAGCGCAGGGGACCTTTTTTTGTTTCCTTCCTCCACAGGGTTGGGAAGATGTCAAGAAGGGGAGGGGGGGGGGGGGGGGGGGGGAGAGGAAGAGAGGTGGCAAATTTGCCTAAAAGGAGTTATTCGTTCCGCTCCCCTCGGAGCAGGCCTTTTCCCTCCGTTTCTGTTGTCGTTTTTTTTTTTCTCTCTTTTTTTTTGTTGTCGTTCGTAGTTGTGTAGCACGTTGGAATGCTACGAATGGGTGGTCCCGGGGTCCGGCTTCTGATACAAATTGGCGAATCGTGCCCGGAAACCAGATCTTATTCCGGTGAAGAAGGGATGACTGCGTTTCGCTTGGTGTCGGTGCTCCATGTCACTCTGTCTTCTCGCCTGGGGCTCTCTCTGCTCGTTCGACGTATATGCATCGAATCTTGTTGACAAAACACGGTGACATTCTGTTGTAAGAACTGCTGACATGACAGGGGACCCATAACGCTATCGCCGACGAAAATAATCCCTGCAGAAGGGGAAGAAGGGTGACAAAGGACAAGCACAAATCTCTAAACACAGCTAGGTGACTGGTGCGCGACCGAAAATGCTTTTCTTGACATTCTTCTTCAGCTTGTTTGCACCTTTGCATTTAATTGCATTATCGTCATAACCTTAAAAATACAAGCCGTTCACCCTTGTTGGTGTTAAACTGGCGGCAACTCATCAAACCCCTTTGCTCTACTGGCGTGTAACTCCTGTTTAGCTCGAATGGTAGAGCGCTCCTCTGGAAATGGAGAGGTCCCTGGTTCGATACCAGGACAAGGCGGATTTTTTTCGGTCGCGCACCAGTCACCTAGCTGTGTTTGGAGATTTGTGTGTTGTCCTCTTTTCTCCTTCTGCAGGGATGATTTTCGTCATTCTTGTCCAACTCGCTTGCACCTTTGCATTCAATTGCATTATCATCATAACGCTTTCGCGTTCCACTGTTATTATTTCCTGTGTTCATTAACTCAACCAACATGCTGGTCAGTCTGCATTGCCCTTTTTCTAATTTTCAATAAAAGGCGCCACATGTTAAATCAGTCGAACGGAGATACAGAGACAATTTTCTTCCTCTTCACCTGTGACTTAAAAAAAAAAAAAAACACATTTGTTTTGCGTTATATTATTTTTGGTTTCTTATGACGTTGGGATGAACATGCCACTACTTTTCGTTGATTCATCCGTATGTATTAGACTATAATAGGCACCCGGTGTATCGTCCTCAAGGACAAATTTCGGAAATAGAAAAGTGTTGTCCTTGCACCAGGTTCGGAGATGCACCAGGTGCGGACAGGCACCTGGGTCGTGTCCAAACCTGGTGCATAGCACGCACGTAAAAATTGTCATACACAGCACACATTAGCAAATGCCTGCTTTATTAGCTCACCAAAAAAAAGTTCGCATCAGGCACAAATCATCATTACCATACTCTGCCACTGACAAAATCTCTCACGTCTTGTGGTGAACGATCTAGAGAAAGCAATTCTTGTATAGTCCCCACCTGTAGATAGTTCGCACCAAGTAAAATTTTGACTTTTAAACGCTTGCAGTCCACAGAGTGAGAGTGTATAAAATCCGCACAATACGTAGCAATGGCGGTTGTCTAATTAATTTCTTTTCTACCTGTTGCTCATTGCAGACGCGGTGACGAGTGTCCTCCCCCCCAAGAGAGAAGTCGACGTTTGCTTCACTTTGTTCAAGTTGCGGCCACGAAGCGTTCAAGTACCACAACCTGCCAAGTGTTTGGCCTTTGTTCAAAGACGCTCTAGATGGATCAACATAAACTAGGTGTTTATAAAAAATGTGAGATAAAGTGATTGCTGATACACACTTCTTTTTTTTTTCTGCACGGAACATGGTTTGTTAGGGAGGCTACAAAAAAGGTACGGTCCGCCCCAAACTTTACGCCGCCACGAGATAGTCCTGGTGTCTTCACTTTTTGAGCTATTCCTGAACCTATAGTGATCGAACTGGTTGGTGAAGATTTGCGTCCCCGATGAAAACCCGACCAGGGGAAGGTAGGCATTCCAGCAGCTCCAGCGACCAATTTACCTTTGGGTAGCTTGCAATAGATCAACATTTGCGTAACCGCGTGGCGGCATTACGTTTGAGGGGCATAGCGCAAGACAAGTCAAAATATGTCACACCAACTAGTCCCTAGAGAAATATGGATGGATGGAATATTGAAATGGTTTGGGGGTGTTTTTTGTTGTTGAGTCATACAGTAATCTGTACTTTGTATCTTATTTTTTTTTTTTTTACGGTGTCACAAACGGCTCAGACGATGTCGTTTTGGCCTTTCGAGGACCGCTTTAACATTTCTGGAGGCTCAGGAAAAGCGTTTGCTGCGATTCCAGATAGACGCTTCGGATAACTGTCAGCCATTATTTCGAGCACCAAGATGGCTGATGTGTCGTTGCTCTGAAGCTTAGTCTATTTAGAGGTTTTATAGCCATACATTTCGCGGCGTTTGTCGGATTTCCGCCTTGTGGGATTAATGACCCTAAACCTCGTTATTCCAAGAAGACAAACAAGAAGTCCTATTTCCAGGACGCAAACACAAAGTAGCAAACAATGAAGACCGAAAATAAAATTAAAAAAGCAAACTAAAAGAAACGCACAGTAGACTCACATCTAACGTTGATCAGTTTTCCCTTGCGTATAATTCTGCGCCGTTCTACGCCAGGATCGGAATCTAGAATACCCGTCGCCGAAAAAAAACCATTCGGCGGCGAAAATTCTCCGGCCCATTTGGCGCAGACAAGCGAACTGCGGAACTTAAAAACCGCAGAAACCAGGCGGGAGGGGTGTTCCGCACGCTTGCCCGATCCTTTCCGCGCATGCGTGATCGAGGCACACGCTTTCTGGCGCCCGACGCGGGGCTCCGGCGAACCCTTTCCCCACTTTTCCCGACCATCCCATTGTTGCTTGGCCACAATTAAAGTCAGCGGGTGATTTTTGGCGAGCTGGAAATAGAGTTTTTGGTCTTTACCATTGGGCGTGCCTACGTCTGCAAGTGCGTGTGTATGAGTGCGCACGCATGGCAAAGTAGCGGAATTTAAGTCTAGAATGATTCGTTATCGTTTACTTTTGCTTTCTCTCTTCACCCCAGAGGGAAAGGGAAGAAAAACGCATTACGAATATATATCAGACTAAACTTTGAGTTCTTGCTTTTCTCCTGCTTTAATTTTTTTTTTTTTTCTAATGGGAAGGCATAATTTTTTTTTTTTTTTTTGCGTTGGTGCACTGGAACCTTTTCTCTTCATGTTTTTTTTTTTTTCTGGTTTTATGTCTAAAAATTATACCCGCAGAAACATGCGAGAACCGGAAAATATTTAAGAATGTTTCCGCTGAATGTCAGTTCCGAATTTATTTTTTCTTTTACTGCTTTATTTTTTTATTTTTTGTTTAGTGAGCTAAAGCAGGATTACTTTTTAAATGAAATGGCAAGAAAAATATTATACGAGGAACTAAAAACAGAAATCAGAACAGTCCTAAAATCCACTTAGACGAGCGTCTGATGTGAAGCGGAGCAGAAAACACTTATAACCGAGTATACTGAGTGCCTTTTAAAAAATGAGCAAAAAAAAAAAACAAAAAAAAACAGAGCTTGCCGACCCAGAACGCTGGATTCGAGAAGTCACCGTGCAACGAGTCGTTATTCGAAATCGCAGTAACTGCATCAAGTGGTCGTGCTCCGCAAATCTGCAGACAGAGAAAACAAATATATTAAAAAAATTGCGACGCTATAGGTTTCAAAGGGGTTAAACGCTCGGAAGTTTGCTGTACGCATCCCCGGCAAAGCGTTTTTGCCCCTTTCTGCCCCGCACTCCAGCGAAAACCGAAAGTGCAAGGCTCCGTGCATGCGAGGAAAAGGGCTCGAGCCGTCGGTGCTGAATTTACGACCGGGCCTCGGTCTGGAGGCCGGACGACTGGCGAAGCAACACGGGGGTTCAGATTGAAGACGTCGAGGTTGTTGTTGTTGTTTTACATTACTTTTTTTTTTCGGACGCTAAGCTTCGCGGGAATTTTTTTATAGGACCCAGTTTATGACGGGCGCTTCTTTTGAAGCGGGCAACCAACGTCGTCGGCACCGCATCGGTTAGCAGCTCGGGGTCTGACAGAGGGCGCTGATATATCGACGACGGACTGATTTTTTTTTTCTTATCATTTTCTTTCTACACTGCGTGACACAGCTGTGTGCGCGCACTTTCACTTCATTCCTTCCTCGGTTGCTTTTTCTTTTAATGGAAATATAATTTATCTGAAATCGTGGCTTTTAACAATTCGTCGTCGGCGGCGGTGACCGCCGTTGGCGGTACGTTGCTCTGCGTGCGCGAGTGCGACTTGGGCCGTCACGATTTCTTTTTAATGATATTACGACAAAAACGTCGACAAACGGCGGTAGGAGTATAGTTTAGGAACATCAACATCTACCGGTCAAAAACGGCAACTGCTAATACAGTAGCGCACGAGAAAAAAAAAAAAAGAAGAAAAAAAAAACGGGAACGAGATTGATTCACTGTGCTGGCAGACGAAGCGAGAGATATGCCACGATGCGCACGCTCCAAGTTTTAACTCACGGGAAACGTAATAACAGGGATCGTCTACATTTTTGTCTCCCTTGTCGATCTTGTTCACGTCGCGTTTTTGTCACGACTGGGTCGCTTCGGAGAACGGCAACCCTCTTTCTCTCTTTTTCCTTTGTTTGTGTGGCAAGACTGTACACTTTATACTCGAGGAATCGTGTGAGAACACATACTTGAACTAGGCTAGGTGAGTTAATATTATTGCTCTCAGAGCCGTCTTTTAAGCTGTCTAAAAGTGTTCATTTAAGCCGTCTTTTAAGAAGTATAGAAACGACAGTAAACTGATATTATCTGAGGCGTGTCTCTTCCTCGCATGAATATCCTGTAACATTAGTCATAAAAAAAAAAAAAAACAAGTGGCAGACATGTCGGAAGTGTACGTCTATAGGTATGAAGTAGACGTGCTTGGAAGATGCTTAAACGCGTGTCCGCCAATAAGCCTCGTCATTCTGTCTGGAGCAAACACCGCGTCTTTTGTACAGCGTGTACGAGAATGTGCAGCGCGAATGCGCATTTATAAACCACGCGTCCGTGATAGTCAAGTTTAAATCTATATCATCATGTATATCTCGTCGCCGAATGGGAAGATTCAGTTATTGGGACTATACGGATTCCTAGTTGGCGAGCTCCTATACCGGCCGAGGTGCCCATAGTTTAAATGGAGCTTTTTTAAAGGTGGAACTTGTAACTGGGCTAGTTGGTGAACGTTATAAAACCGTGTGAATGGCGCAGAAGAAAAGAAAACGGACACAAGAAAGAAGACACACACACACACAGGCGCCACTGAAAACTATATATTTGAGAAGTGCAGAAAGTAATACAAATCTCATACCTTCATCCCGTTCATGCATGCGCTTGGCCCATACATGCTTTATCTCTCATTCACACACACACACACACACACAAAAGAAAACTTTCTTAAGGAAAGGCGCCGTGTCCGATATTTTGGATGCACGTAGAAAGACACCATGTGGCCGAAATGATTGCTCACTCCTTTGCTGGGGCGTGCCAGTTGCCTTACGCTGGTGTGACACGGAAAATACCGAACTTTGCCTTTTTTGCCCAATCAGTGAGTTACTTTGAGAACCTGTGAGTGCCTTGTCAAGCGCAATACGATAAATGTTCAGTGTCCGAAGTGAAGTCGCTAAGCAGTGAGGTAAGCAGCGGCGCCTATTTTGTGTGTGACCTCGCTATCCGGAAATTAACGGAGAAAAGTCACGAAGTCTAAGAGCGTAGCCACAGACGTCAATTGATAATCGCAGGTCTGGTTACGAAATACGCCGAAAATGAATGTGCCGGCCAATATAGCGATTGCTCCCTTATCAGTTCCAGGGAGTCAAGACGAATGCGGTCAGCTCCACTTCAGATTCAGTAGGAATCAACGACGGCAACTTTTTGCTTTCGGCTTCGCCGTAAGCCGACGATGGCAGATTAAATTTTTGTCGTATTTGAAGAGAAGAAAGAGAAACGATTAAGTATTTTAATATGCGTGATGCTTACGCTTAGGAATCGCAGAACTACGGAAGAGCTTAATGAAATACCCAGAAACATCATAATCAAGAAGACAACAAAAACATACAAAAATAGTTAAATAGATTTAGGAGCACGAAAGTGCCTCTAAGCCTGAGAAAAGAGTCAACAAGTCCATCTTATGGTCTGAATTATAATAACCTGCAAAAATTGGATGAAAACAAATTAAGATTACTGCCGAATTTAAAGGTAAACAAAAAATATTTCCAAAAATAATAATCAAGTCGGAAAATACGACCATAAAAACTGCAGCACGAACGACGTACCCTGTGATGAAGCGCGCCACTTGTAACGATAAAACGTGAAAAAAAAAAACATTCTTTTTTCTAATTTGATGGGACACAGTAAAGGGAAGTAAAAGGGAGCGCCTCCCATTTGCGGGAAATTCAGCAGCCGGAATGACCCCTCGAAAGACCCACCTGCCATGCTTCTGACCGCCGAAGGACATGATTCGCGGAGTCTGGATTGATCTGAATATTGAAGATCCTCACTCCATGAATTACAGATAATGAGGTACAGATCTGAACGGGAGCCCGACGCAGCTAAAACGATTCGTAAATAATAAAATGATCAAGCCAATTCACAAACCGAGCACATCAAAGTTTTTGTCCCAACTCCACGATGCAATTCACGCTTTGTTGCATGATGAAGCTAGGGTGCCTCAATGTCCTTCTGTTTAGGATGACGAGATTCTTTGTAGTACCCAATGACAAGAGCAAGCCCCCACAAGGAAAATACAGAGAAATGGACGGAAACAAAATGTCCCCGTAGCACAATCAATGCTCTTTCATGCGCTCGAGAACACAAAGGAAAAAGAAGCTTTCGGAACATAATGGTCAGATGTCATCATCCTAAGCAAGGCGCACATGAAAGCACCTTAGCTGGAACTATATGCCGCCGCGCAGTTCTTTGTTATGGTAGGACACGGTCCCGGTCCTCCTCGGTTCAATGCCGGGGTGCCCTCTTGAACGAATAAACGGGCATCACTTTATTCACCCCAATCTTGAGAGCAAAGTAGGAGAGTACGTACTGGAAGCTGAGCAATCATCTCGCGACATCCGCGATGAGGTGCATTTTTTACTCGGCGTCATAACGCAATTTTCTTTGTCATTTTGCCTTGCTGCGATTGACTGTACCTCGATGGTATCTAATATTGAAAACAAGGAAAGAAGCTAGATGTACACGAGCTTCGCATCGAAGAGATGGTAGGTGGCCGAGATGATCGACGTCCCTCAGCACAGGACTTTGAACCAATATATATTGACATTCTTTGGCCAGAGCCAGGGTATCTTGATCCTAAACAACCAAAATAGTGCCAAAGTTCGGCTTCACTGCCTCGGCAATTGCTTGGTCCCTGGCTTGTTTGGAACTCATTTCAAAAGGAAATGACAAGGTAAGGCTTCACTTTTTGTTCTTCGGTTGTCACATGGCACCATTGGTCCTAAATCGCCAAACAAGTACCAGAGTTAGGTTTCACTGCCTGGTCATCCGGCATCACTGCACTTGTCCTCTTGCCTTGTACTTGTGCTTGTCATCCGGCATCATTGCACTTAAATTCCCGTGCAAATGCCAGGATTAGGTTTACGACTGATTGTTTGGTCATAACCTGCCATCCTTGGTCTAATGTATGGCACTTTGGCACATTTTTCCGGCTAGTTAGGGCTAAAGGAAAGCGCCTTGGGGCCCTAAAACTATACTCGCGGTCAACTTTCTGCGGCAATCTGAAGAGAGGAGGAAAGCGCGTGTACAGCGGTTGGTGCACCCTCTCCCCTAGCATTGACTGCATTGCCACAGAAAGCTGACCGCGAGTATAGTGCCTTGGTGTAAAACCCTGTTAAGCCCTCGTAAGGTCTCTAGATTGCCAAGCTTAGTCCAAGCTGGATCACAAAAGAAAAGTGTTCCTCTTGAGTGTTCTAGGAGCGGAGGACGACAGCAGGAGAATGTTGCTACCACGTGACGCGAGACACCACGCCGATTGGTTCCGAGAGCCCTTCGCTTCTATACCACTGTCAGATCTAAGGGGACGAAGCGGAGTGGAGCGTGAGCTAAATCAAAGCGTCGCCGCCGCCGCTGCAACGTCGCAGCTAATGCGAACACGGCGCGGCTGGGACGAAGAGCCGGGCCGGCAACGAGGCTCCGCTGAAAGGCCCCTAATGAAGAGCGCTTCAAGGAACGCCGCTGCCAGGGCTCACGGAGGCACCGCCCGCCATTAGACCGGGGGATCCTCCTCTGTGTCCTCGCGCACACGACGACGCTGCCCTCGCGTTCGGATCAACGTTGGGCAAACTTGGCGAACGAGTCGTGTCGCCGCTGCGTTGCTTTGAGCACAGCATGGTCCGGTGCTGGGTTGAATGCCTGTGGCGATTTAGGATTTTTGTTTTGTGTGTGTGTGGGTGTGTGTGACTGCGTGTATGTGTATGTGCGTGCTCGTCGGTGTGTGTTTGAGCTTGTGCGTGCGTGTTGTATATACGCATATACGTGTGTGCGTGCGTCTGTGTGTGTCTGTGTTGTGTGTGCGTGTGTTTGTGTGCGCACGTGCGTACATGCAGACTGGCGTTGTTTGGGTCGTATTCGCGGTTTCTTTTGAGCTGTGATGAAAAGGAAAGCGCATCATATGTGTGTGTTTTGGTCGGGAGTTGATTGGAGGTAGAGATGAGGTAGGTGGGAAAGAGGGGCTTTTTGAGAGCCACTGTCAAGACCCAGGTTGAAAATTTGGGTTTTTCAGATGGTGCGGTTTGGCGCGGCAGTTTCACATATATGCTTTTGTGTTTGGGGTTTGTTGGGGCCAGAGTGTCAGTGGATAGGACGTGGTGATAAATTCCTAAGTTTCACGGCCCCATTAAGCGCTTCAGAGGTTTAGTATTAAGCCTGCAAAAATGCCATTTCTTTCAACAAAAAAATGTTATAGATTCTCCGTACTTGCTTCCGGATGACTTTGCACAACACCTCGGTTGTAGTTTTACATCATCATGCAAAGCGTTTCGCTTAAATGTACGGTCGGCTAGAAATAAGGCGATGGAACTACGTTATATTCTTAGTCAGTTCTCATTTCGATTCAATGTCATCTGTACAGGTTCCCTTCGAACTAACATACTTTTCCCCCGCAATCTTTGTCTTCCTTTCACTCTTTCTATCTCTATTTCTCTGTCTTTCTTTTGTATTAATCTTCTCCTTCGCACACTTGGATGCCGTTTGTGCAGCTAGCATGCTCACGAGGATATGTTCAAGAGGAGACGCATCAAAACATTTAACCCCTTACTTATACGGGACTCTCACATGCCGGCCTCTTTTCGACCGGACATCGGTTATAGACAGACGTCTTCAGTCTGTAGAGTCACTCGCTCGATTAGGAGCCCCTCGGAGGATTTGATTTTGTCGTTCAATCACAGATTTGATGACGCCGTCGTAGATCGCAGCCAAATGTACTCTCAATCGCCCTTACATCCCGGAAACTCCCTCCGTCTTATCTCCCGCAGACCACACGGAGATCCACAGACACAAGCAGTGCGACATACGAAGTAAGCACGCCGAATGAGACCCTGGACTGACTTCTCACCAAAAATATGACCCGCGATCTGACATACAGCACGACGTTTTGCATGTGAAATGTGCCGAAATATCCGGGAAGACGAGGAGCCGACCGGGAGTACATTCAACCGCTGGGTAACGCAATCCCGATATCACGTGGTTCATGAACACCGTGTCGTAACGGAGTTTGGCTGGTCGCACTCGCACGGGGACCCACGTAGCGTTTTTGGACATATTTCGGTTTTTAAGAAACACTTGAATGCGGTTGATTGTGTTATAGGATTAATGAAATACGTACTTTTCATTGTGAATAATTTTTGTTTCTTTTCGCGAGGTATTTTTCGGCGTGCACGACGGAGAAACAAAATCCAGTATGTAGTGCACATTGCGTAAATATGTAAAAAAAAAAAAACAAATTGCGGAAGAGAATATTTTTTTTTATATTTGACCGTTGCAGGAAAGGGGGAGGGGGTATTTTTATTTTTAAGCACGAAATGCTCAGTTTCTACTTTACTAGCTAATGCAAATTAGAAATTAATGACCTAGACCGGTATTACGACCACCTCCTTCCTCTAGACGCAGAAGAAAAATCCTCGAAAGCCAGTAAGAAAATAGTTTGATTTTTTTTTTTAATAAAAAGTAAGAAAAAATGAAACAGTCACCCCTCTTTATAACTCGGTTTGTTGGTCCGGGATACGAGCGCATATTAAAACGATAGTGGAGTCTTAAACATATACAAAATATAGCTCTAAAGAACGAAGGCTCAAATATAGCGCCGTCGTCTTTCGCGAAGTGAAAGTTGCGACCAATGAAAAATGAAGTTAACAAGAAGAAAGAAAACGAAGTAGAAAAAGTCGAGAGGGTGCCACGGTAGGTGGTGTCGGAATTTTCTAATTTTTCGCGCGGTTGCGGAGGCGACGGCTGCTGCTCTCGTGGTCGTGCGGAGAACCGCACAAGAAATCCTGTCTGGGATGCCCCGGCGGCGCGGGAGAGCTCGCCTCCCCAATTTTAATTCACCGAAACTAATAACATCTTGAGAGTGGGAAAAATGGCCAAAGGAAAGAAAGGGGGGGGGGGGGGGGGGGAGAGAAGAAATATCCAGGGGTGGATGTGTGAAAAACGGTTATGCCGTGGCTTGCCCGCAAAAATGCGCTAATGGACCAGTTTTCCTTCGCGTTATTTCTTTTGATTCCTTTTTTTTTTCATGTACACTTTGTTTCCTCTCTTACATTTTTGTGTAAGATTTTGTGTACGTAATATTCCAGTCTTTATGCGCATATTGAACACATTAAAAAAAAAAGAGAAAACGGTGCCGATATACAAAATGTATAGATGAGCTGGTGAAGGTGAATTATATGGATTGAAATTTATGTCGTAGGTTTGGAGTTTATAGAAGGGAGTATGGGTGCCCAATAAATTTCGGTTGTGGTTGAGATTTTGCTGTGGCCATTTTTGTGTATTCGTGTATACGTTTTTCTGTATTTCTTCTGTATAGGTTTTTACTTAATAGCGGCATGAGTTTTTTTTTCTCGGTTTCCCGAATGAGCAATCGCTTCTAGCGCGTATTTCTGTCGAGAAAGTCTGACTAGATCTATTTACAAATATCTCTAGGAAGCTAATATATAATAAGTGGATGTTATACCGTAATGTGTCCGAGGTGAGGTATCTATATCAATACAAAGCCGTATTTTAGAAGTATGAACATATCATTATGAATGACTTTTTGACACTCGAGAGATATTTTCACGGAAAAAAATATTTAGTGCGTTAATAATAGTATATATTTTATTGATGTCAATTTCGATAGCTAACTATTATTTCAAAATAGGCTATTCGCATCTATTATCTTGAGATTCTGTCTAAGTCAAAAAAGGGTGATTTTGATAAGCTTGTTGAATCTTTGCATTCGTCAAAATTACAGTGACTGGCCTCAATATTTTCAGCACTCAGGATGTGCAAAATTATTGCACCGAATTGTTGCCTTCGCGCTGTAATTTCGCTTAAGATTTTGTCGCGCGGTGTGAGAAAATTTGTTACTACTTAATTCTACGAACTCCCGCTGAGTAAGTCCTGAAAACACGGCTAAACCTCGACGGAGCGTGCACACCCCACGCTGCGAGCTTTATCAGGGCTACATGGCGCATCGTAGGCAGGAATACAAAAGCGCTAAAACAGGCCTGTATCAATGCCACGCATCTAAAACCCGACGAGTGAAACAGCTCTGTTTCCGAAGAATTCGCGATTCTCCACCCTTTTCACCGACAGTCGGCACCTATACCCGAAAGCTAACAAAACCTTAAACTTATCCTTACACTCCACGAAGCCTTTTCTGAAGAGGGTACGGGCATGACCCCATCGGCCCGACCTCGCCGAGCGAGCCGACATGCCATTCGGTGTGCCTTCGAGGGATTTAAACGGTAATAAACAGGAGCGCCGGAACAGAGGCATTCGAACTCGAAGTACCCTCTTAATCAGACGCCACGACGTTCAAATTTACACATCTTGTACGTGCCCCGAATGTTCGAAGACGCCGATCGCGCGGAAGCCGTCCTTCATAATCACGCGGCTAAAACCGGCGGGTCGCGTCGGGCACCTCTTTTATTTGTTTCGGAGCGCAAGTCGAGAAAAAACCAGTCCCGTGCGGATCTCGGTGCTTGGGCGACGCTGTCTCTACTTTCGCAGCATGCTGGCGTGTCGTGACTAATATGCCTCGAAGCCGGCGTGAGGCTGGTCCAGCTTGTATATTGAGTACACTGCCTGCGCACCTGTTAAGCCGCGCTCACTTTGATGTCACATCATAGAAAAGGCAGTCTGCAAACATAGTCTGAGGTGCGTTTCTTGTATGAGCGTCTGGTAACATTGGTCGTACAAAAATCGTCCGCAGCCAATGTTTGGAGCGTACATACGTGTGAAAAAAGCATTCTTCAAACATGGATGAGGCGTGTCCCATATAATTTTGTCATCATGTTTGCGGCGAAAACCGTGTCTTTTTGTGTACGGTGCGTGTGCAGTGCAACTGCACGGCCTTAGTGTCATAGCGGACAGTATAAAATGAAAAGGCCTTAAGGCACTTGCCCGAAATCAACGAATGTGTTCCGAGACTATATACACTTTTTTGGAAGATGGTACGTATAGAGAGTGTGGGAATGGCAATGATTCCCTAAAAGGCACACTGACACCCCCGAAAAAAAAATTTTTCATTTTTTTGCGAGGCGATTTATTAGGGTGTCGGAAGACTACCCAATTAATATTTTGCAACAGAGTCACGTATATTTTTAATAAAGCCAAAAAACACAACTGCTCGAAACCGAAACCGAAACCCGCGCACGGAGGTCGGCGAGTGGAGAGGAGAGAGTGAGTGGCCGGAAGTCACGTGGCTACACCCGACCGCGCGCTTTTTTTTTTCCCCTCAGTCTTTTTTTCTTTTTTCCTGCGCCCAGCAGACGTGGCGGGAACTGTTTGCCGTGCGTTTCCTTTGCAGTTATGTTTGTTCCGCTCGCTGTTCTCTACTTCAAGATGAGTAGTTTTGTACATTGAAAAATTGGAGATGAGTATAGTGAGTGCTCGTTGTGAATTTCCGTGATCGGCTCCGAAAAGAATACCCCCAAGATGTTGAGTGTAGAGCTGCCTCCCATGTCCTGCGTCCGAAAAAAAGTTGCATTGTGCGGCAGAGTCCACACAAGTTTCCGGAAGATCAACGGGATCGGTACCAATGGCTGGCTGCAATTTCTGTAGAACATTACGGGCACCTCGGAAAACGAACGCCACTCGATTTATATTATCCTTGCATTTTGTGGAAAGTGATTACATTGAGTACGCAGGTGTGAAAAAGGAAATTCCAAACCATTCAGTTCAGCGACGTTTCGTCCGCAACACTTGTTTTTTTCAGTGATATTTGGAAGAAAAAGAATGTAAATATCGCAAAATGTTTGCAAAAAGAAAAAAAAAAGTACGCCCTGCTAGGGATTGAACTGCGTGTAAAGCGGATATCTTTTTACTGACCTACTGGAGGAACTCTTTCGTTAGTAATAATGCAGCCGATCAACTATAGGTTGGAGAGTTTGCTGCTGATTTTCCTCAAGCAAAACCACTCCCGGGTCGGAGTCTGGCAGCACCACGTATTAGCCACATTCGCACCTAGTAAAGAAATCGTACGCGTTCATACTCAACTCGGAGTACGCGCTTCGTGCTTGACGTTTGCGCGAGCGATGTCTTCAGCCTCGAGAAGGGGGCGACGTCTCGGAGACGTTTTCGTGCAAATCGGCTTGGTGGTCGGGCGTGTCGTACGGGATGAATGCCAATTCTTTTGATCGGTCCAAAATTTCTCTTTCAAAGGAAGACAGAATTCGCCGGTACCGCGAACGACAGTTCTGAAGTAGAGGTCCCACGCACATCGTCCGCTGCCTTCGCCGTCCCCGCGAGTCCCACGATACGCGGAGCGACGCCATGTTGAGAATTACGCAGTGAACGCACAGAATGCTTCCGGTTCTCTGTGTAACTTTTTTTTTCTTCAATCAACCTATTTACAGCCATTTAGAAGCCACAAGAAATGGGTTTCGTATTTTTTTTCTATTTTTAATATTTAGTGCGTGCCTTCAGTGACCAACGGCTTCGATGAAGTTTGGTGGTTGTGTCTAAACCTTAGAAACCGGCCCGTGACCACGAAAAAGAGAGTGAGTGCGACTCAAACCGGCCAGTTTTTGTTCGGCGGTATTCGGGCGGAAAGAAACCGAATTTCGAGCCGCAAATTCTGTTCTGGGCTCATATGTCACGTACAACTAAAACCCTCGGCAAGCATAAATACCCTGTCAGTGTTGCTTTAAGCCGCATGCTGATACATCATACACAAACATTGTGTTAGCTGCAGATATAATGCGTGCTTCGAACATGTTTTGCAGAGAGTTTTCGTGCAACCGATCTGAGAGAGGACGGACATACAAGAAAGAAACACGCATGAGACACACTCTGCAGACTGTATTTTTTGTAGGATGTATTGCCAGTGTAACCGAGGCTTAAGAGCGAGCAGGAAGCTCAATGGCTTTGTAGAGGCAACCCAAATAATTATACGACGTCGAGTTCCACTTTCCCCGTTCGATTGCGGCCTTCCTGTTCATGAAGGCTCCCGAGATGTTGCTGTATTCAATTGCCAAATGCTTGCGGGGTTGCGTAAAGATAAAAAAAAGTCCGGAATGCATTTTTTGCTAGTATTTTAGGGCCAAGATACAGATACTTAGATGCATTTGCCTTTTTAAGCAACGGGATATCCCTGAAATACTCCCACAAAAAACGCAAACAAATATTCCGGCATAAAGATACAGATACATTGAGAAATACTTTTCTTTACGAACACTGGCAGCTGTGGAGGGTGCAATTCGTGGCCAATCCAGATGGTAAAGCTTGTATACCTATTTTTTTAAATTTTAGTCTATGCGACTCCCATTACCTCAGGTTCCTCGTCTATTCACAGCTACCCCTGCCGAATGCCGCTAAAAGAAACATCGTGGCCATTGAACCACACAAATAAGTGTGAACAATGACGGCTTTCAATGCTTGAGAAAAGGCGTCTGCCCGAAATTAACCCTGCCTTGTCAAGATCCGTCTCAATTTATCTGCGCGAAAAAACAGGATTCTGGAAGGAGCTTATTCTGCTATTCTTGAAAGTGACCGTCTTCAAACCAGCCTTTTTTATTTTATTTTGGTGATTGTGATATACATCTAAACTTATACCAAGAAGGTGGTTTTAAATTTATCATAAAAAAACAATAGTTAATTTTTGACAAAAAATGTAACGAGATTCCCAAGCTTGCCATCACAGTAACGCGATGCAAACGAGAGATCGCAAATATATTTCAATACTGAAATACAAAATACATTTTTCAAAAGTATTTCGATACAGAGGTACAGATACTCGAAAGCATCTCAAAGACACTAGGCTCGTTCGAGTTACCTGGCCCTCTTGCACCGGTACAGAAAAAGTGTAGGGCAGTCTGCTTCCGGTATGTATATTAAAATACGATCGGAAGTACGCCGCCATATCCAGGAGGATGGTAAATCGAACGAGCCTAGCGTCGCGTAACATTTGTATTGCGATGCTGCCCAGCTCTTGAGAACAGAGAGAGGCTACTGGTGGGGACTTCACTTTCAGAAAAAGCTTCTCGTAGGCATGATGTGGACGGTGTTTCAATCCAGACACATACACGTTTGAAACTTTGAACGCTGTTAGTAGGCATATGGGTTTACACGGAAAACAATGCTGAAATCTATTGGCAGCCATATTTTCCAGAATCTCCCAGGCAGGAACGAACACTGCGTGTGTTAACGAGATTGGAAAGGCGCAACTGGTGGTGGCGAATGCTCAGAGAGGTCTTCCCGTTGTTAGGTGTCGACGCCCAGCCTTTCTTTCTTTCTCACGAACAACGTTCGAACCAGTCAGTCGGTAAAACTTAACAGGTTTATTTCATTGCGAAATTTCTGATCGAAGACGACCGTCTCTCGAACGGTCGGGGTTTTTGTGGACACGCGAGGGAGAGGAGGATTCTGGGGGCGGTGCTTCTCCTGAAGCGACCGAGGGCAATCGGACCAGTGGAGCTCTCCCCGAAGGGGAGCTTAACGTTTGGGAAAGGCAAGGTGATAATCCCCCCCCCCCCCCCCCCAACCCTTGAATCCTACAAAGGGGTGGGGAACGTTCCAAGGTTTTCAAAGTGACTGCTGGACGATCCCTGGATTGTTTCCCCGCAGACAGCCGGCGCCGTTTAATCCCCCCTCCCGCCACCGTGACGGAGAAGAATCCGGAAAGTTCGGAACACACTGTGGCTACGTTTACATGGATGCGACAGCAGCGCATCGAATCCAGTTAGCGAATCGGATCCACTTCAGCCACTACGTTTACATGGATTCGGATCGACCTGTAGCGGCACCTCGTGTCGAAGGATCACAACGCAAATTTCGTGACCTTCAGAATGTTTCCGAGGTGTCCGGTTTGCCTAGCGGCATGCAAAGCAAAGCTCCCGTAATCCCTCGCTCGAGCACTCGATTAGATCCGCTAGCGTATACGTGGAGAGTCTCGATTCGGATTGACCATCTCAAACCACCCCGTCCCAGTGGATCGGATCGGATCGGATCCGATCCGATCCGAGTTGTTTACATGGACCGATTCGATTCGTTAACTGGATCCGATGCGCTGCAGTCGCATCCATGTAAACGTAGCCATTGTCGCGTTCCGCCGCCTCGGCGGCAGCCGCAGGCAGAGGTCAGAAGGGTTGACACATGACGTGAGGGAGAGGAGTCCTTGAGCGGCGCTTCCCCGGAAGCGACTGACGCCAGCCAGACTGGCAAGGCCCCGAGTGTTCGGCTAAGCCGGGGCTAATCCTACCCCCAAAGTGGTCCTAACGACTGGGAAAATGGTTCGATGAGCCTCGCACGCACTCACGAACACAGGGAGATGGGGCGGGTCATAACAGCACCTCCGCCGGCCGAAGTCGATCCTGAGGTGGAGTCGGTCAGCAACCGCTCGGCCGAAGGTCGTTCAGTCGATGACGCTGGGAGGGTGACGCTGTAATCCCAGCCACTTTGGGTCCTGCATCTGCCTTCCCTTGAGTCGGTTCAACAACAATGATGGCCAAGACTCCTGTTGTGGACAACCTCAAACCACCCAGTAGGCAAGTGCCCAGCCCATCCCCAGAGACACACCAGGCATAACATCAAAACCTTCTTAACGAAAGCAAAACAAAATTTAAACAATTACTCTTGCTTGGAACTAAACTGAGAACAAAAGCAATAAACTCGGACTCCCGTGAAAAAACAAAACCAAAAACAACCTATTCATACACCTGGCTAATCAGACTCCTGGAAAAGACATTCAAATTAAGCTTCCCCCTTTTCTGGTAGCCTCTGCCTCGTCTCCTTTCTCTTATCTCTCACCGGAGAGTACTTTGCGCTCTAAGTCCACACCCAGTCTGTTCTTGGTACCCCACTTACTACAAAGGCCCTGATCCCTAGACTGGATAGTTTTCTGGAGGTCTCTGTCGGAAAGTTGCGACTTGATTTCCGCACCCGACTTGATCCCGGGATGAAGCACCAGCTGCGAGTTTGACACGTGCTCAGGGGTCTCGAGGTACTTGGACGAGATTGAAGACTTGTCAGGCAGTGCTCCTGCATCCCGTCGATTAGGATTCTCTTCTCGCAGCGGATGCCTGTGGCGAATTTCGGCGGCTTGTCTCCCGGCTTCTTCACGATGAATGAATCCTCGCAGCTCTTGTGTCTCTCGTCGGAGAGGCTCTGTGTCGAAGCTTCTTCATCCCGTGTGCGTTCACGGCTGTTCTCTCCAGGCATATTGCTGGTAGTGCCACTGATCGACTGCTCCTTGGGATAGGTGCCCTGGCGTTTGCTTTCTCCCAGCCCTGAAGAGAACAATCTGGAGTTGCGCGCGCTGAGCCTCCGGTCACGGTGTTTATCGGAAGCGTTCGGACCAGAACGGAAGACGCAGCGCCGCCGCCTCAAGCGCCGCTGCCTCGGACCTCCCTGCTCAGTCAGGTTTGACTTCCTAGTGTCACTGCTGTGCTCCTTGCTTTTCCAGCCGCTGTCGGTTGATGCTTTCTTGGGGTGGATATATTCGCGATTTTCGTCTCCCAGCTCAGACGACAGCTTTCTCTTTCTGAAGTGGCGCCTCTTCAGCCTCTTGCGACGTTGTTCAGTGAAGGAGTCCGGGACAGACTGTAAGTCACTAACCCTGCGCTGCCTTTTCTTCTTGTGCCCTTTTGGCCTGGACAAACGCCTGGGGTCGTTCTGGGATGACGAAGAGGTTTCCGAGTGGCGCTGGCTCGGATTTCCCTCGTCCAGCGTGGTCTCATAAGCGTCCCTGCTGGATCCCTTGGTCTCGCAGCCGCTGCTGGTTGATGAATCCTTGGGGTTCGTTTTCGGTCTCGACGACAGCTGCCGTTGGCTGGACCTGCCGTCGTCGAGCCCACGGTGTCGTTTTCCATCCGAAGTGTTTGGACCAGATTGGAGGACGCTGACCTTGTGCGGCCTCCTCTCTTGTTCCCTCTGTTTGGAAGGCTGGCCGGAACCGGGCGACCTTCCTGAAAGTCCCTGGCTCGGATCTCCCTTGTCCAGCTTGAACGCATGCGCGTCTTCACTAGATCCTTTGGCCTCGCAGCCGCTGCCGGTGGATGGGTCCTTGGGATGGGTCCCTCCGCGTTCCCCTTTTTCCGGACTCGACGACTTCTGCTTCTGGCTCGACGCGTCGCGCCTCGGGTGACGCTGCTGATCAGAATCGTTCGGGGCAGGCCGGAGAACGCTGACCCTGCGCCGCTGCTTCTTCTGTTTCTTCTTCCCCGATGGACGGCTCGAAGAAGACGCTTTTGTCGAGCACCCTTGGGTTGGGTCTTGCTTGTCCAGCCCGGGCTTGGTGTCGGAGTCCCACGGATGATGGCTAGGACGACCCGAATCCTGCTCTGCCTCCCTATCCACTGACATTTCCGCGCTGCTTTCCTGGAGTTGGATGAACTTCCACGGCGGCGTCTCCATGCTGGCCTTGCCTTTGTCCCCCAGGAAGCAGACGTCAGATGCTTGAAAGGCCTCCTCTCTTTCTTTGGCGGGATAGCTATCCCCTACAACTTCCACCGCTTCGAGCTTGGAGTCGGCGAAGTGCGGAACGGCTGTGGTCGTCCCGTCGCCAGAAAGACGCTGGCCGTCGGTCAAATCAGACTCCTCATCTTCCACCCTTTCTCTCTCACCCGCCGTCCCTGCCGCTACCTGACGCGTTCTAGCTCTACTCGGCGCGAGTACTCTTTCCTCCCTAGACACAAGGTCTTTTTCTATCGGCTTCGGGTCACCCTTGTACCTGAACCAGTGAGGAAAGGTCGTTGCTAGGTACTTGGAGTCTGTTACCTCTATTTCTACCCTTCGTCCTTTCGTTTGACATTTCTTTAACTCGAGATCTAGTTTTTTAATCTCTATCTCTTCGCGACGAATGCGGTCGCTTCGTTCCGTCTCTTCGAGCTTCTTTCTTTGTCTGTCCTTAGCTAAGTCCAAACTCTCCGCAAGCTCGGCCGCATCTGCTTCCGTGGCTCTAATGGCCTCAATGATGAGCGCCTTCGTTTTGTTTCTTACCCCCTCCACACCCAGCTCCTCACAAATCAGAATCAGATCTGCCTTGCCTAACGAACTGAGGTTCATGATTGCTCTGAATATTGGCTCTGTTACTATCCTGACGGCTTCTTTAAAACCCACGCCTATAGTCTCAACCACCCGCTTCGTCTAACAAAACAATTAATTGTAGCGAAAGCCTGGTGTGTCTCTAGGGACAAAAGCCGAACACTCACCCATGCATGTGTGGTCATCGGTTCCTGGAGTCCGGGGCGGGTCTTGATTCGCGTTGTTCAGCATCCCAGCGCTGCCATCCAGCTGTTAAGGTCGACGCCAAGCCTCGTCTCCCGGGTAGCATGGTCATATCGCTGGCGTCTAACCTTTCTCATGAACAACGTCCGAACCAGTCAGTCGGGAAAACTTAACAGGTTTATTTCATAGCGAAATCTCTGATCGAAGACGACCGTCTCTCGAACGGTCGGGGTTTTTGTGGACACGCGAGGGAGAGGAGGATTCTGGGGGCGGTGCTTCTCCTGAAGCGACCGAGGGCAATCGGACCAGTGGAGCTCTCCCCGAAGGGGAGCTTAACGTTTGGGAAAGGCAAGGTGATTATCCCCCCTTTGAATCCTACAAAGGGGTGGGGAACGTTCCAAGGTTTTCAAAGTGACTGCTGGACGATCCCTGGATTGTTTCCCCGCAGACAGCCGGCGCCGTTTAATCCCCCCTCCCGCCACCGTGACGGAGAAGAATCCGGAAAGTTCGGAACACACATTGTCGCGTTCCGCCGCCTCGGCGCCAGCCGCAGGTAGAGGTCAGAAGGGTTGACACATGACGTGAGGGAGAGGAGTCCTTGAAAGGCGCTTCCCCGGAAGCGACTGACGCCAGCCAGACTGGCAAGGCCCCGAGAGTTCGGCTAAGCCGGGGCTAATCCTACCCCCAAAGGGGTCCTAACGACTGGGAAAATGGTTCGATGAGCCTCGCACGCACTCACGAACACAGGGAGATGGGGCGGGTCATAACACCGTGGTCGTGAGTCGTGAGCGAAGGATGCTTCGATCGAGACGCATCAAGGCTAGAAACTTCAATCGCTTTAGGCAACAAATGGGTTTGCTTCTAAATCAATGCTGAAATCTATCGGAAGTCATAATTTTTTTTATTCTCCAGCCTGGAAGGAACACTGCGTGTGTTAAAGAAGCTGTTCAACGATTTTAACGTTGAAAGGATCTGCATCTTCTACTTTCGACATTGTTTATCTTCTCACAAAGGACAGAAAACGCATCTCCTTTCTTCGAAATGTTGGGATTGCGCCGCGTAATCGCGAGGGAAAAATAATAATATTTGCCGACCTGTAGCCGCGAGCGGCGGCCATGAGAACCACGCGGCGTGACGTCAATTGGGGATTTGTAAAAAAATAGGAAGTTGTGCAAATACCTGCTCGATAAAAGGTAATGTTTCTATAAATCGTTTCGTTCCAAAATAAATATAAATGTGTCAAAAAGCTGGTATCCTTAACAAAACTTCTATTGTACGGAGTTTTAGTGGCGCCATCTATTCGAGGTCAACAAAACCGTCAGGGCTGTCTGCTACCGCAAACAGCCGCCAGAAGTCGGAGGGGGACGGGGGCAGAGCCGGACGGGGATGGCCGGACCCAGACGAGACTTTCCTCCTTTCGCCATGTTGATCGCGCGGCGCAAGCACGTGATCACGTGGTCGCTAACGGGTGAGTTTTCGCTGATCACTGATGGCTCTAGAGGGAAAGCTTCGCCGGAACCCCGCGCGCCCCCCCTTCACGTCACAGCGCACGTGACTCGGAAGATGGTGAAGGAGTTTAGAGGTGCCGAAAACCTCAATCTTTGTCAATTTTTAAAATAAAAACTAGGACATGCAGGCAAAAGCGGTTTTTTCTTCTTCACTTCAGAAAGGTTGAGACACCAACTCCCAAATTATTTAAGCAAAGCACTGAAATTGTTGCACAGCTCCTTTAACGAGAGCAGAGAGGTGGGGGCTCCTCAGAGAATGCTTCCTAGGGGCGTGAGTGGAGGCTGTTTCTATCCAGACGTATCCAGACGCGGATACGTCTGGATTGAAACATCCTCCACTCACGCCCGCGGGAAGCAATCTCTGAGGGGTCCGACTCCCCAATAATAGCGCCTCTCTGCACTCGTTGACACACGCAGTGTCGTTCTTGCTGACAGAATCTGAAAAATACGACTTCCGATAGATTTCAGCGTTGTTGTAGGAGGAAACCCATATGCCTTCTAACAGCGTTTGAAGTTTCTAGCGAGGATGCGTCTGGATCGAAACATCCTCCACTCCCGCCCGCGGGAAGCAATCTCTGAGGGGTCCGAATCCCCATTAGTAGCGCCTCTCTGCACTCGTTGACACACGCAGTGTCGTTCTTGCTGACAGAATCTGAAAAAAAACGACTTCCAATAGATTTCAGCGTTGCTGTAGGAGCAAACCCATATGCCTTCTAACAGCGTTTGAAGTTTCTAGCGAGGATGCGTCTGGATCGAAACATTCTCCACTCACGCCCGCGGGAAGCAATCTCTGAGGGGTCCGACTCCCCATTAGTAGCGCCTCTCTGCACTCGTTGACACACGCAGTGTCGTTCTTGCTGACAGAATCTGAAAAATACGACTTCCGATAGATTTCAGCGTTGCTGTAGGAGCAAACCCATATGCCTTCTAACAGCGTTTGAAGTTTCTAGCGAGGATGCGTCTGGATTGAAACATCCTCCACTCACGCCCGCGGGAAGCAATCTCTGAGGGGTCCGACTCCCCATTAATAGCGCCTCTCTGCACTCGTTGACACACGCAGTGTCGTTCTTGCTGACAGAATCTGAAAAATACGACTTCCGATAGATTTCAGCGTTGTTGTAGGAGCAAACCCATATGCCTTCTAACAGCGTTTGAAGTTTCTAGCGAGGATGCGTCTGGATTGAAACATCCTCCACTCACGCCCGCGGGAAGCAATCTCTGAGGGGTCCGACTCCCCATTAGTAGCGCCTCTCTGCACTCGTTGACACACGCAGTGTCGTTCTTGCTGACAGAATCTGAAAAATACGACTTCCGATAGATTTCAGCGTTGTTGTAGGAGCAAACCCATATGCCTTCTAACAGCGTTTGAAGTTTCTAGCGAGGATGCGTCTGGATTGAAACATCCTCCACTCACGCCCGCGGGAAGCAATCTCTGAGGGGTCCGACTCCCCATTAATAGCGCCTCTCTGCACTCGTTGACACACGCAGTGTCGTTCTTGCTGACAGAATCTGAAAAATACGACTTCCGATAGATTTCAGCGTTGTTGTAGGAGCAAACCCATATGCCTTCTAACAGCGTTTGAAGTTTCTAGCGAGGATGCGTCTGGATTGAAACATTCTCCACTCACGCCCGCGGGAAGCAATCTCTGAGGGGTTCGACTCCCCATTAGTAGCGCCTCTCTGCACTCGTTGACACACGCAGTGTCGTTCTTGCTGACAGAATCTGAAAAATACGGCTTCCGATAGATTTCAGCGTTGTTGTAGGAGCAAACCCATATGCCTTCTAACAGCGTTTGAAGTTTCTAGCGAGGATGCGTCTGGATTGAAACATCCTCCACTCACGCCCGCGGGAAGCAATCTCTGAGGGGTCCGACTCCCCATTAATAGCGCCTCTCTGCACTCGTTGACACACGCAGTGTCGTTCTTGCTGACAGAATCTGAAAAATACGACTTCCGATAGATTTCAGCGTTGCTGTAGGAGCAAACCCATATGCCTTCTAACAGCGTTTGAAGTTTCTAGCGAGGATGCGTCTGGATTGAAACATCCTCCACTCCCGCCCGCGGGAAGCAATCTCTGAGGGGTCCGACTCCCCATTAGTAGCACCTCTCTGCACTCGTTGACACGCGCAGTGTCGTTCTTGCTGACAGAACCTGAAAAAAAAAACACTCTAAGAAAAAAGGAGGAGAAAGGTAGCTAAAGTGACTGTTCCTCCCAACGAGCTGGATAGTTCCTCCTTGCGTTGGACACGCCCCCTGAGAAGGGAGGAACGGAAGGTAAGACGAAAAGAACAGCGCTCGTTCCTCCCTGTCCAGTTGGTGCAGGGGTGGAACCTCGCGCTACTGATCAAGTGGTCGAAGGATCGATCCCTAAAAAAAAAGAATTTTTTTTTTCTTTGTTAGTTTTTTTTTATTTACCAAAACAAAAATAAACAAAACCCAGGCCGATGGAAGGAAAATTAAAGTCCTTATTATCCACCGACGCCAAGGAAAACTATACAAATATCATTGCTACAAGCTTCATCAGCACGCTGTTTGATAAACAGGATTTGGGCACTGAGGTTGGATCTAAGCCGTTTACGCAGGGGCCAAGACGACAAGGTCGGTTCTTCAGTCGTTTCTTTTCCCGTAGAGTTTTCGACATTCATAAAGAAAAAAGCGTAAACACATCTGTCATAATCAGCTAAGCTTCGTAACGATGCCGACACCTGCTACGTACACTGCGCTTAGATGGCGCCTGCGATCAGCTGCGATAGCGACGGGCTTGGGACCTCGACCACTCGTGCCTCGGCTGCCTCGGCCGCCTCGACTGCCGGGCCCTAACTCTGGCTGCGACCACTGCAACCAACGGTGCAATGACTACAACGCTGTGACGCTACGAGGACTGCAAGCGAGTTGTGGCTCTTTGAGGTCCCTTGTTTTCGCGATCGCTGTGCAGCGACTGTGATGTGTGGTTTATGTGTGCGTCTTCTTGGCAATGTTCGGTGTTGTCACCCCTTTCCGTTTACCAACCGACCATCACCTAAATTCTTTGTTTCCGGAGCTGCAGATGGCCGTGCTGCTGTTGTGTACGAAGACGCGAACGGTCGCCGACGTTCTCTGTGTGCATGTGCGCCCGTTCGTTCTTGTTACCCCTTATCATGTCAAGCGACCATCACATTAATTTTGTGTTTTTGGAGCTTCCGATGGCAGTGCTGCTGTGGTGAACAATGGCGCGAACGGTCGCCGACGTCCCATGTGTGCAAGGGCGCCCGGAGGTGTGGGAGGAAGTTGCAGTATTCGGCTTGTGGAAAGGACGCAAGAAAACAAAAGGGTTTTCTTTTCTCCTCCGGCCCCTCTCCTCCCTCCAAGAATATTTCTGCGGGCGCTCACGCCTGTGTGTCCTGGTATCTGGCCAACTTGTTGAAAGCCAGTTGGTCAAAGGCCAATTTGTCGTTAGACAACTTGTAAAATAGGCCACTCTGTCACAGGCCAATTCGCAGATCCCAACTCGCCGAAGGCAAGTTTTGTTTAGTAGGCTTCAGAGGATTTAAGAGGAACCCCCTTATTATTGTCCTTTCTTGCTTTTCCTTGCTTTACATGTTTTGCCCTCAATGTTATTTTGTTCCCTTTGTATGTCCAAGTACAAGGTGCTATTGGGAGGATGATGAAATGCGAACGGCGGAATATGTGGTTTTCGATACACACTGCGTCACCTAGCAGCTCTCTGGGAACTCGTTAAAATGTGCGTTAGGAGTGAGGGTACGACTCCTACCAACCCTATTATCTACTGAGAAGTGCTAGACCAGGGGTGCGCAACTAAACAATTTTGTGGGCCAAAATTATGTTTATTAAAAACTGCAGGCCGCACCTAGTGCAACGTGTTGTACATTTTGGCTGCAGTCATGCTTTCGATGTCAGGTGTCATTGCACTCGTTTCTGTCTTTAGCACATCTCGCAATGTCATGTCCGTCATGACAGATCGAAGGCGGTTCTTGTTCAGAGTCGTCAGTCATTAGCGTACATGCTATAGCATGCGAGCGGTTCGGACAGTTGTATGCCCGATGATACGAGTACATCCAAGACTCGAGATCCGCTGCCTGCCCGTGACTAATGAGACTGCGAAATCCGCATAGGTGCGACTCTCATGTTGATTATTTGTCTGTGCGCCTAATGTACTGCATTATTGCCGAGTGCGTCAACTGTTGATTGCCCTGTTTTGTTTCTCTGCGCATAACCAACATGCTCAGGCACTGCTGTCTGTTGTGAAAGTGGTCATGAACGACTATGCGAACGGTCGCTGATGTTTTCATGTGTCAGGGTCAACCGACGATCATCTGAGGATAATCTTGGTTCGTGTCTCTGTGCATCACCAGTATCGCTAAAACAGTGCTGCCTATCCTGGAATTGGTTGTAAACGAAGACGCGACTGGTCACTCAGGTCTCCCTGTGTTTCACAGCAAGATGACATATGCTCCCTGGTTGCTATTCTATTTCAGATTTCAATCTTTTAGGGAACCGTTCGTGCAACTATAGTACAATCGATCTACCTGCGAATAGTCACGTTGTGACGCTGATCTAGACCGTAACTTCGATCATACTATGGCCAATATCGCTGTCGTCTGCATGCAATGCCGTGCTAGCCGCACTTTGGGTGCTCCCGAAAAGGAAGGCTGAACAGCATTGAAATATTGCGGAAAGGAGACGTGTGCTTGTCTTCAAACAGTGCCGTTTGTTAGTGGTCGGGGGTCGAGACTCCTACAGCATGTTGCGCCAGCCTTGTCAGGGCTCCCAAGGCAGCGGGAGGCTATCGACTGCGCATCGACTTAAAGGGCAACTCAGCTCAATTCCGAAGATTTTGGGATAATGAGTGATTTCGAATTAAAAAGCCCTAGTAAAAGGAGACTACGTCGTTTGCTTCGCGAAAAATGGGATATATATTTTTTAACCTAATTTAAAACACGAGCGGAAATCGAAACCGAAACTTCGGCTCCGTCCGGCAACATTGGCCTCGGGCCGCCAGTACATGGCCATCACGTGGTACGAGATGTCGCGTGATCCTCGGCCCAACGACGGGCGGGATTGGGGCGGGCGTGCGGCAGGCGCGAGTGTCGTCTGCACCGCACTCTTCGCCACGTCTTGGTGTCTACGGCATTCGACGACATCTGCACAACTGCGGCATATGTTTGCGCACGTGGTGTCCGTAGTGTGGACGAAACTCCGAGAGACAGTAATCACAGACGGTGAGACGACGACGGTGGTTGTGACGCGGAAGACGGCGGTAACGGCGGGACCACGGCAAGCGACCAGACGGCTCCCAAGAAGCGCGCTGCGCAGGCGCGTTACGGCAATCATGTGGACACCGCTGAGCGCCGAGAGGCAACGTTGCCGACGTCATGCGCTACGCTCGCCCGGAGAAGTAAAAACAAGCAAAAGGGGGCCATGATGATAACATTTAGCTCAATGTTGGCTCCGCCTATGCCGTAGCCCTGACTCCGCTGTTGGTTGCGCCTGAATTCGCCCGCTCGGGTCAGCCGATTTCGGCAACTTGGCGAGTTGCAAATTGCCGGACCGTTTAGGAAACATTTAGACAGAACTGCGTTGTAATATTTGACGTGTGGTCTTCCTAGGCGATACTGAAGAGGACTGCATTGTTTTTTCAAAACCAAAAATGAAGCGGAGTTGCCCTTTAACCAAGCTGAACCAGGTCATCCTCCGAGAGCAGAATATGATGCCGACCTTCGATCAGGCGTTTTGGTTGCCGGGAAGCATTACCGTGGTCTTGAAACTGGGTGCAATGTCAAGGTTTCACCAGGTACGCCTTTCCGAAAGCTGCCAGGTGTGCATGATGTTCAATACACCCTTCGGGTGATTCTATTATTACTGCCGGCCCTTCGGAATTGTGTCGGCCCCAGAGGTGTTCCAGAGCCTGATGTCACTGATTCTCAAGGAAATTTAAGGATGCATCAACATGGTAGACGACATCCTGGTGTTTGGCAGAGACTGATCTAACCCCGACAGCAGACTCCAAGTTGCCCTCGAGAGGTTGCAGCAAGCGGGTGTTATGCTGAATGCCTCCAAGAGCTACCTCGGGGTGTCGTCCCTTAAGTTCCTCGGTGTGGTAGTCTGGACCTGCGGGACTAAACTTCAACCTTCGACTTGCTGAAGAGGATGGTGGCATTCAGCGCCTGCGTGGCTCGATAGAACCCACAGTACCCCACAACTGTTTTTGCAGGCATCAACTTGTACGGCCTGGGTGCGGTCCTCCTGCAGGAGCAACCAACTGGTGAGCGAGGAGCACATGGGCGTACCAACCGGGGGGGCAAGGGGGGTGCTTGCCCCCCAGTTCCCAGAGTGGGGCGTGAGACATGTGTTTTGCCCCCCTTTAAAACAGCCGCCACTGGGCAGTGCAAACACTGGCCAGCGGCGCCCAGGAGATACCAAGGGCACCCTCCGGGGGTCTGGTTTGCCCCCCACTTAAAAACAAGTTGGTATGCCACTGGAGGAGCAGTTCCTTTTGCGTCGCGGACAACTGCTAGTGCCAAACAGCAGTACAGCCAAATTGAGAAGAAAGCGCTGGGTGTCTTGTGGGCTGTCCAGAGGTTCGAGGAGTTCCTGCACGATATGAGCTTTGTTGTTGAAACTAACTTGGGCTTTGCCAATCTAGACCTCATGCCTCGTCGCGTCCAGTTGCTCTGCGTCCAGCTGTCGCACTGCCAGTTTACAGTGCATCACATTCCTGGCAAGTACTTCACCACTGCCAACATGTTGTTTAGGGACACCGAGGGCCTCGTTCCAGCTATGTCTACTGCGGACAGTGTCGAGCTCTTCATGTCACAGGTTGTGACTGCATGCCACTCTAAGAAAAAAATGGAGGAAGGACATAGCAACAGCGTGTTTTCCTCCATTTCACTGACGTGTCCCCAAACAGATCCGAGAAGCAGGGAGAAACGAGATGTCCTCCTTCTGAAGCTGAGTGGAGGAAATTTATTCCATCTAATCTTCATGAGTTGCTCTAGGCTTTGTGACTTCTTTATTATTTTCTTTCAGATGCACTGCACGCGCAGTTTGATAAGCAGTATTTGTGCACCCACACATGTCCACGCAGTACGATAAGTTAACCGAAATTGTGAACGCATAGTACCTTGGAGAGTTAGCTCTGTATGCCAACCACAGGCCGTCCATAGTATGTTCTCCGAAGAACGCAGAGCAGGATGCTGGTTTCTACCCTTCAGTTTGTCAAATAAGTAAACAAAGCCATCATAAACTGCTAAGTTCCAAAACGGTGCTACGTACACCGGGCACGGTGGATGCGCAAAAGTCGCCCAACTCTGCTGAGCCCATTTGAGCATCGCGGCGGCGAGCCCATGATAATGGCGACCGTGACATTCACCGTTGCAGCGACTCTCTTTCCTGTTACTAGTCTGTGGGTCTACTGTACTATGTTCTTACCAAGTGTGTCGACCAGGGGCGGGTTTAGAGGGGGGGTCCGGATGTCCTGACCCCCCTCTTGATCTCAGTATGTGTAAAATTTGGGGCGTAAAACGAAGGAGTGGGGGAGGGGATTCCTAAACATGGTACGCTGACCAACACCTGAACCCCCCTCAGGAAATTCCTGCATCCGCCCCTGGTGTCGACTACTGATCGCCTTGTGTTCCGTTTTTACGCGCATAATAGACATCGCTATGGCAGTACTGCCTGTTGTGAAAGTGGTCATGACCCAAGACGCAAACCGTCGCCAATGACATTGTGCGTTCCAGTGCCAACTGGTTCGGCTCCACACATCACCAATATCACTATGGCAGTGCTCTCTACTGTGAAAGTGGTTGTGAACAAAGACGCCAACAGTTACCTAGCTCACCTTTTGTTGTGCAGGAAGATGACGTATGCTCCCTGCTTGCGCTATTCTATTTCAGGTTTCAGCATTCTAGGGAACCATATGTGCGGTTACTGTGCAGTCGATGTATCCGCAGAGAGTCGTGTTGCGAAGCTGATCGAAACC
The DNA here is from genome assembly GCA_013358835.2 of Ixodes persulcatus. Taxonomy (NCBI): domain Eukaryota; kingdom Metazoa; phylum Arthropoda; class Arachnida; order Ixodida; family Ixodidae; genus Ixodes; species Ixodes persulcatus. The sequence goes on from JABSTQ010010825.1 coordinate 1,026,850, forward strand.
ATAACTCCAATCAAGCATTGCATGTATTGTCTTGACTTCCTTTTTCAGCTTGCTTCTTGTAGGCATAAATTGGTTGAGAAATGTCTGTGATAGTCCGTCTTTTTATTATCTCGGGTCTGGTGATTGTGATGGAAGATGTATGCCAGCTGGCCTGCATTTTCATTCTTGCTTCGATGTTGAAGGACAGAAATGTTCTCTGAATAGCAAGGTTTACCAGGCACCACAGTAGTGGTACAGCTGCATGTTATATTCTGAGACGAGCAAGAAGCAGTCTTTTGAAACCTGTGGCGGATCCAAGGTGGGGGCGACGGGGGCGGCCGCCCACCCCACACCGAGTCGACCCTCCCCCTTCTCGGAGGGCAATTTTACATGGGTGGACCCCCTGGTGCACGAGAAAGAATGGGGAAATAGTATCCTTACAAATTTTCTGCCCCCCCCCCCTCCCCCCAAAACAGAGTTCTGGATCCGCCCCTGTTTGAAACCTTTCTACCCAACAGATAATTTATTTCGTAATAGCACTAGGCCCAGGCAGTCCCCAATTTTGAGCGGAAAGCGAGGAGGCCTTGTACAGTGACTACGTGCTTGTGTTTGTCTTCACATTATCCATGCTCACCGAGGTGGCCATACATTCTCTATTGATGCAAACGGGTAGCACATGAAGTCTGTCCAAAGAGAGGCCAAACTTAAAAAACATTTACCGTAATATACCAAGGAAGCGCCCACCCCACTTTCACTGAAAAATGGGTTAGTCTAGACATGGACGCTTGTCTGGTTGAAGCAGTAAAAACCAAGATGGCGGCATCGTCCACAAAGTAAAGGTGACCACGACAGCGTGCACGCTTTATCAAGATGTGTCTCACAAAAGCCCTGGGACCAATGGTTTTTGTTTCCAAGAAGTGTTCATCGTCAGACTGCATTATCTTCACCCCCATCGCTCCTGACATGGCAATAACTGGGCTGCTGACCTCCAGCACTGTAGGAACCTCTCACTGTACCCAAGTGACCTAGATAATACACTTACTGGTTTCCCCTGCCCAAGAAGTCTTTCCCTGTCCATCGCAAGGATGTAGATATCCCTGTCATCCCTGTTGGTGTTCTCGCAGCTGCCACAATGTGGTGAATATTTGCAGTGCTTTGGAGGGGGTGGGTGCTTAACATATGATCAGAATCCCAAAGTTTTGGAAATGTTAATTGTGGGCGCTTGTCCGGTATTTCACGGTATATTAATAAAATTAGAGTACAAATGCAAGCGAGCTGATGCACATCTGTATTAAAAAACCTCGAGACTAGGAACAGAGAGGACAAGGACAACACCGTCTCAAAACCAGCACAGAAATTATTTAATTTCAGGACAATCTTTTTTGTTTTCTTCGCACAGCATGAAACACATGAAACAAATCTTCACGTAACCTGCACCCTTCAGACTGTTTTTAAGCCTATGTTTGAGTGCTCGAGACTTTCACGGTGTAGAGTGTGCAGCTTACGTGGAGATTTGTTTTATGTGTTTCGTGCTATGCAACAAAAATAAGAAAAAATATTGTCCTGAAGTTAAATCACCTCTGTGCTGGTTTTGAGATGGTGTTGTTCTTGTCCCCTCTGTTCCTATTCTCAAGGTTTTTCAATATATATTTATTGATATTCTTAAAACTGGCACAGTCAGATTTGTCTCCTTCATACCTTCTTCACATACATTTTAATAAAGATTTAATTTCCATATCATATTTCAAGATAATGCAAATCTCAGGATATTTTTGGGGAACCCTCTTTCGGAGCAGGATGGCCTTTCTTTTTTTCTTTTGATTTTTCGTTGGCATTGCCAGGCAGGGAGGCAGAAACAAAAGGCATTGCTGCCTGGCAGAGTTCCTACTCCCCTACAGTTCAAAGTAGAACATGAATATGCACCAAGATTGTAAAAGCATTTTTAACACTTTACAAAAATTCCAGGAGTAGGTCCTCTCTAGCAAGTTCGAAAAAGATGACGAAGGCGAGAATCGGTGCACCAACAAAATTAAAAACTGACTCAAGCATGCTAGGAAAAATTAAAATACAAAAAATAAAACATGAAGACTGGACAAAAAAAGCACAAGAAATATAATATAAAAAAAATGACCACACACACGAAAATTGTTAAAGATGACACGATTAACTGTGATGTAATGATAGCACTAATAAAAATAACTTTCCAAATTCACTAAAAAACAGACACATTCGGAAAAAGAAATGTAAATCATAATTCAGCTTATGTTTGCTCTAGTTTGTCTGTACGTTCGGTTTTCTTGTGTTGGGCCGGAATGTATCCCCTTGTGTTGTGGTGTTAAGCTTGCAAAATTGCGAAGTGAGCCACAACTTCGTAGAGTGTGCCAGAGTTGTACAGGTCAAGTGAGCACAAGTCAAACTCGTTGCCTGGTGTCACTGCCACAATGTCGTTGCATTTTTCCACAATGTAGGAGCACCTGTGATTGGAGTAGCACACAGTTTTCAGACGTCGGCAAAGGAGGATCAATAATCCGCAAACCACCAGCAGCTTCTCCACTTGGAGGAAGATTGGGGTGTCGTTCTGCACATCGAAGATGATCACATCCCCCAGTCGGTACATACGACTGTTTGCGCTGGCAGTCTTCACAGAGCAAAGGGTAGCTTCTGGCGTGATGAGGGAAACAGCGGCTTGCTCTTCTCGTGAAAGGCTGGTTACCTCCACCACAACAGAACCAGTCGTTTCAATGCAGCTTTCGAAAAGCTTTCCCGAGAGCTCGTAGGCTTGCAGCAGCTGATGACGTGTGCTTAGTGTTCGGCAGATGTTGCGAAAGTTTCGCACGTTCGAAGCAATAGTCTTGAAGTAGGCATGTTTAGCCTCGAAGCGCATTCCCCAGTACCGACGTGGTGGGCCAAACCTCTGTATGAAGCCTGGGTAATGGAGCAAGTAGTGCAACTTTGCTGTCACTGTTGCAGATGGGTACAGCAATGTGAATGCTTCCAGAAACTCTTGGATCTTGATCTGGAGATAGGAAATGCAGTCTCGTGGTATCCTCTCTGCTAGGATGATGTCGACGCAATGTCTGTAGGCCACGTAGACTAACCAATGTGGGTTATCGGAAGGCACAAAATCTCCAAAGATCTGCGGGAGGAGCCTGAATAAGCACCACTTTTGGCTTGCTGTGCCACGCAGGTTGGCTTTTCCTTGCAGAAACTTCTCTTTAGGTGCAACAGGGGCAGCCTTCTTATCGTGAAATCCATAAGTGAAGCTTTTCACCTTGTTCACGTCGGACTTTTGAAGCGTGCCATCTTCTACTAGACCACGCAGGACACGCTGCATGACAACGCTCATTCCCCCTTCCAAGATATCATGCATTGCATCCGGGGGGAGTTGTGATGTAATGTCAAACTCTGCGATGCCATGGAGTGGAGGAATGGCAGAGATGCCATACAATGGGCCATTTTGGGCTGGATTCAAAGCGAATGCTTTCAGGTGGCTTTCATGTCCTGCGCGTGTTCTCATCGTACAATCTGCCTCGGAGAAAAGCTTTTGCAGATGCCCGTAGCAACCAAGGCAGAAACGACATATGCGGCCGCTACTAAAGCAGCACTGGAGGCCAGCCATCTTGTGCATAGAAAGGTTGTCCCCGGTGAATGCTACTGTCACCACATTGAAGTGCTTCCCTTGTGCATGCACGCCATGCTCATGGACATAATTCAAGTCCTGGATAAGGGGAGCGAGAACTCGATCCAAGCCGTACTTGTTGACCATCGGGTACCTGACAAGCAGCAGGAGGTGCACGGCACTCAACTTTGACCGGTGCCTTGGATGGATGTTGATCACCGAGAAGTAGACCACAAGGATCTTGTGAGACCCTGCTGCCGCACCCAGAGGATTGCTCAGCTCAAGCTCATCTGAATAAAGGAGGAGGAAGATGGTCGGTGTCTCACTATCCTCTTGGCGCAACAGCTGTTGCCTGAGGAAGTCTCCATCAGTAATGTCTTGAAGGACTTTGGACTGATGTATAGGCTGCATGACACTTTCAAGGATTTCAGTGGATGACAGGAGATTTCCCAGTAGTGGCGATAGAGGTACATAGCACACCGACTCTTGCAATGCTTGGTTGCCCGTCTGAAGTGGCATCACCAGAACGTCTGTGTAGGAGAGGTTCTCCATCACATATTTCTTCCTGAGGTAGGTGGTCTGTATCCCTGAAAATATGTCCTCGACAACATGCTCAGCATCTTGGAGTGAGGCCAACTTCTCTCTCACTGACGTGGCAACATTCTCCTTCTCGAGGATATCTTGAGTTTGTTCCGTGATACTTTCAAGGACTTCAGACACCACATTTCTTATAACACTCAGGATTTCATCAGCAGTGCTGTGTGCTAGCTTCAGCTCCTCGGTAATCCTAAGGTGAAATAACAATAGCCGTTTTCGAAGAGCACTTCTCCTGTCTTCCCTTGGTGCTTCAGAGGATGGCTCTTGTGATGACGCACTTGGCGAGTGTAAGCTCTCATGTTCAGTTTCATTGTCAGGTTCATCGGCTGCCTTTTGGAGTCTGGCTTCAGTTGAAACCGTTGCCATGGCAGCCTTGTGTTTGCGATAGACATGTGTTCTGTACGAATCATAAAGTCTAAAAGATGCGGCACAGCCACCGATCCCACAAACCACTCGAAAGTTTGTCTCGCAGCTGTGCTTAACCATGTGGTTCACAACGCATTTGATGGACGTCGCCGTGTATACACATCTTGGGCAGCCTACAAGATCCCGAGGCATTGCGCTCGCCTCTTGTTTTCCCAATTGGTGAAAGTGCTGATGACGCAACAGTCAAGGTATCATGCCGTTTCACGCACCTGTCACTGACCTTGCATCTTGTCCATTGGGCTGCTGGAGTCCCGAGGCAAAATCTCTTCTTCCCAGACAGATAAACGTATTGCACGGGAAACTTTGAGGAGAATGATCCTTTCTTTTTGTCATACTACCCGAGGCGGAGACTCGTTGCACTGACCGGTTTCGGTTGTAGCGCTGATATCACGGGGCGTATCGCGCGCGACGCGCGTTATCTCCGTTTCACTAAAACGTGCCGTGGACGGAAATGCAGCGCTGGGGAAGGGAGAAAGCGAAAAGCACTAGGGAGGCGGGGAAGAAAAGGAGGGTAAAGGCACGGAGAAGTGTTTCTCTTCTCCACTCCAGGCTTCCTAGTGCTTCGCCCGACGATGCCTTTGCGTCCACTGCACGGTTTTAATCAGACAGGGTGTAGTTTCGCTTTACCAACTCCACTCTAAACTGAATACATATGGTTCTTTGAATATATTCATTGGAAAATAAAACAATATGTATGATCGGCATGCTCCACACCGTTCAGATTATGTACCACAGTTCGAGGCGCGCCAGCGAAGCCGCAAACAGAACAAGAACTGACTCCCAGCGCAGTTAGGCGCAGGTCGAAGTTGGGCTTCGGGAGGGAATTCGCTGTTGCGTTAAGTTGCAGCGCTGTTCTATATAAATAAAATGCGTTTTAACCCAGATAACGTGTTAAGTGGAAATAAATGTTTTTACGCTAATGATCGGCGCAATTAAGTTTTTGAATATGGCTATTAGCGCCTCTGTCATTTCAGTTTTTCGAGACAGGGAAGCCTGTGACACTAATATTATATCATGAAACAGTAATAACTTAAAAAAAATAGGAACAAAATTGAAAAGTATATATATGTGTGTGTGCTAGTATTACCGTATTACGTGTTCGCACGCACGATATTTGCGACTTCGCGCCATTTTCGTCGTGCGCTTGTAGACGTGCGACGCAAGTACCGCGCGCAGTTGAACCGCTCAACTTTTTTTAGGTCCCCCTGCGGCTTAATATTGGGTCAAAATTATTTTCATAAAACGTAAGATTGGTCCCTCGCTTTTAGGAGCAGTATGTTACGGTGTGTAGGCTGTTACGAAAAGTTTTGTCGCCCTTTAAGATTGCCTCCAAATGCAAGCGAAACTGATGTGAGACATGCTTTCCTCACCAAGTTTCCGGAGATCATTTCGGGCCTGGAGAATGTTCTGATTCAGGTGCGTATAACGATAATGTATAATAATATTTCTGCGTACGTATAAAATTGTTATCATAGCTTTGCATGCGCGTTCTATGTGAACCACATAGTACCCAAAATGAGCCGAAAAAAATCAACGACTCCACGTATGAAGTAGCAACTTTCCTCAAATAGGGTAGTTTTTTTACTGGCCGCATCTTCCTAGCTTTAAAATTTCAAAACTCAACTTCTAGTGCGAAAAAAAAAAAAAATCGGGCTTTTCGTTGTAGTTAATGCGGTAAAACTCTACTTTCGGTTTAGGCAGTGTGTGCTGTCAGCTTTTTTTTTTTCTTTTTTTGCTTTTTATATAATTTTAATGGGGAAATGTGACCAGTAAAGGACATATTTTAGGAAGGTAACTTCCTTATACGTCAAGGTGCTGATTTTTGCGGCCCATTCTAGTGTGGAGTATAATCTAGTTAAATGCATATGGGAATCAAACTGTTTGCTGTGTAATGTAGCAGTAACGAGTGGCTGCACAACAGTGAGAGAGAATGGGAAGCATAAATCTTGCCATAATGTACCTGTAAGGGAATGAGAAAAATGCTTCTGTTTTTCAAATAATATGCTATGGAGTGGGAGGTCCACTGCAGCACTTTCGAGACGCATCACATGTGGTTGCTTGTAGGTGTCCACAGGTAGTGCTTTAATTCAAGTAGTGTTCCTTATTTTTTTTTTTTAAGTGTCGCTCAGAGAAAATAAATAGATACATGCAAAAAGAATTTTCTTGCGAACATCAAAAACTGTTTGTTGATCGCATATATACACTAATCATATATGCTTGTCCTTTGCAATGTTTTCAGGTCTATGATGCTCAGCTTGATTCCTACCTTGACTGGGATGAGGAAACTGTTCTCTCTGTAGGATCAAAAATTAGAGCTATCCAGCTAGAAACCAACTCCAATGAAGCCCATCCACCAGGTCTACCATGCACTGACGCTAACAGAGGGGAGAAGTAAGGCTGTTTCATTTACTGTGAGAGTTGAACAAGTTATGTGCCAATACATAATAGATTAAACAGGAATTATATTTGATGCCCAACTTTAATTGAACCTTAAATCTGCAGCCCTAAGTTGTCACCCATGTTCTCGGCACAAGTGCAACTGGAGAAGCTTGATCCGGCAAAGTATGTGCTTCCACAAGTACCAGCGGATATTGCCATTGGACTAAGCTCACTCGACAAGAAATCGGGTGTGCCAACAAAGCTCAGAAATCGAATCATAGAATGGCTCTGCCATGACCTTTTTAGATACACACTGTAAGTATCTCCAGTGATGTGATTGCTGTGCCATTTGCGCCAAACTGCGCATAAGTGCTTACTCTGATCTTGATACATTTCACCAAAACGCGGGTAATTTGTGCGAACACTGTGCCAATAGCTTATTTCATTTTATCAGAACCAGAAGTAATAACTCAGTCGTTGCTACACTGCCAGAAACAATTTTGTGCATCGCTCTGAATAACGTGTGATTTGATATCTTCTCACCGATCACGACACAGTACTCGGAAGTTTCGGCTTATTTATCATTATTTGTTATCTGTTCGAGCGTTTTAAGAAGTTCCGTTGAGTGCGCTTCTCACCGCACAGTGGTGCACCAGAAAGAAGTTGCGCCCACGGAGTAATATTCATGATTTCGTGTATGTGGCTCCACCGCAGAGCAGCCTTATGTTGAGGGGTAAACACCCTCCCAGGGTAGAATGGTAGATGACCGTGCGTCGTGTCTTAAAAAATAAAATAAAAATTAGTGAATGCTATTTGACAGCATAAACGTGGCTGTAAAGTTTGTACAATAAAATTGCATTTAGTTCATATGAGACTGCAACATTCTGACAAGTTGCATGCATCATTTGTCGCAATCATGTTTTTATTATTTTTTTATTTGAGATTTCGGTAAGGGTATTCTGAACTTGGGTGTGGGGAAAACGTTGATGAATCACGGTGATTAGGTGTAGCTGGGCTGCATCACGTGTTTATTTTTTCAAATTTTTAGTTAACATATATAAGCAGGCCCCCAAATGTTTGTGGACACAGTCAATAAAGTTTAAATTTAAATTAAATTGACATTGTAGTGGAATGAAAGCTTGGGAATACGATTAATATGTTTAGCTGTATTTTTATGGCACATTTATTTTTCACATGCTCCGCCGCAGAGCATCTCCACATGTAGGATGCAGAACTAAATTACCTATGAAATTTAATTAGTGCGAACGACAAGGTCGATGGTGAAACTACAGTACTCCATCAGTGACCTGCACTGTCAAGGGTTGTGTGTAAAGAGCGCGATAGAAGCTTAAAAGCATTGCGTCCACCAACACCGTCAAAGTTGAAGTTCTGCTACTAATGCTCCAACATATCCTAGTCCTGCAAGAATTGGACGTCATGACCACATGCTCTCTCATAGCTCCTTTGAGTTCAGGAAAGCAGACTTGGATTTGGTGGAAAATCATGTAATGGTCCCTTTAATCAGAAACAGATTTTGGTATAAGACCATTTATGCAAGGATGAGGAAAACACAAACCTGAAGACCAGTTGTGACTCCCAAAGAGATTTGCTGAGGCATTTATTTTCTTTAACTTTCAGTCATCTAGTGCTCTTATTAGATATACAAGTCCTAATTAAATACATGCAGCTAGAGGTGGTCAAATAAAATGTATTTGACCATCTTCCCCCACTGTAATATCCCAAGAGATGACCCATCCCCAAAAGGTAGCCCATCCCAATTTTCGGCATAATTTTCTATTTCCCTCACGGCTTAAGTTTAACTTAATTTTGCACTTGAAAGGTTAGCCCACCCCTTATTTTCCTCTAATGTGCTCTTGTCCTTAGGGGGGGGGTTATCTCTCTGGATATCACTGTGAATAATGCCAGACAGTGCCCTTAGTTTGCATAAATAAATAAATAAATGTAAGTAAAGAAAGGTCTGCAAAATCTACAAATGGTTCTTGTACAGAGACTTTTTGAAACAAATTGGGGTGTGTGTATGTTTATGCAGCCTAGGGCCTGGTCTGCCTCAACAAGGAACGAGTCTCCCAGCTGTAGATGAGGAATTTAGCCAGTGCAATACAACCGCTAGCCTGGGGTCTTTAGTGTGCATCACGCAGTAGTGATGCACGGTCTCACACCGGTACAATGCTTCCAAATCGGAATGGGCAGGGGTGAGGATTGAACCCAGGTTCCTGCAGCACGAGCTTTCACTCCAGGTGCTTTGAGCTGGTGTGCGCTAGCCCACTCGGCCACCGATCACCCCCAGAGACTTTTTGAAAACTTGTGGTGACAACATGCTTGTTTTTAAAGCTAATGTATGCTCTTTTAGCAGCTGTTCTCGCAGATGAACAGTATGAAGCCGAATATCAGAATGATTTGAAACATGGGGCCCTTATCTCATCAGCTCAACGTCGCAGATTGTGTCTATGACTGTCATTACATTACGCGAGTGAAGCAAAACCAAACTTCCATCATTTTCCTAGTTGACTGTGTTCCTAATGGCAAGATACTGTTTCAATTTCCCGAAGGCCAGTCGGAGAACCTAAAGAGAAATCAGATCTTGCATGTACGTCCCTTGACATGAATGCTGCAGTGTGGCCCCCAAGGCATCAATATTTTTTCTCCCCTAATCTATGAGATATTCAGATGAGGAAGCCATTTTTTCTGAAATGTCAGCATAATTAGGACACTGTCTAAAGTACCTTCACTTTAATAACATTATCCTTACAGAAAATATGTATCTACCCTGTTACTTGAAAGAGGAAACACGAAATGAAACACAAACAGGGGACACATGGTTTCCGTAAGATGCTGCGCCGCCTGAATTATATAGTATGGTGTGCGAGTGTGGGGCTTCCACTTTGATGTGTTAGACCCTCTATCGGTGCATCTCAAGCCTCAGCATTGTGCTTTTAAGTGATGCAGCATGGATCGAAAACCATACACCCACTATCCGTGTTTTATTGCGTGTCAACTGTACATGGCTGAGCGCTACCTGTTATGAAATGTCCAAGAATGCACAGTCATAAGTCCAGGTATGTTAAACAAAAACATACTATAGTTTGTTTTCGAAAAGCATGCAGTGAAAAAAAACAGATGCATGCCCATAAAAAATTGTGATTTTTTCAAGATACTACCGTGCTACCTCACAGGCGACAGCTGCCACATTAGCTTCTGGTACTAATGAATGACGATATCAATGGAGCAGCAGGCGCAGCAGCGTCGGCTTGTCCTAAAAAACACTATGAGGCAACTATCCCATCCCCAAGAGTAGATGTAAGCATGAAATGTGTGTTCACAGAAAAAGACGAGCGTCCTTCTCCGTGACAGTCTTTCTCTTTAGTGCTCGCTACAAATGCTGTGCAGGGGATACCTTAGCATATTCTTGGCCAGAAGCTTGTCATACTTTCCGCCACCACACGCCATACCGTAACATGTGGCATCATGGCGTGCATGCCTCGGTCCTCACAAAGCAGAACACTTTCAGGCTGCGAGGGTCCAACAACAGCAGAAAGAACACCAGCGGAGCGGAGAATGCGGCAGATGTGATCAACAGCACTAGTTCATCCCCATTAATTCAGAATTTTGATTGTTGATTACTTCTCGTAACGAGAGCTCAAGTCTATGCGACACATGATCACGTAAACGTAACATGATAGCATAAACTTATGTGATCGCATAATGCAACCGAGAGCGGGGTGCAACTAAGGGCGGACGAACACCAGCACTGTATAAGCCTGCACACCACCGGCTAGCTTGTCCCTAGCGAGCGGCTCAGCATGTAAACCACGCGCCCACACGAGGCTTGCTGACATGGCCTTCAGTAGCAAATCTAAACATGCTCAAGGAGTGTAATGTGGCGGTCGAGAAGGCTGAAGTGTCGGTCAGGGAATCTGCTTACTTGGCTCTGGCCTGGGTTCAAATACTGCCGGTGCTAACCTCTTTCTTCTATCAAAAAAATGTGGTTCCTAATGTGGCCCTGATTTCGAAATCGACTTTAAAATTTAAGAGATAATATAGTAAGGTTGCAGGCGAGCTGGCGAATGTTAACCATGTTGAATAACCCGAGACGGGCAGAAGTGAACAAATAAGTCGAAGGAACAGAAAAGGACAGGACGACGTGTTAAACTCAGCTACCAGGTTTATTTAGTCCGCCTCCTTATATAGCCCACAATCAGCCACCACCAACACAAAGGGGCAACCTCTAACCAGTTCAGATGCCAAGCCCTCCAGTCAGCCACTACCAACACAAAGGGACAACCTCTTTCTTTTTTTAGAGGTTGTCCCTTTGTGTTGGTGGTGGCTGATTGTGGGCTATATAAGGAGGCGGACTAAATAAACCTGGTAGCTGAGTTTGAGACGTCGTCCTGTCCTTTTCTGTTCCTTCGACTTATTTGTTCACTTCTGCCCCAGTCTCAGGTTATTCAACATGTTTAAAATTTACTTAGAAACCTGGGAGGTTCTGAGGTGATTTTTTGTGTTGGTTGCATCATTAGTTTGGCTAAAAAACAAGCTAAAAGCATTTCATGCTTAAAACCTTCATTTAAAGAAAGACGAGACTTTGTGATGTTATGTTTTCGTTTTGATTATGTATTGTTCTTTTATAGGTATCCTAACCGGTTGTACCTTGAAGTT